>CM029021.1:121275422-121645779 GCA_016801055.1 Panax notoginseng
ACCAAAAATGATGTCTAAGATCTTGGTACATCTTTGTACTTTCAGGGTAAATCAAATATCTTGAGTTGTGAGCTCATTCAGAATCTCCTCTTTAACTTCCAGAACTGGCGGAACCCAAATTCTCCTTTTGAATCGAATAACCCTTCCGAATCGATTTTGAATTTGCTTTCCTCCCCTAGAGATATCTTCTGTTTTATTTTTTCGCAGTCTTCATCCTGAAGTTGTGCATTTTTCACTTTATCAACCAACGTTGAATCGTTTCCTATTTGGAATAACTTTTTGTAAAATTCTGTCGGATATCTAATTTCCAATTCCATCTTAGCCATTTCTGACACTAACTTCTCCTGAGCTGTCAACATCATTAACTTCTCCCGTCCCTTCCTTCTTAAAGCATCAGCAACAATATTCACCTTTTCGGGATGATAGAAAATCTCACAGTCATAATCTTTGATAAGCTCCAACCATCTTCTTTATCACATGTTCAAATCTTTTTGTGTAAAGATATACTACAGACTTTTATAGTCAGTATATATCTCACACCTCTCTCCATAAAGATAATGTCTCCAAATTTTCAAGGCAAACACCACTGTCGCCAACTCTAAGTCATGAGTTGGATACCCTTTCTCGTAATCTTTCAATTGACGTGATGCATACGCAATAACTCTGTCATTCTGCATAAGCACACAGCCTAGTCCTTTATGCGATGCGTCACTATACACCACAAAATTCCCTATTTTATCAGGCAATGACGACACAGGTGCTGAGCTCAACCTCTTCTTCAATTCGTGAAAACTTTCCTCACACTTCTCCGTCCAAACAAACTTAACTGCCTTCTGGTTAAATTTGTAAGACCCCGAATTTTATGAAATAAAAGTATTCAATTTTTCTTATAATTACTATTCAGTAAATGGTTAAATTGATAAAAGTTTAAAGTTATGAGTGAAATATGATTTTTTTTTTCAAAATAAGCAAGTGGTTATAAAATAATCATTGTTGTCGGGGAATATTCGTTTGGTCGTGGAATATTCTTTCTGTCGGGGAATATTCGTACGACGGCGCAGCCATTTGTGGGCCCCATAACAGAATAACTGTCGGGTGAAGAAAATGACAAATTTGAGTTTTTACAAATAACGACGTAGTTGTTACCGTTAACACTGTTGGAATACCCGGTGGTTAAAATACAGTAATACGCGTTATTGCACAGTAGCACACGGTATTGCATAGTATTTTTGAAATTATTGATTCTTACGTAAGAAGGCACTACTCAATAATTGTTACAGTAATTACTGTTCAATATTTTATTTTATTGATTCAATAATTGCTACGTTGAAATTTTGTATTATTGTTGTTCAATAATTATTGCTGCACAGTATTTCCCATTATCAGATCAATAATTCATATTATTTGAATAGTATTATTAGATAGCATTATTGGCAATGTCTAGAAAGTTCTGTCTAAGGAGAGGTTTGGTCATCTAATTGCGCGCCAGTAAGGAGAAATCCTTATTGAAAAGCCCCCTCTTTCCTGGGAACGGCCTGGTTGTCATAAATGTGATTCTGTAATATTATTTGTGAATAATTAATTATTGATTCATATGATAAGGAAATATTTATTTTATGTGGATATAAATGAGGGATATATTTTTGTGGTTAAAAATGTAGGAGTTAATGTTGAGATTTTTATCAGTATTTTTGTCGGAATGGAGGTGTTAAAAATCAGGATTTTTGAGATATTTTGTGGGGGTTATAATTTTTAATCCGACCGTTGGATCGTGGTAATTTTTGGATATGTTATACATATATAAGTTGAGTATATGCCCACAAATTTTGAACCGTTAAAAATGAACGTATGATTTATTACGAATTTTACAAGATGACTGGTTCAGAAATTATTGAATTTTTGGAGTTTATCATTTTGGTGGAAAATTCTAGAATTAGTGGGCCCCACTTGTGGTTGGTGAAGAAATGTGCTGAATTATATTTCAAATGTGGTGGGTGGGAATAGTAGCAGGTAAAGCCATCAGGTTGCAGGTCAAACCTACCAAAATTTTCCTATAAATAGAGGGCTAAGTTAGAATTAAAAATCACACCAGAAATATAAGCTTTCTCTCTTTCTCTCTCTATATTATGAAGCATATTTTGTGAGTTTTTAGATACTTGGTGAGTTGCTATTCATCAGTGCAAGTTTCCTTCAGCCTTATACCGATCAGAAGTACTGCTCTTTTGAGGTAAGGGATAGTAAGGGATAGTAAGGGATATTAAGGGATTTTAAGGGTTGTTATGATTTTCAGTTTCGTAATTTTTCTGAACTTCAAAAATTCTGGAAAAATTTGAAATGATATTTTGATGAGTTTTATTGATTGTGTCCAAAAATGGTGATTTTTGGATGTATAGATTGAGAGTTATGAATTTTATGAGAAAAGACTATTTTAAAAGTAACCGCTTATAATTCCTTGTGGTTAACTCCAAAATTGATGAAATTTTTATTGGGAGTACATGTATATGATAGAAGTATACTCTGCAAATTTCAGAATTTTTAGACAAAAGTACAATTTTTGATAAATGTCTAAATATTCAGCTATTTTGGCCATATGAAAAATAGTAAATGACTTTTAAAAATTCTGAGAAAAATATATGTTCACTATGGGACTATATTATGCTAAATTCCAGAAAAGAAATATTTTTGGAACGGATTTGGTATTTTTCATGAAAATAGTCTAGTTATGAGAAAATGAATTAAATATGTTATGTGAAGTAAGAAAATTGGAAAAATAGGATTTTATGGTTTGAGAATCCTATATGAGGTATATGCAAATTTTTGATGAGGTTTTGATTATTGGTGATGAAATCTTATGAGTTTGGTATTTTTGAATGATTAAATGCATTATTTAGTAAGTGTAAACAATTTAAATAAATTGTTTATAAGCTTAAGAAATGTTATTCTTTCAATATCATTATACCGAAATATTGGTATGAATTTTATTGTGGAATTTCTACCTTTTGGTGTCGGGATTACTATTCATGAGTTACTATTCACGAATTACTATTCACGAGTTACTATTCACGGGTACTATTCAAGACAAAATTGGTTTCTTTTTCTAACTAAATTATAGTTGATTTATGAATATTACTCTTGAGATTAAATCTAGATGTTTTGATTATATTGATTTTACTATTATATATAACATTTTTATAACCTTGATGTTGAAATTCTCTTTTACTGGAGTGTAAAGATGGGTAGATTATTGGTATGATCATGACTAGGGTTCTCTTTGGCCTGTAGTGCAAAGTTGAATTGTGACTGGTATGATCATGACCATTGAATTTATAATTGAATATCTTAAGCTTAAGTGCAAAGGTGAATTGATCAACATGGTTATAATTATTGTTTATATAAATTCTAAAATGATTATAATTCTTTGAGATATTAATATATTTGGCATGTAGTGCAAATATGAACTGTTGATGAATATATTTGGCCTGTAGTGCAAATATGAACTGTTGATGAATATCTTTGGCCTGTAGTGCAAAGATGATATGTTGTTGAATATCTTTGGCCTGTAGTGCAAAGATGAACTGTTGTTGAATATCTTTGGCCAGTAGTGCAAAGATAAACTGTTGACGAATATCTTTGGCCCGTAGTACAAAGATAAAATTATTAGTATGATTATGAACAAGAATTGTGATTTGGTATAACCATGATCTTCGATGTTTCAGGTAAAGACAAGTGATGAAAATTATCTTTGTCCTGGATGAGAAGAGGAATTTAGAATCATAATTATGATTATGAGTTATTTATATGATTGTGGACCAGAACTGTTGATTGATGTTATAGGGATAAAACATTGTTGGTGGATTTTTAACATGGAGAAGATAATAGACTTTATAGTCTATTTGACTCTTCTAATGGATTGCTCGTTCCGCTGCAACTATGGTTGAAATTTTATCATCTACCATATGTTCTAAATCTCTGATTTATTACTGATGAAGGCTATTGATAATTTAATTATCTTTAGTCATGATATTCTTTACTGGGCTAGTTGTGCTCACCCTTTTGCTTCACAATTCCTTTTCAGGTAATAAGAGTGTAGCTGGGTCGGGCAAGGGTAACGGAGAAATAGAACGGTGGTCTCTAGCTGTGGAGGTTCTCCCTAAGCAGTATAGAAAAGTGTTGTATACATCATTTAGTAGTTATATTTGGTGAATCAAATAGGGTGAGGCGAACCCAACGTTGGAAGGGTGTTTTGTCACTATCATACAAGATATCTAATGACATACAACCTCGTGTCATCATAAGACAGAGTTGTGCTCATCCACTTGCTGAGTATCTTTACGAGCACTACCTATATAATCTTGGTGTTTGTTTGAAGTATAATTCTCAATTAGAGACAGTGGAGATAATGATAAGTCAAGAGAAGACTCACCATTGGGAAGAATATGATAGTAATCTTCTCGTTTTTCTTTGGGGTCTATTGGGTCAACCAAGAATAATTCTGTGGCCATATGATATCTATCATAACCTAGACGCGTGGCCTCCCATGTACGAAGGTTTCCTTGAGCACTTCCCAAAGATTCTAATTTCTAAAACAGTTTTTGACTATACCTTTATGTAAGGTGTTATTGTGAGGTGATGTCCACGGTTGGAACATGAGTCACATTTGGTATATATTTGTATCCAAACTCACAGCATATGTGTTTTTTGTATTTTGCACGACAATTGTTGTAATAAAGTTGTAGTTTTTTTCTGTACCATGTATTTGACGACTCAGAATGGGTTGGGTGGAATGGATCTATTTTGGGGTCGTTACAAAATTCATCAACGGGGTCGCGATCTTAGAAAAGTCCTGAATAAAACACCTATAGTAACCTACCAATCCTAAGAAACTCCTTACTTCTGACAGTGACTTCGGCTGATCCCAGTTTACTACAGCTTCAACTTTTGATGGATCTACCGATATTCTGTCTTTATCAATAACGTGTCCGAGAAACTGTACACGTTCCAACCAAAACTCACATTTTGAAAATTTTGCGCACAACTTCTCTTTTCTCAATGTCTCCAATGTCACCCTTAAGAGTTCAACATGTTCTTCCTTGGTCTTAGAATACACCAGGATATCATCAATAAACACCACCACAAATTTATCTAAGAATGGTTTAAACACCCTATTCATTAAATCCATGAACGCTGCAGGTGCATTGGTTAAACCAAATAGCATAACCAGAAACTCGTAATGACCATACCGAGTTCTGAACGTCGTCTTCGGTACATCCTCTGGCCTCACCTTCAACTGATGATAATCATTCCTCAAGTCTATCTTTAAAAAATATCTCGCACCCCTTCAGTTGATTGAACAGATCGTCGATTCTCGGTAACGGATATTTATTTTTAATCGTGACCTTATTCAATTCTCGATAATAAATGCAAAGCCGCATCGATCCGTCTTTCTTCTTAACAAACAACACCGGCGCTCTCCATGGTGAAACACTCGGCTGAATATACTTCTTGTCGAGCAACTCTTTCAATTGCACCATCAACTCTTTCATCTCTACCGGGGCCATTCTGTATGGTACTTTAGATATCGGGGCCGTTCCTGGTAGTAAATCAATCACGAACTTGATTTGTCAATCCGGTGGAAGACCTAGCAAATCATCTGGAAATACGTTTGCAAAATCTTTTATAATCGGTATCTTTTCTAACTTTGCATTCTGCTTCTGTGTATCAACTATGTAGTCTAGGTATCCTACACATCCTTTTCTCAACAACTTCTTGGCTTGCATCACCGTCAGACAACTTGATTGTCGAGGTGACTTGCTGCCATAAAACACAACCTTTGACGGAGTCATAAGGTTAACACACTTCCTTTTGCAATCAATTACTGCTCCGTAATTGAATATCCATTCCCAGTATGACATCAAATTCGCCAAGTCTAATTGGTATCAAATCTACCATCATCTCGTGACCTTTTATAGCCACTCTACAATTCCTATATATGTATCTAACAGGAATGACTTCCTTATTCGCAATCTTTATACTTAAGGGAAATTCTAATTCTTCATGAGGCAAATCTAAATTCTGAGCAAATTCATCGGATATAAATGAACAAGTAACACCCGAATCAAACAGTACATAAGCATTAATATCATTAATCGGAATGATACCTGACACCACATCCTTAGACTTTACAACATCCTGCATGGTCATATTGAAAGTTCTTGCAGTAGGTCGGCTTGACTGTGCTGGTCCAGTGATAGTCAATGCACCACCACCGTTGTTGTTTCCTTTTCCACCACTTGCACTTCCCGCTGGCTTCTTAGGGCAATCACAAGCCATGTGGTCTTTTGAACCGCAGGTAAAGCATGCTCCTTTCTTCAGACTAAAATAGTTCGGTGCAATGTATCCCTTCTGACCACAGTTGAAACACACCCTCTTTCCTTTCAAACATACCCCAGTATGGTTCTTCCCGCACGTCGCACAAGCTTCAAACTTTTTCTTCTGATGATTTCCCTACTGTCCTCCCGTAGTCGAACTCTCGTTCCACTTCCTCTTCTGATTGTTACTTCCAACATTACTCCCACCAGCCTTATTCTCGCTATCATTCTTCCTCTTCTTCTGTTCTTGGTTGTACTTGGTCAAGGCATCGCTTCCACCTTCCGCGATAATTGCCTTTTCTAGTATAGCTGCAAATGTATTCAGCTGGAACATCGAAACCTTGCTATACAGCCAGGGTTTCAATCCTTGTTCGAACCTTCTCGCTTTACGCTCGTCGGTATTGTCTTGATAAGTGGCAAACCTTGCCAACTCGTTAAACTTCACAGCATAATCAGGCACCGTCATTGCTCCTTGCTTTAGCTCCAGAAATTGCACTTCCAACTGATTTCGAGAACTCGCTGGAAAATACATTTCGAAAAACATCTCCTTAAATCTATCCCACGTTATCACTCCTTGTCCCCCACGAACCTTATTTGTCTGCCACCAGTAGCTAGCTTCAGACTTCAGCATGAACGTTGCGAACGCAGTCTTCTGATCTTCGTTAACTCTAGCTACGTCGAACACTTTCTCCATTTCCATGATCCAGGTTTGGGCTTCCATTGGATTCATAGACCCTTGAAACTCTGGCGGTCCAACCACTTTGAATTCCTTAAAAGTCATAGCTTGAGCTTACAGTTGATTCGCAAGTGCACCCGTCAACAAAGCTACCAACTGCTGAACCGGATTAGCGTTGGCCTCGTTGTTATTATTAGTAGACCCCTCAGGAGGTGGTTGTTGACGTGGTTGTCTTCTTCTAGGAGGCATCTTCTGTTAAAATATACGCTTATCAGTTCATTACTCAACTTCTTGGGTATTTGAAGTTTAACTTAAGCATTCCAAGATTAAAGCTTTAACACATAACATTTCAAATAAACTTTAATATTTTATTTATTCATAACATTTTTAAAACATGCTAAAGATAGCATAACTGCTATAAACATCCACTTTCCTGAACTAGACAAGTTTCAGGATTATATACTCATATTATCCCTTTATTCATCTCAAAATAAGGGATTCACATAATTAACCACATACTATTATCACTCTTATTTCTATCTACGCATATTAAGACGTCATAAGGCCTCTCAACGCTCTTCTTCCATGATACGGTAAGCCGTTCTACGATCCATCACGAACCACGGCGAGTCTTCAAACTGAGGCGGGTAATAAAAGACTCGATCCTGGGCCCTATCAATCGCAGAATTAAAAGCATAATCCATCTCCTTCATCTTGGCTTTTTTCACTTGGACCTTAGCCTCAGCACGATCTACACGTTGAGTCACCTTCATCCAAGCATCCTCTGCTCTTGCACGCTTAGTTGATTCCTTTTTGAAGTCATCTTTTAATTTCTCCATGTCAGTCTTCATCTTCTCATTTACTGCCAATAGGTCTTCATTCTGACCATTGGTATGAACTAGGTCCCACTCTGTGTTTCCAAGTTTTGAGTCAAGTTCCTGAATCACTACATCCTTCTGCTCCAACGCAACGTGATGCATATCAACCATCTCCTGCAGTTCCTCTATATTATCCTGTAACTCTATGTTACGATCGTACAAAGCATCATACATCTCAGCCGATACGTAGTTTGGTGGAAACTCCACAGGATCCTCTTCCTCATCATCATCTTCCTCTATCTCCTCAGGACTATCCTCCTCGGGATCGGTCACAGGTTCATCCTCCTGGATCAACTTTTCCTGCACTACATAAATATCCCGGGGTTCATCGTCTATAGGTACTTGAGGTATCACCTCTCTAGCTGGATTGGATCCTACTTCGCCGGACATCCTGACAACAAAATATATTAAGTTTTACTTAACATTATCGATACGCGCTATCACATAAGTTATTAACACATAGCACATAATTTTTTTTATTGTTTAGTTTCAATGGATGCCTTAATCATTCCTTAAAACCCGATAAGAATTAAACACCTTTATGTTTCCTTAAAGGCTACTTCCTAAGGTTTTTCCACCTAAGGTTCATAACCTAATGCTTTGATACCAACCTGTGACACCCCCAAATCCAGGTACGTCATTCCCACAGGATTTGGTGTTCACGAACCTAAACATTACATCTAACTACCCATGATCAAAGGATAAAGACATAATTTAAATAACTTCAACAATAATCTCTCCCATTAAAGGGTTACATCAACATCTCAAAAATAATCCTAGGTAATCTAACCTTAAAATTATTACATCAATTGCGGTATACATTATAAAAGAAAACAAGTCTTATAGCATCATGCATTATAAATAAATTCTAAATAATTCTTCATCACTTGGACATCTTGCCCTTTCCTTTGCTAGTAGATGGCTCATCAACTCTTTCGACTTTAGCTGCATTGTTAATTGCAAGAGTGAGCAAACAATTGCTCACTGATATAGAAGAGAGTAATATTAACATATGAGAATGAACAACGAATGCTGAACAACAATAATAAACTTGTTCTATGAATCGAAAATAGAAAACAAGTTCGAATTTAATATCTGAGGGTCTTAAGACCATGAACTATGTCTCCGGTATTAGGTATTATTACCTTAACCTTAACAGTCATTAGGCTGTACAGACTCTTCTTAACTTATTTAGGGGGATCAGCCCTTTGTACCATGTATTGTGCACAAACATCTAAACATTACACGTACAAAATCCCCTATGTTAGGGTTGTTCGTCTCAGTTTGAATTTAGAATTTCCGCACTAAAGAAAATTTAGTTTGGAACTAGCTTATCAGTGTTTCTAGAATTTTAGAACACTTATTCAATTTCCATCAATAAAGGTTTAATACAAGAATGTATAACTGAACAAGGCTATCAAAGTCAAAGATCGGATATTAACAATATATAACTGAATAAACATGATACACATGCAAAGTACTATGTTCATAAGAGTTAGGACAATCTCATTTGAATCGACGTATTAGAACAATGTATGCTTTGTATAATAATATCAAGGTTTAGAGAGGTAAAACTTTCTTGAGGTAACAAATTAAGTTACAAGTGCTTGTTCAATCGTAGACAAGAATAGAATCAATAGTCTTGCTTAATAGAATTTAGGAACTTGCATTCATTAATAAAATAATGAAGTTAGAAAGCTTGCTCAATGTAAAGAGTTAAAGTTTGGAAACTTGCACAATTATGAAAGTAGAGTTAGAGAACTTGCCTTCTTTGTAAGCTACATAAGTGTAAAATAATCTCCAATTACCCTACATACATCATTACAATCGCAACAATAATTAGTTGTAGGGATATTAACAATATGGGTATTAAACCATCATTTAGGTCATAACCCTATCCTAGCACCTAACCACGTTGGTTAACACCTTAACGATTCTGAAATCACACTATAAACCTTATCATTTATATTTAACTTTTGAAAATATCACATTTGGTTCATTACATAACTTATTCAAGTAATCACTTACATTCTTTTACACTGTATATAACAACGCGTGACAATCTATTATTATAGTTTATATTGTGCCTTAACATTATTAACATGCATGCTAAACTAATATAAGTCCATTACACATGACCTGCAATTAAGCAGACTTCACTGTCTGAGACTGGCTACTCACGCGGCCGCGTGAGTAATATACTGAGTAATCGCGCGCCTGTGCGACGCAGAGCGCCCGCGCCCATAAGCTGCGCGCCCGCGCGCCAGACCGCGCACCCGCGCGATGCTTCAGTTCCAGTTTTTTTACAGACGCGAACTAATACTCTGTTATAGGCCAAAAATCCCAATTCTAAAAAATTTAACCCAAATTCAACATCTAAAGCTTTGTACTAACATAGCTACACATGCTACTCATCATTCTATATATAAAAACATCACACATACACAAATTTGAAGAATCAAAACTATAATTTTACAAATTTCTTTTATTTTGACACTTTTAACAAATTCGATCTCCACGAATTCGTTTTTAATCATTCGACACGATTCTAACTACGTCGCTTTCTTTTCTTAACACATTAACATAATCCAATAACAAATTATAGACTACAACACATATAAAGCATGGATTATTTTTTGCACTTTCTAAGGCCATTTTCAAATATAAACACTGTTAGTTATATTTCCTTCTTATAGTTCAATTTTCACGTATTTGAATACTAACATAGACTTATAAAGGATAACTAACAGATTTAGCAAGAGAATACATACATATAAACAACATTTTCTTCAACAATTCAACCAAAACCCAAATTTCCAGTGAATAGAAAATTTCAACAACCCAATATTAAAATTAGGGGTAGCTTACCTTGATTGAGTGCTAGAAAAAAATAGTGTTTGGGCTTATAAATTCTCTTTCTTCCTCTTAACAATCTCAGAAACTCACAACCACAATGCTTTCTCTCTTGCTTCCAAGCTCTCACTACGCTCTTTACTGATAACTAAACTTAAGAAAAATAAGACGCATATGTAATATAACTGGCCTCTCCCACGTACGTCAGGTTAAAAAAACAAAAAGGCTCGCATCAGTTACACAAGACCAAAGGCCACAAGGCCATGTTTGGCTAATCAAAACTCCCAAACTAGATTATTATTATAATATTTATATTATATAGTTCCACTTGTCACACATGCAATACATTAAATAGCTTATAAAAATAATAATAATAATCTTATTATCATTATACTAATAATTTAATAAATAATTATATATCCAATTTAATTAATAAATTAGACACGCCACTTTATTTAATTTATTTATTTCTTTTAAATTAAACAATTCGTTTAATTTAATTATTTTTTTAAATATTAAGCAATTGATTTAATTTAATTATATCCATTAGATAAAATTTTCATTAATTAATTTAGTTACCAAATTAATTCACCACAATTCATAAATTATTTATTTTTCTCAATAAATAAATTATTTAAAATATTTATTTAATTCAATAAATATTTAAATTAAATTAAAAATTTCTCGATCGTTACAAAGACGTTATTATTGTTCTATTTTATCTCTTAAAATTTCACGGAGTCGTAATCTAAATTGAATAATGCTAGAGACACAAACTATTCTACAAATATTTTACAAACTGTTGATGTGGCATACTCCACCTCAGCATATTGTGTGAGGCTAAAAACTATATTGAAGGAATTTGTTGATCAATATGCTGAGGTGGAGTATGCCACATCAATAATTTATAAAATATTTGTAAAATAGTTTGTGTCTGTAGCATCTATTATTTTACTAAATCACAGTACATGGCACAATAAATTGACATCTGTCATTCTACAAAATCAACACATGTCCATCCTAATTAATGCTCCTTATTTCCCTTGACAAAAATATCCTTGACAATTACTTTGATATATATACTGATCACCTTATTTTATGGATATTATCAACAGCCACGTTATTTTAGGATCCATTAATTAGATAAAGCTCTTAGGCAACAACCAGATCGGATCAATTTAAACATGATAGGACCAACTTGCTTTTTATGAAAAATTAGTTTTAATTATTTGAAAAGTAAATTTCCTTTAATATTAGACTTTTATTTATTTTACCTACTTTTCATGTGCCTAATAAATTTATTCTATGATTAATTAATTACTTTCATAGTTTCATGCAATTAAAAATTATTTTCATATTCATTTTAAAACTTCAATTTATTAGCTTCCAAAAATTCTTCCAATTATTTGAACCACGCTAATTGATTCTAAAGATATGAAAATTTATTTGCTTAACTAATTTATGGAAAACTCAATCAATTAATAAATTATGGAATACTTAAATAATATAAAACACATCCCAAAATTTATAAAAACAATATTGGTTAGATATATGAAAGATAATAAATCTTTTAAAAACTTATTTTCTAACCAACTCCATCAATTATTGAAAGTACTAAAAATTAACATTTTAAAATATTTTTATATTTATTATTTTATTTTTTGTGCCAATTATGCGACCAACACTTTTTCATTCAATTGAATCATGCTACTTAAAAAATAAATTCTTGAAGGATTCAATCAACAAAGTAATCGATAACTTTTTATAATTTTTATGGAATATAACATTCAATCAGCTTATTACAAATGAATCAAACAGAATTCACTAAATAATATGAACTTTTAATATGGAACAAAATGAATAAATAATTAATCTCTTTTAACAACTTGGATGGACAACTCATTACCATTTCATTAACCGCTTCTTAAATCATGAAATATGATCTATTAATTAATTAGACCAAATGCAAATTGAATCGGGCAATTTGAAAGTAAACTTAGGCTCAATTAAGATTTCGATATTTTCATATTTATTTTAATATACCAATTAAATAATTTCATATTATGAACCATTAAGGTTCAGATTTTTCATTATATTTTTATATTAATTTTGAAAATCCAATTGCTTTATTTCATAATTATTTAACCACTTCCATAAATATGACCATGCAATGGCACAAATCATAGTACATGACACAATAAATTGACATCTGTCATTCTACAAAATCAACACATGTCCATCCTAATTAATGCTCCTTATTGCCCTTGACAAAAATACTCTTGACAATTACTTTGATATATATACTGATCACCTTATTTTATGGATATTATCAACAGTCATGTTATTTTAGGATCCATTAATTAGATAACGCTCTTAGGCAACAACCAGATTTGATCAATTTAAACACGATAGGGTCAACTTGCTTTTTATGAAAAATTAGTTTTAATTATTTGAAAAGTAAATTTCCTTTAATATTAGACTTTTATTTATTTTACCTACTTTTCATGTGCCTAATAAATTTATTCCACGATTAATTAATTACTTTCATAGTTCCATGCAATTAAAAATTATTTCCATATTCGTTTTAAAATTTCAATCTATTAGCTTCCAAAAATTCTTCCAATTATTTGAACCACGCTAATTGATTCTAAAGATATGAAAATTTATTTGCTTAACCAATTTATGAAAAACTCAATCAATTAATAAATTATGGAATACTTAAATAATATAAAACACATCCCAAGATTTATAAAAACAATATTTGTTAGATATATAAAAGATAATAAATCTTTTAAAAACTTATTTTCTAACCAACTCCATCAATTATTGAAAATACTAAAAATTAACATTTTAAAATATTTTCATATTTATTATTTTATTCTTTGTGCCAATTACTCGACCAACACTTTTTCATCCAATTGAATCATGCTACTTAAAAAATAAATCCTTGAACGATTCAATCAATAAAGTAATCGACAACTTTTTATAATTTTTATGGAATATAACATTCAATAAGCTTATTACAAATGATTCAAACAGAATTCACTAAATAATATGAACTTTTAATATGGAACGAAATGAATAAAAAATTAATCTCTTTTAACAACTCGGATGAACAACTTATTACCATTTCATTGACTGCTTCTTAAATCATGAAATATGATCTATTAATTGATTAGACCAATTGCAAATTGAATCAGGCAGTTTGAAAGTAAACTTAGGCTCAATTAAGATTTCGATATTTTCATATTTATTTTAATATACCAATTAAATAATTTCATATTATGAACCATTAAGGTTCAGATTTTTCATTATATTTTCATATTAATTTTGAATGTCCAATTACTTTATTTCATAATTATTTAACCACTTCCATAAATATGACCATGCAATGCAATATCCTAGAGTCTTGATTGAGAAATCTATTATCTATTATCTATTATATATATTAAATCACAGTACATGACACAATAAATTGACATCTGTCACTCTACAAAATCAACACCTGTCCATCCTAATTAATGCTCCTTATTGCCCTTGACAAAAATACCCTTGCCAAAAATACACATCTAAAATAACAACTAAAATTGTAAAAAACCTAAATTAAATCCCCTAATTCACCCCTAAATCTGGACTGGTATTCTGCCTCTGAAGGAGATGGTTGTGTCGGATGTGGTGGCGCGACGGAGGTTGACAGTTCAAGCATTAATTGAGCTAGCTAATAAAACTTACACGTAAGTAGTATATAATTTTTGAATGGAATCTATCTATTATTTATTATCTATTATTTATTATTTATTATCTATTATCTACTATCTATTATCTATACTAATTTAATTTAATTATATTACAACATAATATTATGTCATTTATAATTATATTACAACATAATATTATACAGTTTAAAACATTTAAAACAATTATATCCTAAAATCACTACTTTTCTAATATTATACCATTCATAATTATTCCATACATTATATCATACATGTATGGTATAATATTATAATATACATATATAACAAAATAATTACCTATCTAAACTGTGCGGATATTATCATTACTAATTTAATTATATTACAGTATAATATTATACTATTTATAATCATATTACAACATAATATTATACAGTTTAAAATATTTAAAATAATATTAAAATAATAAATAATATTAATCATAACTTACTATGTTTATTTTATAATCTCATAAATCACTATTTTCTCAATCTAAACGGTTTTTATATTATTATTATTATTTTGATAAGCAAAACTGTTCTAATAATGTTAACTGTTCTAATATTATCATTACTAAATTAATTATTATCTTTTAAAATTGCTACTTTTTAAATCCCAAAATAATATTTTAAATTTATAATCCATTAAATCACTACAAATCTAAACTATTTTGGTAATATCAACTGTTCTGATATTATACTTTCTAATTTAATTATTATCTTCTAAAATCACTGCTTTATGATATTATCATTACTGAGCTATTATCATTACTCTTCGTTATTTATCCTAATTTTCTTATCAAATATTCGATCAATCCCCTTGCAGCAATTGTTGATATCACGCATCCTAATTTATTGGAAAAATTTGACGATGGCTTTTATTTCCAAGACCAAGCCATCCTTGCTCCTACACTTGATGCTACAAATAAGGTGAACGAATATGTGATGTATTTATGGCCAGGTGATGAAGTACCATGTCTAAGATGTCCTATGTAAGGTTGATGAAAACTCAAATAGCTATGAAGGCATTTACACCCTATAATTTTTGAATAGCATTACATCTTCTGGAATGTCAAACCACAAGATAACGTTGAAGATTGGGGTTCCAGTTTTTAGCCATGACCAATTGTATGTACCAGTATAAAGAGTTACAAGCAAGAGTGGAGTAAAAATACTAATTTATGACAAAGATGGACAAACATACAATACTACAAAGAATGTAGTTTTCCAAAAAGTTTTTCACAATTTAATGTAGAAAGGTTTGACTGTTTCTGGCTATTATCTTTTTGCTGCTCATTATTAATGTAAACCCTGATTAGTTTATTATTATATCTCATGAAATTTTTACTATAATCTATTTGAATCTTTTTAGGTAAATCTATGATCTGCATTTACAAAGCTATCTCGATCGAGCCAAATTCAAGTCGCAAAAATAAAAATAAACCGGTAAACTCTCAACACTACCCCCTACAAAATTGTTTAGTTTTTATTATACCTTCAACTCGAAATTTTGTTAATACATATACTGAGTAGAGTTTATGTATATTCATTTTTTTGTCTGTGTATATATATTTATGTATAACCATTGAAAAACTTTTAAATAAGAGTATAATAGGTTTGTCTTTTACTTTTTGGATGACAATATTTGAAATTCTATGTAAGTCCATTTCGTATGTATTTTACTCTAATTCTTTTCATTTTTATTTAATATAGGAGCTAAATTCCTTTATGTTCTGTTAGTCACCTTTGAAAGGGGTTCTTCTAGGCGGACATGAAAATTGAATAGAAGTATATTTGAATATCACTTATTTATACTTTTACCTATCATTGGGGGTCAAAATACAAATAAATAAAATTTAAATATATTCATGTCCAATTTCTATATCCACATAGAGTTTTTGCCAGGCACACGATGAATCTGTTTTTAATTTTTTATTATAATATAAAAAATATTTTTTTTAAAATAACATTAATGACAAATTATGTTCAAAATAAAATAAAGACAAAATAAAAAAAAAGAATATAATTTAATTATGTGAGAAAGATTGATAGAGATAAAATAAAATTTGAGATAGATTATAGGAGTTGAGTGAGATTTATGGGAGATAAAATAGGAGAATAAATTATATCTTGTAAAAACAGTTTTTTTTGGAACAGATATGGAAGAGTGGGAGTAAACATGTTAAAAGTTGACAGTTAAACATGTCGGTACCTAAAGTATAACCTAAAATAACGGATCCAGTTACCATGAAGTTAACTTCATTATAAATTGGTCAATTGATCAATACAATATTGACACACAGATAGAGATATCACATCTCGGCCTGCATGTCAACATTGTATTAATCAATTGACCAAAATTAATTTCATACTAACCATTCTCTAAAATAACCAAGTTCACAGTTAAAAAAAGTTGGGGTGTTGACAGTTAAAAAAAGTTGGACCCTTTATATATAGAGATTCTTCCCAATTATAATTGTGACGGCTGAATTAAGAATGACCCATTTATTTTATCATATCTTATCATATAGATGTTCACGTCGGTCGCGAATTTATTTTATCTTATAGCATATATATCCAAGTTGGTTACAATTCAATATCGTCACATATTTGTCGATATATGTCATTTTGCTTTTAAAAAACAGAAAGAAAAGAAAATGGAGTAAATAATTTTAATATCAATAAACAACAATTGTATTAACCTTTTCTTTAAGTATCTTGTTTATTTTCAAATTTAGACTTGAGACTATTAGTCTCGAAATAATAAAATGGCTTAATAGTCTTGACATTATAATTATAATCCCGGGATTATAATCTTAAGATTAATAGTCTTGGAATTATAATCCTTATAAATAAGCATAGCCTAAGAGGAAAAAAAACTAAGAAAAAAAAGAAGAGAAAAATGAGGAAGCTTATGTTAGAATATTTTATTCCGTATGTGGCCTCTACTATTTATGTAATTATTGGGCTTACATATTGTATTAATTTAATCACTTTATTTATGAGTTTGGTAATTAATTATGTGCCTATAAATAATATTCCTACTAGTACTTGGCATAATGGGCCCTAGGGTTTCATAATCTTAATGAACGATTTTGACCTTAGCTATTCTATAAATAAATAGTTAGAGTTTGGTCCCAATTGTAGTCTCAAGAATTTTTATACACACCTATACATTCATCATAAGATATTGAGAGAGACAATTGAAGACCTTCACCCTTAAGTGCAGCAGAAGCGTGATACATACAAGATGGTTTCTCTCAATTCATGTAAGTACTTAATAATATGATTATTGATTTTATTTTATTCTATGCAATAAACGTTCCGATATAATTTATTCAATATCTGGTATCAGAGCAATGGTTATGCTATCGCATAGAATAAATTAATTATGTTTTTATAATATAAAGTTTAAAACTGTATAATTATTTAATTACGGTGTATAGCTAATGGAGAAAGTTCAGTAGAAATAAATTACATAATATAAGTTCAGTACTAGTACTAGTATTTGTCAAAATTCGCAATAGTACAGGTACAGTTGTTGTTTTCCTATGTTTGGTGATGGATTTGTTAAATCCAAAATAATTTGGTCCACAATTTGTTAATGCGTCAATTAAAAAAAATAAAAAATTGTTACGTTATATCTATAAATAATAAAGCTTGATATGATTATTGATTGATTAAATTATTTATTTAATATAATAAAGTAGAAAGCTACTGGAGAAAGTCTGAAATTTATAATTCAAAATATATATGCATGTAAATTGAACAAGATCTGGGAATAATGTTGAAATTGTATATCATGTATTAATGACTTTTTTTGTAGTACAGTTTTACAAATAGCCCAAATTATATTTAATATTGACCTCAATCTCAATCTTATGAACACTGTTTCTATACCCGCCTATCATATTCATTGTGGTACTTGGGTTATCTATTTATGGTGATGGAGGTGTTTTATGTTTAGATAATATTATGATAATCTTATGTCCTCATGTATTTATGTTAAAATTAACGTGAATATTTTATAATCAATTCATGTTTATAATTATATATTTTAATTTAAAATTTTGAACATGATGTGATATATTATTAGGGCTTTTAAGATGTTACATGTAAATTTTAAATAATGTTAATTTTCAAACTTGATTAATATGTTGTTTAAAGAAAATTGAGTTTGATCATAATAATTTGCATGTATGCGTGACTCTTTTATTGTTAAAATTAATAATCAGGCCAACGGAGGATTATTAATTGAAACAATTAAATATTAAGAAAAGTCACATAATGTTACATTTAATAAATAAATATTTTAATTTTACCCAACGAAAAAATTAGAATTAGAATTTATTAAATGAAATTTTATTGCATAAGTAACATGTTTATTTCGTTTCTGCCCAACGGTGTTGCGTGGATAAATGTGTTGTACATTATTTTATGGGGATGTTATTAGCATATTATTAATTGGACCAACGAAATATTGATAATTATGCACCGTCTCATTAAAATCTTTTTTTTGGGTGTTGTAAATAGATTTTATCTAACTAACTGCTTGCCCTACAGTTGATTTTTATTATGATTAATTATTGTTGTATATTGTGGATTTCTTTTAGTTTTTTTTAAGCATGTTTATGAGCTTAATTATGTTTCGACATTGACTCCAACTAGTATTTCTAGGTATCTTTCTGGAATTGAAACCTTGAATGAAAATAATTTTACTGCTTGAAAAGTGTAAGTGAAAATTATTCTTGTCACTATGGTTTTGAACTATGCACTACGAGTGGATCATCCTACTCCACTTACAACTACTAGCTCAATTGAGCAAAAGGATATTTATGAAAGTGGGAGCGATCCAACTGCGTGTTCCTTATGATTATGAAAAACTCTATCACGACAGCCATTCGAGGAGTCATTCTTGACTATGAGAATGTTAAAGAGTACTTAACTTCAGTCGAGTAACAATTTAAGAGTTCTTCTAAAACTCATGCAAGTACCCTTATTTTGAAAATGCTAATTAGCAGGTATGGGGTTAGTGGAGTGCGCGGGCACATTATGATGATGAACGACATAGCCTTTAAATAAAAGGGTATGGACATGGCTATTTTTAGGGTTTTCTTATTCACTTCATTATAACTTCTCTTCCTGCACAATTTAATCCATTTAAGATCAATTATAACACGCAGAAAGAAGAAGAAAGGCTTAAGGTTGAAAAATCTAATATTGTTTATTTGACTACCACTGGATCCTATAAGAAGAAGGCTTATAAAAATGGCAAAGATTTTAAGAATAAGGATAAACCAATTTCTACCAAAACAAATAAGGCAAATTATTCAGGTAACTCTGAGACATGTCCTAAATGTCACTTCTGTAAGAAACAATGACATATTCAGAAAGAATGTCCTAAATTAAGAGAATGACTTGAAAAGAAAGGTATATCGTCCTTCAAATATGTAACTTATGAATCCTTTCTAATTGATGTTCCTTCTAATACATGGTGGCTTGACACTGATTCTATGGTTCACATTACTAATTCATTGCATGGATTCCTTTCAAAGAAGACACTCCAAAAGGGGGAAAGAACTATTAAAGTTGGCAATGGAGAGTTTATATTAGTTGAAGCTGTAGGAACTCTTCCTTTAGTTTTGGAGAGTGATTTCATCTTGTATTTATATGATACACTTTATGTTCCCAGTATGACACGAAATTTAATTTCTGTATCTAAACTTGACGTTGATGGATTTTCGTTTAAGTTTGGGAATAATAAAATAATTATTTATCATTACTCTCATGTTATTGGTTTTAGCTCTTTAGAGGGAAACCTCTATGAGATAACTTTGGATAATGCCTTTTCTGAATCCTTGTTAACAATGAATGTGACAGTAAGTACCTCAAAAAGTGGAAATAAGAGAAAACTAGATAATGAGAATTCTTCAAAATTGTGGCATCAACGCTTAGGCCATATTTTAAAAGACAGAATGCAACGTCTTGTAAAGGATGGAATTCTTCATTCACTAGATTTTCCTGATCTTGACCATTGTATTGAATGTATAAAAGGAAAATTTGTGAAAGGTAATAAGAAAGGAGCAACAAGAAGTAGTGCACTTCTTGAGGTGATTCATACTGATATATGTGGACCATTTTCTCTAAGAATTGGTAGACACAAATCTTTCATTACGTTCATTGATGACTATTCTCGTTATACTTATGTTTACCTGATTAATGAAAAATCTGAATCACTAAATATGTTTAAAGTTTTCAAGGCTGAAATTGAAAATCAACTTGATCGAAAAATTAAAGTAGTGAGATCAGATAGAGGCAGAGAGTATTATGGTAAACACTCCGATACAGGTCATAGTCCTGGCCCATTTGCCTTATTTTGTCAAGAAAATAGAATCGTCACTCAGTATACAATGCCTGGTACACCGCAGCAGAATGGTGTAGCTAAGAGGTGAAATCGTACCTTTATAGATATGGTACGTAGTATGTTATATAATTTTAGCTTACCTGTGTTTTGTGGACTGAGGCATTATAGATAGCTGTTCATATTTTAAATTGGGTTCCTGGCAAATCTGTCTCTAACACTCCTTATGAAATTTGGACATGTAGGAAACCTAGTTTAAAATACTTACGGGTGTGGGGCTGTCCAGCCAAGGCTAAGATTTTTTAATCCGTAAATAAAAAAACTTAATTCTAAAACCATTAGTTGTCATTTCATTGGATATCCTGAGAGATCTAAGGGTTTTCGATTTTACTGTCCCTCGCATACCACTAGAATTGTTGAGACTAGGCATGCAGAGTTTTTTAGAGAATGGTGATTTAAGTGGGAGTGGTGAGCCTAGAAAAATTGATTTTGAAGAAAACAGGTTTTATGTTTCTAATCCTATAATTCAAGAGGGTGAGGCACAACAACCTACTATTGAGGCGAATGATGCCTCTGAGATAGCTGAGCCACCACCTAATGTTGAACCTCACATTATTGAAAATCATATTCCTGAAATTGTGCAGCCTTTACGTAGGTCCGAAAGACCTAGAAAGCCTATTACTTTTGATGATTTTATAACCTATCTTAATGAGATTGACTATGATTCAAGTAAGATTAATGATCCTATCTCCTATAAAGAGACCATTACGAGTGCTCAATCAACTCAATGGCTTGAAGCCATGAATGATGAGTTGAAATCAATAGAGCTTAATAATGTTTGGGATCTTGAGGAATTACCAAAAGGTTTTAAACCTGTTGGTTGCAAGTGGGTCTATAAGACCAAATTAGATCCTAAAGGGAACGTTCAAAGGAATAAAGCTCCATTGATTGCTAAGGGTTTCACTTAAAAGGAAGGTGTGGATTATAATGAAACTTTCTCTCCAGTATCTAGGAAAGATTCATTTAGAATAGTCATGGCTTTAGTAGCTTATTATGATTTAGAGTTACATCAGATGGATGTTAAAACTGCATTCCTTAATGGTAACTTGCATAAGAATGTCTATATGGCACAACCAGAAGTTTTTTTGGTTAAAGGCAAGGAACATATGGTATATAGATTTAAGAAGTCCATATAAGGGTTAAAACAGGCTTCTCGACAATGGTATCTTAAGTTTCACGAGGTGATGAGTAATTTTGATTTTAAGAAGAAAAAAATATATAATGGATCAATGTATATACTTGAAGGTCAGTGGGAGTAAATTTGTTATTCTTGTTTTGTATGTTGATGATATACTACTTGAAATTAATAACTTAGACATATTGCATGAGACCAAACGTTTCCTTTCTGAAAATTTTGATATGAAGGATCTCGGTGAAATCTCTTATGTTATAGGTATTGAAATTCATCGAGATATGTCTTGCGGGATATTAGGATTGTCCCAAAGAGCTTATATTGACAAAGTTATTAACAAATACAACATGCAAAATTGCTCCTCTACTGTCGCCCCTGTTGTTAAGGGTGACAAATTTAGCTTATATCAATGTCCTAAGAATCAACTTGGACGTGATCAAATGAATCTTATTCCCTATTCTTCTGTGGTTGGGAGTCTTATGTATGCTCAAGCTCGTACACGTCCAGATATAGCGTATGTAACTGGCATGCTTGGACGTTACCAGTCAAATCTAGGTTTGGATCACTGGAAAGCAGCCAAAAAGGTTTTACGCTACTTACAGGGTACTAAGGATATTATGTGACGCCCCCAAAATAGGTCCATTCCATCCAACCTATTCTGAGTCGCCAAATACATGGTACAGAAAACAACTACAATTTTATTACAATAATTGTCGTGTAAAATACAACAACACATATGCTGTGAGTTTGGATACAAACATATACCAAATGTGACTCATGTTCCAACCGTGGATAGCACCTCACAATGACACCTTGCATAAAGGTATAGTCAAAAACTGTTTTAGAAATTAGAATCTTTGGGAAGTGCTCAAGGAAACCTTCGTACATGGGAGGCCATGCATCTAGGTTATGATAGATATCATATGGCCACAGAATTATCCTTGGTTGACCCAATAGACTCCAAAGAAAAATGAGAAGATTACTATCATATTCTTTCCAATGGTGAGTCTTCTCTTGACATATCATTATCTCCACTGTCTCTAACTGAGAATTATACTTCAAACAAACACCAAGATTATATAGGTAGTGCTCGTAGATATACTCGACAAGTGGATGTGCACAACCATGTCTTATGATGACACGAGGTTGTGTGTCGTTAGACATCTTGTATGATAGTGGCAAAACACCCTTCCAACGTTGGGTTCGCTTCACCCTAGATGATTCACCAAATATAACTACTAAATGATGACCACCGTTCTCTTCCCCTGTTACCCCCGCTCGACCCAGCTACACTCTTATTACCTGAAAGGAATTGTGAAACAGAAGGGTGAGCACAACTAGCCCAGTAAAGAATATCATGACTAAAGATAAATAAGTTATCAATAGCCTTCAACAGAATTAAATCAGAGATTTAGAACATATGGTAGATGATAAAACTTTTCAACCATAGTTGCAGCGGAACGAGCAATCCATTAGAAGAGTCAAATAGACCATAAAGTCTATTATCTTCTCCATGTTAAAAGTCCACCAACAATGTTTTATCCCTGTAACATCAATCAACAATTCCTGTCCACAATCACATGTATAACTCATAATCATAATTGTAGTTCTAAATTCCTCTTCTCATCCAGAACAAAGATAATTTTCATCACTTGTCTTTACCTGAAACATCAAAAATCATGGTTATACCAAATCACAGTTCCTGTTCATAATTATACCAATAATTTTATCTTTGCACTACGGGCCAAAGATATTCATCAACAACTCATCTTTGCACTACAGGCCAAAGATATTCCTCAACAACTCATATTTGCACTACAAGCCAAATATATTATTATCTCAAAGAAATATATAATCATTTCAGAATTTATATAACCAATAATTATAACCACGTTGATCATTTCACCTTTGCACTTAAGCTAAAGATATTCAATTATAAATTCAATGGTCATGATCATACCAGTCAACAATTCAACTTTGCACTACTGGCCAAAGAGAACCCATAGTCATGATCGTACCAAAAATCTACCCATCTTTACACTCAAGTCAAAGATAAATATCATCATTAGGGTTATAAAAATGTTGTGAGATCCCAGATTTTATGAATAAATATTTAATTTTCTCGAAATAATTTTTAATATTATGGTGTGGATTTGATATAATATTATAGTTGTGGGTATTATTTATAAATTTTGCAAAGTAAGCAAGTTGTTATAAAATATTCGTTTGGTCGGGGAATATTCTTTTTGTCGGGGAATATTCGTACGACGGCACAATCATTGGTGGACCCCACAACAGAAGTATAGTCGTAGTTAGAAAACGACAAAATTATCTTTCTATAAAAATAACGGCTGAGGTGTTACCGTTAAAATCGTTAAAACTGTTGAACTACCAGGTAGTAAAAGTACAGTAATACGCGTGGTTGCATAGTAGCACACGGTATTGATTATTGATGCTTACATGAGAAGTCACTCAGCTATACTCAATTATTGCTACAGTAATTGCTGCATCATATCTTTTAAATTATTGTCATAGTATCATCTGTATAATATGTTATATTATTAAATCAATAATTGAGACGTTGTGGTAAGTTTGGTTATTTTTATGGGGGGCCATATGTCATCATCTAAGAGTCTCTTCGTCAATAGTAATTACCGTCGTCAATAGTAATTACCGTCTTCAATAGTAATTACCGTCGTCAATAGTATTTACCTTGGTCAATAGTATTTATCTTGGTCAATAGTAATTACCTCCGTCAATAGTATTTACCTTGGTCAATAGTATTTACCTTGGTCAATAGTAATTACCTTCGTCAATAGTATTTACCTTGGTCAATAGTAATTACTTTCGTCAATAGTAGTTGTCCCTTCAATATTACCAAGAGTCATTTGACCCTTCGTTAAGACCAAGAGTCATTTGACCCTTCGTTAAGACCAAGAGCCACCCTCAGTTTTTCTATAAATAGAGGCCTAGGGCTTCATTATTTTTCACGAATTCATTCAAGCTATAGAGAGAGAAAGTATAGAGAGAATAAGAGAGAGAGAATAAAAGTATTCTGCTACTTCACTTTTCCAATATCCAGTTCTTTTAAGGTAGGGAATATTATTTCTTTAATATTCATGAAGAGAACTTCTGTTATTCCATTTGTTATTATTCTGTTGGAATAACCAGTATACGCGGTCTACCCTATACTTGGTGACATTCTTCTATTATTCTGTTGGAACATCCTGTCTGTGTGTTTTACACCGGACCTGGTTCCGTTTTATTATTATTCTGTTGGAATATCCTGTCTGTGTGTTTTACACCGGACCTGGTTCCATTATTTATTATTCTGTCGGAATATCCTGTCTGTGCGTTTACGCCGGACCTGGTTCCATTATTTATTATTCTATTGGAATAACCTGTCTGTACGGTCTATCGCATGCATGGTGATTTCTTTTGTTATTCCATTCTTTATTGTACTCAGTTGGTTAAGTTTTGACTTCTATACTCCATGAAATTTGTGGAATATCCTTGATAGTTGCGTTTCATCCAGTATCTTTTCAAGAAGATATTCTTCTAAGTATTCTTGAATTTTACTCCACAATGCAGTATCATGTTGTCAATTTGGACGTTGTTAATTCCTGGATAAATTAATTCTTGAACTTATTTTATTGAATTCTTATATCATTGTCATCATCCTCATGTTTATAAAATGTTGAAAGTCATCTGTGGCCTGTATTGCATAGATGGACTTGGTTTGATTATGACCAGGGATTATTCGGTATAATCATGACCGTAATGTTACAAATGATGTGGTAAAAGTCCTCATTGGCCCGTAGTGCATTGATGGACAGTTGCTGGCATGATCATGACCATTAATGAATACACAATTATTCTTGGCTGTAGTGCATGGATAATTGTGGTCGTGATACTAAAGAATATCCTTGGCCGTAGTGCAGGGGTGATTCGATGATGTGGATTATTTATTAAGCTGAGTCTCAGCGATAACAGTGTTGAAAAACCTTTTAAATCATGGAAGATAGTAGATTTTATTTGCTACTTGACTCTTCTAATGGATTGCATGTTCCGCTGCAGTTAAACTTGATGTCTATTATATTTTATCAGTTTAACATTGTTGAAGGCTAATGATAATTTATTCTGCATTATCTTAGTCATAATATTTCTTACTGGGCTAGTTGAGCTCACCCTTTCTTTCACTGTTCTCTTCAGGAAATGAGAACGTAGCTGGGGCAAGTCGGGGAACGAAGTGATGGTCCGAATGATAGTATTAGTTAGTAGTCCTTACTATTCTATGGAATGGTGTATTAATAAATGTAATGAGGACTCCTTTTGAGTATGAATACTCTCTAGAAGATAATGTTTGTATTCAAACTAACAGTTTATGTTCTGTCGTATTGTACACGACAGTTGTATTAGTAAGTTGTATTTGTATTTTGTACCATGTATCTGACGACCCAAGATGGGTGATGTATACCTGATTTTGGGGGCGTCACAGTTGGTATCAGAGCTTAGGGATATGATCCCTAGCTAAGATGTGAGAATAGAACTAGGAGGGGAGAGACGGGGAATTCCTTCGCTAGTATGACCTACCTAAGTTTATTTGCATGGTATTTAATTGGTCGGTCAAAGTATATGGATAATATGTTACATGTTAATTAACCTTTGTTTTGTGGCAATATCTGAAAATGACATCTGGGAATGTTGAGAATAGCAATGGAGCACAGGAGACCGTTGATTTTCCCCAGATCAATAATCAGGACAATGTGCAACAGGATAGCGATAATCCTCCTGTAAACAGCAACACTGATCAATTGACGAATGACGGTACGTTTAGGAGTTTTTTAGAATTCATGCAACATCAGGCGAAGGCGGCTCCTGTTCATAATGCAGGAGGAAACAATGGCAACCCACGGTTGGTCACCGCTAAGCAATTCAAGGAGCTAGGATCACCGGAGTTTTTGGGAAAGCCGGAACCACTTAAGGCGGAGACGTGGTTAAAGCAGATCACCAAGATATTTGATGTCTTGGGATGCTCCGAGGAGCAAAAGGTTCCCTTTGCCACCTTTATGTTGCGTGAAGAGGCAGATCATTGGTGGGAATTTATAAAACGTACCCAGCCTGACGCACTCAAGATGTCTTGGGAGAAGTTCCAAGAGCTTTTCAATGACAAATACTTTCCCGAAAGTGTTCGTCATATGAAGGAGGTGGAGTTCATCAAATTGGAGCAGAATAGTATGACCGTGTCACAGTATGAGGCTAAATTTGATGAGTTATCCCGGTTTGCGTCCCACTTGGTGGATAATGAAGAGCGAATGACGCGAATGTTTTTGCGAGGTTTGAAACCTGAGATACGTCAATATCTTATTTCTCATAAACTGTGTTTGTATTCAGATGTTGTAAATAGGGCTCAGTTAGTGGAGCGCGATAACGAGTCAACGCAACCAAAAGAGAGCAGTCGGAAAAATGATAATACCAGTGATAACAGTCATCGAAGCGGTGACAATAAGCGTGGAGGGAATCAACATGCCAGAAATGGTAACCACTTTGGTGGTAATCATGGCCAAAACAATGAGAATGGACATTTCAAGAAGAGAAGGTTCAACAATGACGTGAAGACGTCGGCACCAGCACCCGTTTCAAAGGAAGAAGAACGACCACCGGTCGTATATTTTAAATGCGGACAGGAGGGACACATCCGTCCAAACTGTACGCAGCAATCCAAAGCGTGTTTTAATTGCGGACGAGAAGGTCACCTAGCTCGATTTTGTCGTATGGTGAAGTCAAGTTCAGCTGGGATAGTGATGCCAAAGGATGTCCCAGACAAGCCAAAGCCGGTAGTTTAAGAGAGAGCGTTTTTTTCGTGACGAGGAACCTGAATAAAATTATCACGGGTATATTAGTCATAAACTCTTGCGAAGTCTATACCGTGTTAGATACCGGTTCTACTCACTCTTTTATTTCACCTAGTTGTGTTCAATATTTGAACTTAACTCCGGAGAAGTTAGACTTTGATTTCTCTGTTGAAATTCCTTTGGGAGAAACCTTTGTTACCTCCACTATTTATAAATCTTGTTCAAATCAACACTTTCACGTTACCTGTTGATCTTATCTCTTTGAAAATACTTGCATTGATGTGATTTTTGGAAACGATTGGTTAACTGCTCATCATGCTTTTCGTAAGATTGTTAGCTTTCATATTCCTAACCAACCTATTATGCGAATTCAAGTAACCAAATCACTAAAGTCAATCATTGTCATATCAAGCCATAAGTAAAAATCCCCGTTCCTTTCGTTGTTGACTTCCTGGTATGGAATGCACCGAAGCTAGACTTTCCGTAGGAGACGTTGTAAATGACGATGGCAAGTTGATAGGTATCAATGTGATGTGTTATCCAAGTCTTGGATGAGGGTCACAGTTTTGTATTGACCCCAGTACAAAACCCATTTCTTAAACCCTCAAATATTTCTTCAACTAAAACGAACGTATTATGCGCCAAAGACGTTGGTTCGAGCTGTTGAAGATTACGACCGTACCATTCAATATCATTGTGGAAAAGCGAACGTGGTAGCTGACACGTTGTGTAGAAGATCGTATGCGGTTACAAGTGCGAATATACGAACCCACGTGAAGATAACGAATATACGATTAAAATCGACTTTAATCAATAAAGTTAAAGCCGCTCAAGCTACATACTCAGAGCAGATAAATGTGAAAAAGAAGGTTCAAGAGGGCGTTATTCTAGAAGCAAGAATCGACGAAAAGAGGAAATCTCAACTCTCGATTTAATTGGCCCATTTGAAATCCTCGATGAAGTAGGAACTGTGGCCTATAGACTCATTTTACCGCCAAAAATGTTGCGTGTTCAGAACATTTTTTTTACGTATCGATGTTACGTAAATATGTGGACGACCCGAACGACATTATTAAATTGGAACCGGACGAGATAGCGGATGATTTAATGTTTGAGGAGATACGTGTTAAAATCTTGAATAAGAAGGATCATATTCGACGCTCAAAGGTTATACCTCAAGAGTAAGAATTTGAAGTGAAGTCAATGTATCCTCACCTGTTCGGCATACCAGGTATGTACGTAAATTTCGAGGGCGAAATTCCATAAGGAGGGGAGATTGTGAGATCCCAGATTTTATGAATAAATATTTAATTTTCTCGAAATAATTTTTAATATTATGGTGTGGATTTGATATAATATTATAGTTGTGGGTATTATTTATAAATTTTGCAAAGTAAGCAAGTTGTTATAAAATATTCGTTTGGTCGGGGAATATTCTTTTTGTCGGGGAATATTCGTACGACGGCACAATCATTGGTGGACCCCACAACAGAAGTATAGTCGTAGTTAGAAAACGACAAAATTATCTTTCTATAAAAATAACGGCTGAGGTGTTACCGTTAAAATCGTTAAAACTGTTGAACTACCAGGTAGTAAAAGTACAGTAATACGCGTGATTGCATAGTAGCACACGGTATTGATTATTGATGCTTACATGAGAAGTCACTCAGCTATACTCAATTATTGCTACAGTAATTGCTGCATCATATCTTTTAAATTATTGTCATAGTATCATCTGTATAATATGTTATATTATTAAATCAATAATTGAGACGTTGTGGTAAGTTTGGTTATTTTTATGGGGGGCCATATGTCATCATCTAAGAGTCTCTTCGTCAATAGTAATTACCGTCGTCAATAGTAATTACCGTCTTCAATAGTAATTACCGTCGTCAATAGTATTTACCTTGGTCAATAGTATTTATCTTGGTCAATAGTAATTACCTCCGTCAATAGTATTTACCTTGGTCAATAGTATTTACCTTGGTCAATAGTAATTACCTTCGTCAATAGTATTTACCTTGGTCAATAGTAATTACTTTCGTCAATAGTAGTTGTCCCTTCAATATTACCAAGAGTCATTTGACCCTTCGTTAAGACCAAGAGTCATTTGACCCTTCGTTAAGACCAAGAGCCACCCTCAGTTTTTCTATAAATAGAGGCCTAGGGCTTCATTATTTTTCACGAATTCATTCAAGCTATAGAGAGAGAAAGTATAGAGAGAATAAGAGAGAGAGAATAAAAGTATTCTGCTACTTCACTTTTCCAATATCCAGTTCTTTTAAGGTAGGGAATATTATTTCTTTTATATTCATGAAGAGAACTTCTGTTATTCTATTTGTTATTATTCTGTTGGAATAACCAGTATACGCGGTCTACCCTATACTTGGTGACATTCTTCTATTATTCTGTTGGAACATCCTGTCTGTGTGTTTTACACCGGACCTGGTTCCGTTTATTATTCTGTTGGAATATCCTGTCTGTGTGTTTTACACCGGACCTGGTTCCATTATTTATTATTCTGTCGGAATATCCTGTCTGTGCGTTTACGCCGGACCTGGTTCCATTATTTATTATTCTATTGGAATAACCTGTCTGTACGGTCTATCGCATGCATGGTGATTTCTTTTGTTATTCCATTCTTTATTGTACTCAGTTGGTTAAGTTTTGACTTCTATACTCCATGAAATTTGTGGAATATCCTTGATAGTTGCGTTTCATCCAGTATCTTTTCAAGAAGATATTCTTCTAAGTATTCTTGAATTTTACTCCACAATGCAGTATCATGTTGTCAATTTGGACGTTGTTAATTCCTGGATAAATTAATTCTTGAACTTATTTTATTGAATTCTTATATCATTGTCATCATCCTCATGTTTATAAAATGTTGAAAGTCATCTGTGGCCTGTATTGCATAGATGGACTTGGTTTGATTATGACCAGGGATTATTCGGTATAATCATGACCGTAATGTTACAAATGATGTGGTAAAAGTCCTCATTGGCCCGTAGTGCATTGATGGACAGTTGCTGGCATGATCATGACCATTAATGAATACACAATTATTCTTGGCTGTAGTGCATGGATAATTGTGGTCGTGATACTAAAGAATATCCTTGGCCGTAGTGCAGGGGTGATTCGATGATGTGGATTATTTATTAAGCTGAGTCTCAGCGATAACAGTGTTGAAAAACCTTTTAAATCATGGAAGATAGTAGATTTTATTTGCTACTTGACTCTTCTAATGGATTGCATGTTCCGCTGCAGTTAAACTTGATGTCTATTATATTTTATCAGTTTAACATTGTTGAAGGCTAATGATAATTTATTCTGCATTATCTTAGTCATAATATTTCTTACTGGGCTAGTTGAGCTCACCCTTTCTTTCATTGTTCTCTTCAGGAAATGAGAACGTAGCTGGGGCAAGTCGGGGAACGAAGTGATGGTCCGAATGATAGTATTAGTTAGTAGTCCTTACTATTCTATGGAATGGTGTATTAATAAATGTAATGAGGACTCCTTTTGAGTATGAATACTCTCTAGAAGATAATGTTTGTATTCAAACTAACAGTTTATGTTCTGTCGTATTGTACACGACAGTTGTATTAGTAAGTTGTATTTGTATTTTGTACCATGTATCTGACGACCCAAGATGGGTGATGTATACCTGATTTTGGGGGCGTCACAAATGTTATATATGATAATAAAAATAATATGATCAACATATAGTTTTAATCTCAAGAGTAATATTCATAAATCAACTATAATTTGGTTAGAAAAAGAAACCAATTTTATCATGAATAGTAACTCGTGAATAGTAACCCATGAATAGTAACTCGTGAATAGTAACTCGTGAATACTAACTCGTGAATAGTAACTCGTGAATAGTAACTCATGAATAGTAACTCATGAATAGTAACCCCGACATGAAAAGATAAGAATTTTACAAGAAAAATCTTACCAATATTCCGGTATAATGATATTGAAAAAAATAATATCATTGATAAAAAAAATAACATCCCTTACTATCCCTTACTATCCCTTACAATTCCGTACTATCCCTTACAATCCCTTACTATCCCTTACTATCCCTTACAATCCCGTACTATCCCTTACAGTCCCTTACAATCCCTTACCTCAAAAGAGCATTACTTCTGACTAGAATAACGCTGAATGAACTTGCACCGTATAGCAACACTCAAGATATCAAAATACTCACAAGAATACGCTCGATATATAGAGAGAGAAATAGAGAGAAAACTTCAATTTCTGGTGTGATTTTCAATTCTAACCTAAGCACCCTATTTATAGGAAAATGCTTAGAACACCAAAACAAAAAATTGAATATAATATTAATATAATTACAAAATATTCAAGCCCGCCTCTAGATACTTGAATTCAGCCATAAACACATGCTAACCTTCTAGAAAAAGTAAGAAAAAACGTTTTTCTTTAAAATAATAATTAAAACTTCCAAAAATCAATTATTTCAAAACTTCAGAACTTCAATAATTCATAATAAATAGCTCTTTTATCAGAAAATTCGAATCTCGCGAATTTTTATAGGAAATTCAATTTTTTACAACTTTGCAGAAGAAAGTTTTTCCAAATTCCAAACAGAAATTGACCAAAATCCACAAACGGACGATTTTACAGTCAATAATAAATTTTCGGTCAAGAATTGTATCCACCAACACACAAAATATGTGTTAATCATTTAATGCCATAAAAATACTCTTCCTCCTCATATACTCATATATCCCACATTCATTGTAAAAATATCACCATCAATATATTATTAAAATAATATATTTAAATGAATTATTTTATCAAAAAAAGATAAAATATTAATTTTTAACAATTGTCACATTAAAAATTTTCTCCATCTATATCCACATAAAATCAATATTTTCCTCATCATCTAAATCAATAATTAATTATACACAAATAATATTACAGAATCACAGTACTGGCAATCAGGCCGTTCCCAGGAAAGAGGGGGTTCTCTCCTTACTGGCGCGCAATTAGATGACCAAACCTCTCCTTAGACAGAACTTTCTAGACATTGACAATAATGTTATCTAATAATATTATTCAGATAATATGAATTATTGCTTCGATAATAGAAAATATTGTGTAGTGACAATTATTAAAACAACAGTAATATAAAATATCAACGCAGCAATTATTGAATCAATAAAATAAAATACTGAACAGTAATTACTGTAACAATTATTGAGTAATGCCTTCTTACGTAAAAATCAATAATTGGTGGAATACCGTGTGCTACTGTGCAACAACGCGTATTACTGTATTTTAATCACCGGGTATTTTAACAGTGTTAACGGTAATAACTACGCCGTTATTTATAAACAACTTACTCATGTCGTTTTTTTCATCCAATCGCTTTCCATTATGGGGTCCACAAAAGGCTGCGCTGTCGTATGAATATTCCCCGACAGTAAGAATATTCCACGACCAAACGAATATTTCCCGACAACAATGAATATTTTATAACCACTTGCTTATTTTGAAAATTTTGCACATTTCACCCATAACTTTAAACTTTTATCAATTTAACCATTTACTAAATAGAAAAATTGAATACTTTTATTTCATAAAATTCGGAGTCTTACAATCTCCCCTCCTTATGAAATTTCGTCCTCGAAATTTACGTACCTGGTATTTCGAAAAGTTGAGAATACCTTGCTTCAATTTCAGATTCCATCTTTCCTGTCATCATAATTTCTTCATTGCTCATCTCCTGTATTTCAGATATCATTCTAGAATACAGCTTCAAAACAAAGATTAATTAAACAAATTAACATATCACATAATATCCCGATATTATGACTGACCAACAAATAAGCTTAGGTAGGACACACTAGCGAAGGATTTACTCATCTCTCCCCTCCTAGTTCTATTTCTCGATCTCCGCCAGAGATCATATCCCTAAGCTCTGATACCAACTGTGACGCCCCCAAAATAGGTCTATTCCATCCAACCTATTCTGAGTCGCAAAATACATGGTACAGAAAATAACTACAACTTTATTACAATAATTATCGTGCAAAATACAACAACACATATGCTGTGAGTTTGGATACAAACATATACCAAATGTGACTCATGTTTCAACCGTGGATAGTACCTCACAATGACACCTTACATAAAGGTATAGTCAAAAACTGTTTTAGAAATTAGAATCTTTGGGAAGTGCTCAAGGAAACCTTCGTACATGGGAGGCCATGCATCTAGGTTATGATAGATATCATATGGCCACAGAATTATCCTTGGTTGACCCAATAGACTCCAAAGAAAAATGAGAAGATTACTATCATATTCTTTCCAATGGTGAGTTTTCTCTTGACATATCATTATCTCCACTGTCTCTAACTGAGAATTATACTTCAAACAAACACCAAGATTATATAGGTAGTGCTCGTAGATATACTCGACAAGTGGATGTGCACAACCATGTCTTATGATGACACGAGGTTGTGTGTCGTTAGACATCTTGTATGATAGTGGCAAAACACCCTTCTAACGTTGGGTTCGCTTCACCCTAGATGATTCACCAAATATAACTACTAAATGATGACCACCGTTCTCTTCCCCTGTTACCCTCGCTCGACCCAGCTACACTCTTATTACCTGAAAGGAATTGTGAAACAGAAGGGTGAGCACAACTAGCCCAGTAAAGAATATCATGACTAAAGATAAATAAGTTATCAATAGCCTTCAACAGAATTAAATCAGAGATTTAGAACATATGGTAGATGATAAAACTTTTCAACCATAGTTGCAGCGGAACGAGCAATCCATTAGAAGAGTCAAATAGACCATAAAGTCTATTATCTTCTCCATGTTAAAAGTCCACCAACAATATTTTATCCCTGTAACATCAATCAACAATTCCTGTCCACAATCACATGTATAACTCATAATCATAATTGTAGTTCTAAATTCCTCTTCTCATCCAGAACAAAGATAATTTTTATCACTTGTCTTTACCTGAAACATCAAAGATCATGGTTATACCAAATCACAGTTCCTGTTCATAATCATACCAATAATTTTATCTTTACACTACGGGCCAAAGATATTCATCAACAACTCATCTTTGCACTACAGGCCAAAGATATTCCTCAACAACTCATATTTGCACTACAAGCCAAATATATTATTATCTCAAAGAAATATATAATCATTTCAGAATTTATATAACCAATAATTATAACCACGTTGATCATTTCACCTTTGCACTTAAGCTAAAGATATTCAATTATAAATTCAATGGTCATGATCATACCAGTCAACAATTCAACTTTGCATTACTGGCCAAAGAGAACCCATAGTCATGATCGTACCAAAAATCTACCCATCTTTACACTCAAGTCAAAGAGAAATATCATCATTAGGGTTATAAAAATGTTATATATGATAATAAAAATAATATGATCAACATATAGTTTTTAATCTCAAGAGTAATATTCATAAATCAACTATAATTTGGTTAGAAAAAGAAACCAATTTTGTCATGAATAGTAACTCGTAAATAGTAACCCATGAATAGTAATTAGTGAATAGTAACTCGTGAATAGTAACTCGTGAATACTAACTCGTAAATAGTAACTCATGAATAGTAACCCCGACATGAAAAGATAAGAATTTTACAAGAAAAATCTTACCAATATTTCGGTATAATGATATTGAAAGAAATAAAATCATTGATAAAAAAAATAACATCCCTTACTATCCCTTACTATCCCTTACAATTCCGTACTATCCCTTACAATCTCTTACAATCCCTTACTATCCCTTACTATCCCTTACAATCCCGTACTATCCCTTACAATCCCTTACCTCAAAAGAGCATTACTTCTGACTGGAATAACGCTGAACGAACTTGCACCGTATAGCAACACTCAAGATATCAAAATACTCACAAGAATACGCTCGAGAAAACTTCAATTTCTGGTGTGATTTTTAATTCTAACCTAAGCACCCTATTTATAGGAAAATGCTTAGAACACCAAAACAGAAAATTGAATATAATATTAATATAATTACAAAATATTCAAGCCCACCCCTAGATACTTGAATTCAGCCATAAACACATGCTAACCTTCTAGAAAAAGTAAGAAAAAACGTTTTTCTTTAAAATAATAATTAAAACTTCCAAAAATCAATTATTTCGGAACTTCAGAACTTCAATAATTCATAATAAATAGCTCTTTCATCAAAAAATTCGAATCTCGCGAGTTTTTATAGGAAATTCAATTTTCTACAACTTTGCAGAAGAAAATTTTTCCAAATTCTAAACAGAAATTGACCAAAATCCATAAACGGACGATTTTACAGTCAATAATAAATTTTCGGTCAAGAATTGTATCCACCAACACACAAAACATGTGTTAATCATTTAATACCACAAAAATACTCTTCCTCCTCATATACTTATATATCCCACATTCATTATAAAAATATCACTATCAATATATTATTAAAATAATATATTTAAATGAATTATTTTATCAAAAAAAGATAAATTATTAATTTTTAACAATTGTCACATTAAAAATTTTCTCCATCTATATCCACATAAAATCAATATTTTCCTCATCATATAAATCAATAATTAATTATACACAAATAATATTACAGAATCACAGTACTGGCAATCAGGCCGTTCCCAAGAAAGAGGGGGCTTTCCAATAAGGATCTCTCCTTACTGGCGCGCAATTAGATGACCAAACCTCTCCTTAGACAGAATTTTCTAGACATTGACAATAATGTTATCTAATAATATTATTCAGATAATATGAATTATTGCTCCGATAATAGAAAATACTGTGTAGTGACAATTATTAAAACAACAGTAATATAAAATATCAACGCAGCAATTATTGAATCAATAAAATAAAATACTGAACAGTAATTACTGTAATAATTATTGAGTAATGCCTTCTTACGTAAAAATCAATAATTGGTGGAATACCATGTGCTATTGTGCAACAACGCGTATTACTGTGTTTTAATCACCGGGTATTTTAACAGTGTTAACGATAACAACTACGCCGTTATTTATAAACAACTTACTCTTGTCGTTTTCTTCATCCAATCGTTTTTCATTATGGGGTCCACAAAAGGCTGCGCCGTCGTATGAATATTCCCCGACAGTAAGAATATTCCACGACCAAACGAATATTTCCCGACAACAATGAATATTTTATAACCACTTGCTTATTTTGAAAATTTTGCACATTTCACCCATAACTTTAAATTTTTATCAGTTTAACCATTTACTAAATAGAAAAATTGAATACTTTTATTTCATAAAATTCGGAGTCTTACATATTATGCTTACATTTAGAAAAACAGATAACCTTGAAGTTGTTAGTTATTCTGATTCTAATTTTGCTAAATGTAAAGACGAAAAGAAATCTACATCAGGGTACATCTTTATACTTTCAGGAGGCGCTATTTCGTGGAGAACTCATAAACAGGAGTTAACTACTACTTCCACGATGATGGCAAAATATGTGGCTTGTTTTCATGCTACTTGTCACACCTTATTGCTGAGGAATCTTATTTTAGGACTTAAGGTTGTAGATTCCATTTCAAGGTCATTGAAAGTATTTTGTGATAATAATTCTGCTGTTAGTTTTTCCAACAACACCATTTCGAGTGGTGCTGGACTATACCTCGACACTAAGTACTTATTTGTCAAGGAAATAGTTGAAGATCAAAACGTTGTCATTAAGTATATTAGTACGCATGATATGTTAGCAGATCTACTTACGAAAGACTTACCACCCAAGCTCTTTTTAGAGCATGTTGCCGGCATGGGTTTAATTGGTAGTCTTAATTAGTGAGTTATTTTGATGTAAGACAATAATTTTGAGCTCGTTGTTTTGAACTTCACTTTATGTTTATGGTTTGCTATTCTCTTTATTGTGCACACTTAAGAACTTGTTAGCAAACGATACGGTTATATTTTGGACCATATGAATGAGTTTAATCTATTACCACTTATGTAAACTTTATTCATACATGTTATGCTTAATGTTAATCTTTGTTCTAATAAAAGTACTAATTGTGTAACTAATGGGGATCTTGTGTTAATAATGACACAAAGATTGTATTAATTCGTATTGGTGTTTTTATTAGAACGGGATGTAGACATTAAATTAATACTTTGCCAAATTAATGCTTGTAAGCGCTATATTTTATATATAAATAGTATTTCGGGCAAGTGGAGAATGTTAGAATATTTTATTTCGTATGTGGTCTCTACTATTTATGTAATTATTGGACTTACATATTGTATTAATTTAATCACTTTATTTATGGGTTTGGTAATTAATTATGCGACCTATAAATAATATTCCTAATAGTACTTGGCATAATGGGCCATAGGGTTTCATAATCTTGATAGACGATTTTGACCTTAGCTATTCTATAAATAAAACAGTTAGGGTTTGGTCCCAATTGTCGTCTCAAGAATTTTTATACACACCTATACATCCATCATAAGATATTGAGAGAGACAATTGAAGACCTTCACCCTTAAGCACAGCGGAAGCGTGATATATACAAGATGACTTCTCTCAATTCATATAAATACTTAATAATATAATTATTGATTTTATTTTATTCTATGCAACAATATATTCCGATATAATTTATTCAACAGCTTCATCTTCACGAGTAAACTTGAGCAAGCAGAAGCAGTCACAGAACTTATATTTTCCCTTTGCAGCCACTTGTTTAGTCAACGGTCCTACAAAGACAGAAATAATTATTAAAATAAAGTATTAAAAATGAATATAAAAATTCTTATTTTTATTAATATATCAAACAACGACAAATTTATGTTGATAACAAATGTGGAAGTATATGAATACATGAAATAAATAAGGATTTAAAAGAGATCCAGACATTATTATTGTTCTATTTTATTTCTTAGAATTTCAAGTAGTCGTAATCTAAATTTGTCAACGTATATATTATTTTTCCTTAAAAAAAATTAGATTGGAGAAAAATTAAACTGATCGCAAGTCATGGGAAGAGGATCGGTGAATGTGGGTGAATGAATAACTTTTAGATAGTTATTATTTATCCAAAAGATAAGTAAAATATTTTTACCATAAATACAAAGAAAGTATATCAAAATGGTAACCGTTTACAAAAACTCCTGCTTATATAATAGATAGAAGATGCATTATACTCACTAGTCACATGGAAAACGGGTTATTCCAGAGGAACATAAAAATTGAATATGAGTATATTTGAATTTCATTTATTTATAATTTTATCTACTATTCATTTATTTATAATTTTATCTATTATTGGGGGTCAAAATACAAATACACTCGTGTCTAATTTCTATGTCCACATAGAGTTTTTGCCAGGCACACGATGGATCTGTTTTTAATTTTTTATTATAATATAAAAAAAAATTAAAAATAAAATTAATGACTATGTTCAAAATAAAATAAAGACGAAATTAAAAAAAGAATCTAATTTCATTATGTGAGAAAGATTAATAGAGATAAAATAAAAGTTGAGAGAGATAAAATAGGAGAATAAATTATATCTTGTAAAAACAGTTTTTTTGGAACAGGCATGGAAGAGTGAGAGTAAACATGTTAAAAGCTGACAGTTAAACATGCCGGTACCTAAAGTATAACCCAAAATAAAGGATCTGAAGTTGGTCAATTGATCAATATAGTATTAATATATAGATTAAAAGATCACATCCTGACCTGACATTGTATTAATCAATTCACCAAAATTAATTTCATACTAATCACTCCCCAAAATAATCAAGTTGACAGTTAAAAAAAGTTTTATATATGAGATTCCTCCCAATTATAATTGTGACAGCTGAATTAAGAATGACCCATTTATTTTATCTTATCTAGATGTTCACGTTGGTCGCAAATTTATTTTATTTTATAACATATATATATATATGTCCACGTTGGTTACAATTCAACATATATATCATTTTGCTTTTAAAAAGCAGAAAGAAAAGAAAATGGAGCAAATAATTTTAATATCAATAAACAGTTGTATTAACCTTTTCTCTAAAATTTGTTATAAGAAAATTTTAACAAATTATATGTAAATAAGTTGAAAGCTCAATTTCATTAAGGATATATTTGTTTGCAAGAATTATATTTGAAATATGACTATTAATTTCAAATGTCTTGTTTTTTTAAAAATTCAGACTTGAAACTATTAGTCTCGGGATAATAAAATGGCGTCTTGTTTATTTTCAAATTTTAACTTGGACTATTAATCTCGGAATAATAAAATGACTTAATAATCTTGACATTATAATTATAATCTTAAGATTACTAGTCTTGAAATTATAATCCTTATAAACAAACATAGCCTAATGTAAAAAAATAAAGAAAAATGAGAGAGCTTCATCTTCTCGAGTAAACTTGAGCAAGCAGAAGCAGTCACAGAACTTATATTTTCCCTTTGTTCTTGCAGACATTTGTTTAGTCTCAGCCATGTGCATGTACGCAATATCTATGAACCCAAGTTTTTGAATCATCAGCCATGAAATGAATCGTTTGTTGAAAATACATAATGTGGCCAGAAATTAAGTGGGGGCAAAACATAAAATGGGACAGAGAGAAGAAAGTGACTTTCAGTTGAACATATTCTGTAATTAGGAGGGCTTTATTATTACACTACCAGATTCCTCTTATTTCTAATATGGTGATCTCCATCATCTCCAGGAACTATATGAAATACATGTTAAGGTCTGTCCCATAAAATAACTGTACATTTCATGTTGGGAAAACAAAGGGGGGAAAAGGCACCATCAGTTCAAACCATGGCAATATCCTTTTTATCAGAACCAACACTGCTCAAAATGCCAAGGGTCCAAATATGGCCGTCAAAATGTATTCAGAAGCTTTTCCAAGATTTATCAGTTGGTGATATCACAGTTTTGAGCGACGAATGCACTTAATGGGATTGAAAGGGGAATTTCTTCGTGAAGAAGGGCATGGGGGCCTCAAGGAGGAGGATGGCTTTAAATCCCAGTTCTCAACATCCTTTGGAACACACGCGTCAAAGAGAACTTGACCAAGAATCCCATGAGCATTGATGCTTGGCGGATTGGACATAGGGATATATCGTTCTTTATGTTCATCTTGCACAGATCCAACACCTCTATCCCCGTGATACTCCACTGGGCTTGGTACAAAGAAATGGTCATTCAAATCAAGAGCAACTCTTTTCTGAAAGGTCTGATTTGAGCTTAGGTTTCCTAGCGACTCTGAGACCTCATCTTGTGTCCCTTCAAAACCCATCTTCTCCCCTTCAAGTTGTCGTATTCTTCGAGAATAGATTACAGCAGCTTTCCCAAGTAGCTCGGTCACGGCGGCCTTGTAATCAATTGGGTAATTCCGATAATGACCTGTATGACAGAAATTCATTACATAGATTTAAGCTAAAGGGCAGTATCACAGTGAACAACGAAGATAGAAGGTAGGGTCAGTGACAAAGGCCTCCCCTAAGTACGCACCAAAATAAAAAATATCCCCTAATGGTCCAATGTGCTCAATCTACGTCAATGTAAACAAGCATTACAATAACCACCCGGTGTTGGTGATAAAGGCCTCCATAAGTTTTCATCCAAATTAAAACTCTCGCGTGCTCAACCTCGGTCAAAGTAAACAAACATTACAATAACCACACCGTGTAGTGGATGCTGTCTAAAATCAAATGTTAAAGCAAATGTGAAGGTCATGTGACCCAATTTAAAAGAGTATTGAGGGTCATACTATTATTACCAGAAATTCTAGGCTCCAAATGTAATTTGTTAGGACTACAGACTAGTTGCATAAACCCGTAATTTGGTATCTTGTATGGCCCCTTCCCAAATCAGATTGACGTGCTAATTCTGTAATGAAGAGACACCTACTTCACCGTTGTCCACACCCAAAACAATCACCTGTTGTCTCTCCAGCCCCACCGGTGATACTCCACAGCCATCAACAGCCCACCAATTCAACCCACGACAACCCACCAATCCATCAGAAACCAGTCACAAACATCAACACAGCCTATACCCCTAATATTAAAGACAATGAGCACGAATGTAGCCTAGCCGCAAATATTCACAGCACAAGCAGACAGACAACTCAGTTTAGATCACAGTTTTCAGTGTTTGACCATGATAAAATTACTCAATGGCACTCAGTTACTGCCCTTCGTTTCTGTCTGAGGTTAACAAAAATCATGATTGGAGACGGTGAACAGGGTTTCTTCTAATTATTAACTAATTAACAGTTGGATTACCATTTCCATAGTGTTGAGTGCCCCAAGAAAGAATTCGTAATTTTGACATAATGACGATGTTCTAAAAATCACCGCCTACGCCCCGCCTAGGCGCTAGGCCCCCTAGCATCTCACCTAAGCCCAAGGTAGAAAAAAAATCCCTCCAGAAAATTAGGCGGAACCTAGGCGGGCTACGCGGGGTCTAGGCGAAAGTTTTTTTTTAATAATAATTACCCAAACTAGATCTTGATATATTTATTTTTATAATGATTTACCATATTCATAATGCATGTTGTAGCATATCAAATCACAACAAGAAGTGAACAAGTCAAAATGGATAATTTTATTATAATTATAATTTTTTGAACTTGTACCAACTTCAAATTATATAAATGATTATACATTTTTAATATTTAGTTTAATTCAATATAATTCTTAAATTTATGTTTAGTTTCTTAAGTTTTAATATTGAATTGAATTCTTGAAATTTTAAATTTTATTATTTAATAGCAATTTTGTTTATGAATAAAATTAATATGTTAAAAGATATGTTTGAACTTTCAACAATTGCATGTTTGTGTTTGAACTTTGATATTGACAATATAGATATGTGTTTGAATTTTAAGCAAAAGTCTTTATTATCTTTATTATAAATTGTTTTGTTTTATATTATTGTTTTGTTTGGATAAATGTAAGATAAAATATTAAAATTGAGTTAAAATAAAACATCACGCCTAGGCCCCCCGGCCGCCCGCCTAGCGCCTTTTAGAACATTGCATAATGAAAACATCAGAAAAGTGAATCAGTACTGCAGTAACAAAAATAAAATGAAGTGATGGTTTAGGAGCCGACCTACATGAGAAGAGCTACTCCATTTCACCAATTTAACATCACCGCCAAGGTCTTTTAATCTTTGAGTAAAATTACAGATAGTTTGAACAGGAGCAAGATCATCGTTTTCCGAGCACAAAATGAGATATGGAGCTCCCATGCTCTGCACAGCCATAAATATAATAATGAATTTAAGAACCAGAAAAAATACCAACAACATTGTATAGCTCTAAAACTGATTGATACTTACAATAGTGGAGTATAGAGTCTGCCAATACTCAGCACGCAGTTCTTCCATTCTTCTGAGGAAGAAGGTATCTGCACTATAAGCTAAGCCATGTGCAATCCATGATGCTATAAGTGGAGGACGCGACCTTTTGAGAACAGTAGGATGAAGAACAAATCTAGTACCCAGATCACTAGTGAAATCTACAGGAGTAGAATCAAAAATTTGTCCAGAGATACAGTCTCTAACCAGCCGGTATTCATCCTTCATAGAAACAAACAAAATTTTGAAAAATAAAGCCTATGTCTAAAAGTTCTATAATCATTGATTACTGAGTTAACTATGAAAATCATCAAATAAATCTCAAATATTTGAAAGTACAAAAGCTTGAACTCCTTGTGCTAAATTGGTCAAAGTAATTATCAAGCACACAGAATAACTCCTCCACCCTACAAACATTGTCATTTTCAGGTTTTACTTTTGGCCCTACATGAGATCACTCTTTTATAAGCCACTGGTATACATGTAGTTTAAAAATGCTGCCTTACAAAATAATGTATTAAGGACAAGTAATGTGGGAGGAAAAAACTTTTGATTGAGGACAACTTAACTACAAGTTGATTTTTGTATATTTAATATCTTGAGGGGGTGTGTTGGAAATTGATAAAACAAAAATGATTTCCCTAATTTGTGTACAAACCCCAAAAAGGACGTTAGCATACCAGACTGGCGTGTTCTGCAGACTTGCCTTCAATTATCTGTAACCAAAAAAGACATTATATGATTGACTTGACTAAACCAAAAACTCAGATATTCTAAGCTCCTTCGATTCTACAGAAGCGAGATACAAAAACAAAAGCTATGTTAACCATGAACCATTGTCTGAAAGAAATCAATACAATACCTGAATAACCTTACACATGCATGCTTTGGGTCCACCAGAGAACGACGCAAAGACCACAGGGCATGGCCTTACTTTTAGCTCCTTCATATACAAAATGACATAAAGCCATTTATTAGGTTAAATTGATTGAAATTTCAACAGAATCTGAAATTAAATGTCCACCAATCCCAAATTATCCAAAATAGAAAACAAGGGATATAAATAATCTAAAGAATCAGTGTGATACAATCCCAAAGCTGCTTCATGAGGAAGCCAAACAATATGAACTCTAAGAGAAACGTTCATACGCTACCAGACTTTCTTTATTTCTTTTTTAGACATTCATTTAGAGTAGCATAAATTTAACAATGGAAAAGAGCCATCCAAATGCAGTATGTCAAATGTTTAGGACTAACCGCAGTAAGCTCAAAGAGAATTTCTGAAGCCAATGATGTGCCCTTCTCTGGGAAGAACCTGCATATAGTATTAATACAAAAATTATGAAGTCAAAATAAACATAAAATATTCCATATAAAAGGATGAAAGGAGGAACCAAAAGAGGGACTGACTGAAAAAACTGCTCATTCATTTAAAAGGCAGAATACTATAACTTAGTACAGGTACTGACTAGATCATCTATCCTACTCTACAATTCTCCTCTTGATAATCTCTATACTACTACAATTCTCCTCTTTATAATCTATCCTACTTTACAATTCTCCTCAAGTTAGATCATCTATCCTACTCTAAAATTCTCATCTTTATAGTTTTTACAATACACATTTTGCTGGCATTTTGATTTCACACAATTCCCTAAGGTGGGTTGAGCCGGGCAATTTACTCTGAACTTCTGGAAGTAAAATTTTCAAAGGCCAAGTACATTGTTCTTTTTTGCAAACATACTTAAGTGATCATAATACTACTTGGTGGCAATTCATGAAGATATAATATTCTTAAGTGACCCATTTATCCAGAATTCAAAATTAAGCTTTATGTTCCTGCCTTCCTGGAACATTTTTATTCCATGTATTAAATTAATCTTTAACCACTAGCATTCAAAAACAAATCTTCTTTCTGACTAAAAAAATCAGATTCCTGTGACTAAAATTCTCTGTCAAGCAACAATATCCTAATGTTATCCATTTCAAAAGACAGCAGACTTGCAAGCAAAATTTCAGTCAGCACCAGGTTTTAAAGAAAACCAGCAGTGCATCCAGGCCCTCTCATAGTAGACCAATAGGTCCAATATACCTATATGAGCCCCATGAACCAAGGTTCATACATATAATCCAAGGACCAAGAAAGCTTCTTCTTTTTTTCCCTTATTGTTCGATCAAAAATTTCTTCTGTATGAATCTCAACACCACACCCACCTAATCCATCATTTATAGGTTCAAGCCATTACTTTACTATTAACTAACTGAAAACATCCTCCACTAAACCACATCACAAGAGTCTTAGTCCAAAAGGATCTTACTTCTATTAGGACTACATGATTGCTAATATAGATCAGCATCCTGAACAATCAGTAAAGCTACAAATCCCAACCTCTCGAAGATTAAAAAAAATTATTAAAAAATATTAACAAAAATCCAATAGTAATTATAGCAAAAAAACTAAACCAAAAGAAGTTTCTCTTCTTTTTTTAATTTAAAAAAATAACATTTTTTGTGTACTTTGCTCAATCTCAACAAAACCCATAAAAGATATAATACAGAAGATTAACAGTAATAAGAATAAAAAAATTATAAAACGAAAAGAAAGAATCGGAATCGGAATGGGGAACATACATATTGAGGAATTGGGAATGGCAAACAAGGGAATTCCAACCGAGAGAGGCATAGAGGTCAACATAGCTTTTGACATGTTTCTCCTCACTATACATCCACGCAAAAATCACCACTATCCCTTCTAATTTATTCCCTCTCTCTTTTCTTCCCCAGTAACATCTTCCCCCAAATCCCCACATCTCTTTCCCTTTCTCGTTTTCCAAAAAAAAAAATCACAACCCAATTTTCGCAACCTCCGATTAATCGTAAAAATCTAAACTTCCGCCCAAATTCCTCCAGAAATCGCAGATATAACTGTCATACCAGAGAGAGATATATAGAGATAGAAAGAGAGAATGCTGAGGATGGGGTGTCTGGCTGCCTACATATTTTTTTATTAGTCGCTCGTTGCACTGATAGGTCCTCCAAGTATACTCTCTTTTATTTATTTAAAATTAGAAATATATTTTTAATTTTTAATTTTTAATTATAAAATAGTATTATATTATAGATGGAGTTAATAATGTATTAAAATTTTTAATTATTATTAATTTTTTAAATTCTACTTAAAATATTTGTTAAATTTATTTTTAATTCATATTGTCAGTAAATTAAATAAAAAGTATCACGGTTGATTTACTATTTTATAATTTTAGTAAATTATTTTAATTTTAATTTTTTTTAAAAAATAAATTAATAATAATTTTATAATTTAAGATGGATGGACTATGTAGTATATTTTAAAAAAATGACAAATTCATAATAAAAAATATTATTTTTATATAAAAATCGTCGCTATATAAAAATCGTCGCTATAAAATCTATAACGATACTTTTCATTAAAGTGTTATAATTTAAAGTAAAAGGATTATAATTTATTTCTAATAATTCAATATTGGGGTTATGCCTCCAATCTTCATAATATTGCCATACTTAGGATATTTTGTCGTATATATTCTGCATTTGACCTTACAATTACTCCATTGAAGCCATGAAAATGCGTGCCACGTTTTTTTGAGGCCACCTATTTTTCTAAAAGTAAAGTACTATTTTGCCCTTATGCTTTACAAAGTTGATGGCAAATTTTGACGTGGCAAATCTTCAATGGTCAAAATTCGAACGGGAACGTATAGTCAACATGCTTTCAAAATATGCGAAGCTTGCTGTCCGTTGGATAAAAGCAAAAATCCAACTTTTCGTTTGAGACCTTTGGATGCTTTATTTCAACTCTTGTGGCAATGTCTTATCTTTTTCTTCTCCCTACTTTTTTTTTAATATTTATAAATCAGATCAATAAATTATCAATCTTTTTAAAGAATTTGTGGGGCTCAGAAATCCCTATTTATGGATTGCAATCCACGCACTATTATATATTTAAATATTTTATATAATTATGCATGGACAAAGTACATAAATAATAGTGATCTTTTATATTTATTGTTTAAAGAATAATTTAAAAATTAACTAGGCACACCCATCAAAGGTTATTTTAGATCTTGATGGAGTTTATGCTTAGCTTAAATAATTTAATTTTCTGATTAAAAAAATCATTTGATTTTTATAATTATTAATGTTTTATAAATTGTGACGCCCCCAAAATTAGGTATACATCACCCATCTTGAGTCGTCAGATACATAGTACAGAATACAAATACAACTTAATAATATAACTGTCGTGTACAATACGACAAAATATAAACTGTGAGTTTGAATACAAATATTATCTTCTAGAGAGTATTCATACTCAAAAGGAGTCCTCATTACATTTATTAACACACCATTATATAGAATAGTGAGGACTACTAACTAATACTATTCTTCGGACCATCACTCCGTTCCCCGACTTGCCCCAGCTACGTTCTCATTTCCTGAAGAGAACAGTGAAAGAAAGGGTGAGCTCAACTAGCCCAGTAAGAAATATTATGACTAAGATAATGCAGAATAAATTATCATTAGCCTTCAACAATGTTAAACTGATAAAATATAATAGACATCAAGTTTAACTGTAGCGGAACAAGCAATCCATTAAAAGAGTCAAGTAGAAAATAAACTCTACTATCTTTTATGATTTAAAAAATTTTTCAACACTGTGATCGCTGGGACTCAGCTTAATAAAATAATCCACATCATCGAATCACCCCTGCACTACGGCCAAGGATATTCGTATATTCATTAATGGTCATGATCATGCCAACAACTGTCCATCAATGCACTACGGGCCAATGAGGACTTTTACCACATCATTTGTAACATTACGGTCCTGATTATACCGAATAATCCCTGGTCATAATCATACCAAGTCCATCTATGCACTACATGCCACAGATGACTTTCAACATTTTATAAACATGAGGATGATGACAATGATATAAGAATGCAATAAAACAAGTTCAAGAATTAATTTATTCAGGAATTAACAACGTCCAAATTGTCAACATGATACTGCATTGTGGAGTAAAATTCAAAAATGCTTAGAATAATATTTTCTTGAAAAGATACTGGATGAAACGCAACTATCAAGGATATTCCACAAATTTCATGGAGTATAGAAGTCAAAACTTAACCAACTGAGTATAATAAAGAATGAAATAACAAAAGAAATCACCATGCATGCGATAGACCGCACAGACAGGTTAGTCCAACAGAATAATAAATAATGGAACCAGGTCCGGCGTAAACGCACAGACAGGATATTCCGACAGAATAATAAATAATGGAACCAGGTCCGGTGTAAAACACACAGACAGGATGTTCCAACAGAATAATAATAAAAACAGAACCAGGTCCGGTGTAAAACACACAGACAGGATGTTCCAGCAGAATAATAGAAGAATGTCACCAAGTATAGGGTAGACCGCGTATACTGGTTATTCCAACAGAATAATAACGAATGGAATAACAGAAGTTCTCTTCATGAATATAAAAGAAATAATATTCCCTACCTTAAAAGAACTGGATATTGGAAAAGTGATGTAGCAGAATACTTTTATTCTCTCTCTTATTCTCTCTATACTTTCTCTCTCTATAGCTTGAATGAATTCGTGAAAAATAATGAAGCCCTAGGCATCTATTTATAGAAAAACTGAGGGTGGTTATTAGTCTTAACGAAAGGTCAAATGACTCTTGGTCGTAACGAAGGGTCAAATGACTCTTGGTAATATTGAAGGGACAACTACTATTGACGAAAGTAATTACTATTGACCAAGGTAAATACTATTGACGAATGTAATTACTATTGACCAAGGTAAATACTATTGACGAAGGTAATTACTATTGACCAAGGTAAATACTATTGACGACGGTAAATACTATTGACGAAGGTAATTACTATTGACCAAGAGACTCTTAGATGATGACATATGGCCCCCCATAAAATAATCAAACTTACCACAACGTCTCAATTATTGATTTAATAATATAACATATTATACAGATGATACTATGACAATAATTTAAGAGATATGATGCAGCAATTACTGTAGTAATAATTGAGTATAGCTGAGTGACTTCTCACGTAAGCATCAATAATCAATACCGTGTGCTACTATGCAACCACGCGTATTACTGTACTTTTACTACCGAGTAGTTCAACAGTTTTAACGGTTTTAACGGTAACACCTCAGCCGTTATTTTTATAGAAAGATAATTCTGTCGTTTTCTCAATCCGACAATAATTCCGTTGTGGGGTCCACCAATGATTGTGCCGTCGTACGAATATTCCCCGACAAAAAGAATATTCTCCGACCAAACGAATATTTTATAACAACTTGCTTACTTTGCAAAATTTATAAATATTACCCATAACTATAACATTATATCAAATTAACTCCATAATATTCAAAAATGATATTTATAGAAAATTCATCTTTATTTATAAAAATTGGGGTCTTACATAAATAATTGTTGAAAAAACTAAGAGGAAGGGGAAAACATGTTATAGAAGACGAAGACGTGGTGGTATTTAATTATACCTTAATAAACTTAATAGTCAACATCTAAATGTATCTTAACAACTCACATCTTTATATTAAAAAGTCATCTGAATAGTTTAGAACCTCTTAATATAAAGATGTAAATTATTAAAATACATTAAGAAGTAAGTTGTTAAGATGTATTAATATACGATCAAACCTAAGATGAGATAAGATAGAGCAGAGTTGTTTTATTTGTTCTCATATTCTAATTCATACTCCCTCGTCCAATCCAAAATTAAAAATACAAATCAACTTCTAAAATCAAATAACAATATATTAAATTTCAAATTGATATAAATTTATTTAATTTTAATTGATATAATTATATAGTATATTACAAAAATGATTAACAACAAAATTTGTTTTATTCTAAATTTTTGAGTCATACCAATTTTAAAATTCAATATAACGTCTTTTGATTTCAAAAGTCAAATTATGTTTTTAATTTCAAAACAAAGATAGTATTTTCTAGGTATATAAATTAAATATAGAAAAGAAACACACAAGTTACTTATCGTTTTTCAGAAACAAAAAACACAATTCGACAAAATCCTAGCCAAATACGACTAAGATTGTGTATGATAAATATGAGAATTAAGATCTGAATGATTATAATGTCTTAATAAATTAGATCATCTAAATAGTTATGATGTCTAAATTTAAAAAATTATTTGATAACTAAAAAATAAATTGTCTCTTAATGAGACTATTTTACCATTTTAAAAGGTAAAATTTTACTCCCTGCGTTCCAGGATAAAAGTCCTGATGAACTTTTCACGCATATTAAGAGAAATAAAATGACAAAATTGTCCATAATAATGTCATTAAATATGGAGAGAGAATTAGAATAAGAAAAGTATGAAATATTTAATGCTACGGATATAATAGAAAAATATGTATAAAAGTCTAGTTATTAAAGGAAAGTGAACATTTAACATGAGACTACTCCAAATAGTAATAAGGACTTTTATCCTGAAACGGAGGGAATATTTAATAATTTTAAATATTCAATTTAATAAAAATGAGTACATAATATTGTTGAATATATTTATATATAAAAAATTATCAAAAAAATTTCATTAAAAAGTACCTCTTAATTATTAAGATTTCATTTTCTGTCTTATTGATTAAAAGATATTCAGAGGTAAAAAAAAAACAACAGCAACATTATGCCTCTTAACGAATAAAAGACTGTCAAATGTAAACAAAGAGCACCTAAGCTTTAGCATAAACATACTAGCCGTGCTTTATCACCACAAGGGTGGACCGAATTAATGACATTAACTCAGGACAAAGTTTTGCTTCTTGTAACTAAGTTGATGTCATCTTCAATATGTTACAAGTCTCCATCAATGCCTAAAATTAGGTTAACACAACAAATCATACGATCCATTTTGTTTCTGGTTTGGTCCGTCTTTTTTTCTCAGATACCAAATCCTAACCCTTTTCTATCTAGTCTCTCTGCCATTTTTGCTAATAGACCCAACCACATAACAATGAAGGTTTTGACAAGTACTTTTTGGTATTTTGTAGCCCTTTCTTGTTTTAGGTAAAAGTAAAATTTCTCAAAATAGCAAGTAAAAAAATCAAAAGAGTACAAATGAAAAACTCATTCTGAAATGTGAGTGGCATATTAGTCCTCGTGTGGCCCAAAAAAGATTGGTCCTTCCGGCATTGCAGCAGCAAATGCAACCAACATAGATACTACCATTTGATTAAACCACATACAGATTATTAGGCGAAAAGCATTCCAATAATTTGGCAACCATTACCTGGGCTGCTGGCAAAGTCCATCGCATCCGACTGCATCATCTTCAAATCATTGAAACTTTAAAGCCACAAACGGATACTCAGAAACGCAGTTTAAGAAAGGTCAAGTGTATGTATGCCCTTCAGAGATGGCTGAAACATTAAATGAAAGCAGCATATACCATATTTGGCAGCCACAAATGATGCCAAAGAAGCTTCTCAACCCAAGAAATTACCTTAAGAGAGCAAGAACTGAATTTATTCCTTCATAAACTACTTTCAATTCTGTTGTATCAAAGGGGCTAATAATGCAGAAGGCTAGCCAACATGTTGGCAAGCTATGTCATCAGTAAGAAACATAATCAACATACCCTCTATTGACTGATCTCCATCACCACTTTTTCAAGTGCTTCTTTTGTGAGAGGAATGTACAAGCAGTCCTGCCCATCAGAATGCTTTCTGATCTTTACCAGCTCATGATCTTTGAATTCGGTCAAATGAGAGTTCAGTGTAACCTGGCTACTCACCAAGAAGCGCTCTCGACAGGTTGAGTACAAATTATTGACCGGCAACCCTAAGAAAGAATAATGCAACATGATATAACAGGTTTTGAGGGGCAAAAGGAGCTCCATAGTTGATCTAGAATTCTAGTTACTTACCTTCTTCGTCAGGATGGGCAAGTTGATGTTCTGCAAGAACTTTGAATACACTCTGGGCGTTAGGCGTTAAACTCTGTAAAACTATTGTAGCAGTCTTAACGCTTTGGGTGGTCCCACCATGAGCAAGAATCAGGGGAAAGAAGATTCCTTCGACCTTGTATGGTGCAAAAGTAGGAACATGATACCAACACCAGTTAAACTGTGTATGAACCATTTTCTTGTCCCACACTTGCATAAAGTAACATGCACCATTAGGCTCCTGAACTTATTTAAAATATACACATACAAACAATAACACATGTATTTATTTACAAGTTACAAACACATCGAATGATATACATTTGCAGTCCCGTTAGTGAGAAGAGAGAATGGCATAAGCAAAGCACGATTTTGAGTTCTATGGCAGAGGTTCAACACCCACAAACCCCTAGGGTGATACTCTGGTCCTAAAAAGATATGATCCACCTTTCTAAAACTTAATCTTTCAAGCTAAGAAATACAGGAGCAGAACAAATGAAGATGAGAATTCTATGTTCTTTTTTTTATATAGGTAAAATTTGGGCCCAAGAATGGGGACTGCAAAGCGGAGGGACATGGTAATCCTATATCCTCCCAACCACCTTGCAAAAGTTCCATTCATTTATTTAATTATTGATTTGTCTTTTCGCTACAGACCTCAGAACCTCACTTTCTAGCCATATATAAACTCAAAATTAACTAGTAACTTGCTATAACCCTAGCCATATAACCAAATTACAGAGAGAACTGTATGGCATTTAGGGAACAGGTTCAAGCCGACAGTTACAAGATGCACACATCTGAATTATCCTAAAGAAATAGATTTCAATACCCAGATTATACTCACAAAGCGGTGCATTCACATGATCGATGGATGCCACCATACGAATATGAGAACAAGCAGCTATTCGTGCAAGATATTGTTGAGTGTCAGAGTCTCGCAACCCAGGCCCATCAATATTGTGAATGACAACACAGATGAAACATTCATTTCCCTCCATGTGAGGTCCATCTAGAAAAGTAAGAAGATCATCCATGGACCGGGCATTAGATGGTTGTTGAATTTTGAGCAAGTTCCCTGAAGGAGCCCTTGGCTGTGTCTTCAATTGCTCCCACAGTAGTTCAGATAATGTTACCACAACCTAAAAATACAACATTCACACTTTTAAGCATGAGAGTAACACATTAATATAAGTAATTATGTTGCACCGAGTCCAGTAAGTTTATGAGTAGAAAGAGAAAGTGGGACCTCAAGTGGGGTGGCGTGGGGGAGATATAGTGTGGAGCCAATAAATCCCCAACATTATCTTAAGTTATGTTTACAATGAATATACAGGGTCATAAAAAATGAGGATAGTTATTGAAAAATTAATAAATGGAAAAACAATGGTAGGAGCGATTTTGAAGTGGTAACAAAAGCATGCAAGAGCCAATAAAGTAAACCATTAGCCAGGAATAAAATGCAGCTACATCATTACTCCTAGATGAAACAATGAGAAACACAGTAACATCATGGCAACCAGGTAGGCCAGAAAACCAGAACAACAAACAAAACAAGGATTAAGAAAACTGCCTAGCAAAACTCCAAGTAAAAGAAAGAGAAGAGCAAAACCTAATCACAAGAAGGTAAAGAAACCATCCCGCCTCCAGGTACGACAAACTTGAGCAACTTTCTGATTCTACATACATTATGGAGACTTACGTTTTATGGCAACACAAATTATGCTACAAGGCTTTCCCTGAAATTTCAATGTAGACGCTCGAAATTTTGTTTTTCTGTTACTAACCAATGCAGGAAGGGCAAAAGTGTCTTTTCCCACTCTGGAGACAACCCCGGAGGTTCACACATTCATTCTGGAGACGACCCAAGAGAAAATATATAAAATTAAACCCCGAAAACATCCTCGGGGATATCAAATCAACCTCGGAGCCCAGAGGAAGAATAAAATCAGCTGCAATCAAACCCCGAAGACAACCAAAAACCCCATCAACCCAGGAAACACCCCGTGAGGACAAAAAGGTCATTTTGACAAAACAACGTCAACAACCACAGTACAGCTGCGGATAGGGTCACAAAGAGCCATTGCAACACTTTCGAGCGCAAACTATGCAAAACAGCTTAACAGACTACCTGCGAAGACCCAAAGATGCTAGTTTGGTCATGGACCCATCTTACCAGATTCGAAAAAAGGCAAGCCCTATGTCATTGCATAGCTCTCGAAAAGAGCTTTCCGGAATGGTATGATACATCTTCGTACGATTCCGCAGCGATCGAGGTGCATGAACTTTGAGACAGCGGGGCCAACTGGGCTTTTCCGCTGGTGTACCTGCGGAAGCCCGGGGCTATATATCTCAGCCCCCATCAGCTCATCAAAAAGAGAGGAGAGAGAAATCCGAACCCTACAGTGTAAAACAACTCAAATTTTGTTTCAAAACCTGTAAATCTCATCTGTAAACCCTCATATACATATATACTACAACATATCAAGTTTTAACCAGTGAAAATTGAGTTTAAAGGCGCCAAAAGCAGTTCAATAGCCCATCTCGTGCAAAGCTGTAAGATCTCTTCAGATCCGTGTCTTTTTCTTGTTTTAATATATATAAGTAATGTTTATATATATATATATATATATATTGGTTAATATTGCATAAATGTAGCTTTTTAACCGTTCATTTTGTGTAAATAGTCAATATTTGAGATGTATTGACTAGATTTATACTAGATCTAGCCAGATCTAGCTTTTAACCAGTTCAAAAGTCGTAAAACTTGAACCGTTGAACTAGAATGGCTAAGATCTAGATAGATCTAATACTTTTTAATTTTTTTTGTAAATATTAAGCAACCACGCAACCTTAGATCTGTATCTAGAGGAAACAGGAAGCTTGGCTACGCGCATGCAAGTATTTAACTGATGCATCCTTTGTTTTGTGACGTCTAGAAGTAAATATGCATTTTATTTCAATATATTCATTGTGCAAGCTGTGAAATGATGTCATGTGAACCTAAGAACCACAGGGTCGACGATTCAATCAATGGATCTAGATCCGGTTCCAATGATGGACTTGTTTAAGTTGTACAGTCAGCTTGCAATTCAGTGTACATGTAACTGCGGGGACCTTAAAACAGTTATCCGGATTTAAGGCCTCAAAATAGTGAAAATCGTGTGTGGTGTTTGGGCTTACTTCGATGGCTTACATGCCCATAAAAAGTCCAACCCTTGTAAATAATTCATATTTAGCCTTGTAGATGCTTCGCATCTCGAGAAATAAAATCAACTCAAACCGAATAAAGAATAAAATGGAAATATCAAATACCTCAATTCCTATGCGAGCGAAAGAGTTTGAAAATTAAATTTCAAATCCTCACTTTTATATGCTTTCATATCTGTTTAAAATGAACTCTTATGTAGATTAAACCTTTTGTATATAAGTCCAAAGAGACATAGCACTACTTTCAAATAAAGCAATTCGAGCACATTTATATGCATCACACACACACACGCACTTCAATGCATAGGGAATGAAAAATTAGCGGTAACCGTGTTTCACGGAAGTCGGGGGTGCTTAACATCTTCTCCTCGCTTAAGCAAGCCTCCGAATTCTATGAATCTCGAGTTTTATACCAATTAAATGGAGTCACATATTGGGTCATATTGCGAAAACTTTCAAAACTCAGATGAGTTGATACATTCATTTAAACTCATATCAATTGGGGGCTCTGTCTAATTCGACCCAATAATTAAAAAATCAAACTTTTCAAATCGTCGACATTGTATGTCGCTCTTTTTTAAAAATCTCATCCTTTAAGCAAGATCAAGTCAACATAGAACACATAAAGGGTAGAGAACAAAAATAAAGGAAAATTTTCCCGGCGTCAACATTCAACACAGTGGAAGTTAAGCTATCTGCCTCATCAGAATAGCCTAGGACTTTTAAATTCAGCAGAATTTAATTAAAATATCTCCATCCACCATTGGAAATTCCCCTTGGATAAACAAGTCAGAGATAGTCTCAAATAGTTCCCTGCATGATCCCCATCTCTTTACCTTATACAACATATTAAACCTTTCTCTAATAGCTAATTACAGTATAAACATTGTGTTCGTCATGGCATTTAGGAACCATTGAAGTTTTGTCCATGACACCTTAGAACCTCCTATTCTCATTCTACCGAGTACTAGCCATATGTTGAGACCAACCATATCACAATATCTAGTTTATGACATTTGAGGAATGAAAGAGGAAGCATGTGCAGCTGTGCCCAAGTAAGTTCCTTCAAGTTTGGAAGGGAGTGAGGATGCATAGGGGAGATGGGCAAGGTGGGATATGATTCCCCATTGTTTATGAACTTTATGACAAGGGAGGAACAGAAGTTATTTTGATTTCGTTTTCAAGTTTTTCTTTTTCTAACATAACGAGGTCTATCTGGATTCTATTGTTTCTCTCATTGTTTTTTTGTGAGATTTTAGTTTCAGGGTTCCTTGAGAGTTTGGGATGTCTTTAAGTGTACACGTTTCGGGTTTGGCTCTTGCAGATTGTGTTTTTTATTTTTGTACTGTGTGTGTACTGGGATGCTCTTAAGAGTATTTTTAATATATTTTCACTTGTCAAAAAATAAGAATAATAAGAGGCAGCAGTTACCTACTTTAATGTTCCTGAACTCCAAAGATATGGGAGTAAGCCATTGGCAAATGATATTGCAGAATGTGTCTTCTGGTACTATCTGAATCTGGGAGCTCATTAATACTTAATTCCCCAGATGATGTTCATAAGCGAACCTCAGTCACTAAGAAGATGGAGATAATGGATCAGCCTGGCCAAAGAAGCACAGGTACATAATAATGTTGTTGATGTTTTAGTACTTCTAAATTTACAGGTCTCATGTTTTACAACCTAAAATCTGTTATCGGAAATAGATGGTTGGTGGTCCTTGGTCAAAACATTAATATTGCCCAAAACTTCAATTCAGCTTTGAGTACATGTCCATAGATCGTCGTTGGTCCTTAGTCCCAACACTAATTTTTCCAACTTAAAGCAACATGCTTCAATTTTATGAGTAAAATCATCTTCATATCTATCACTCTGTTTAAATAAATCAACCATTATGAAACAGATCAAACTTTGACATCGTTTGTTTTTTAATATTCCTCTCCAACAATATAAATATGTGTGTGAAGCCACCAATATTAATCTTAATAAACTAGGTAAAGTATACCATCAGTAAAACGACTAATTACATGCCCAGGGTTATGTTAACGAATTGTTGATACACGCATAAGCAATTCTAACTCTTTGTTAAATGGTAAACTAACCTTTCACCATAGAAAACCATTAACATACAATCACCCCCAAACTACTGCTGCCGCACTTATTATTCTAAGCCTGAACAACACGCACAAGAACATTCCAACACCAAAACTACTGCCACTCTACATCAAAGTACTTCTTTCACGACAAAAGCACCAGCACTTCTTGAATGACTGCCAAAAGTACAACTGTGCAAGAAACACGTGCGCAGTGTTTATGTGTGGAACGGTCAAGGCTCAATCATTTACATGACATGTAGTAGAATGATCTTAAACCAATAAAGACGTGATCTACATAATTTATTCAAAAGAAAAAATGTGTGATGCATAGTGTGTAGAATGCCTTGAGATCGAACAATGTTATAGATTTTTAGTTGCAACTTAAAAATACAAAAACACACAAATAGATATCAAAGTTTATTGTAGCAGAATAGGATATAGGTTCACAGTTTTTGTAACAAACTTTACCTGTTTAAGATTGATTGACTGAAGATAGCCATTGATTACAACTACAGAATAATCGGTTAAGGCTGTTGAAGCAAAATCTTCAAGCAAAACCTTCTTAGAACCAAAACCGTACATTAGAAGACCAAAACCAGTCCTGGCTCAGCACAGAAATCAAATATGAAGATAAAATTAATGGAAACACACACAATACAACACATACTCTTTACACAAAATGCAAACAAAAACATTACTAAAAATGAATAATAACTGCATACCTTAACTCAAAAATCCACTTAGGATAAAAACTTTTGTAACTATTCATCAAAGAAATAATTTCTTTCTCATGTTTAGGCTCAATATTGGAAGCTGCCTCTCTAAGCTCCTGCATATAGATATCTAAAGTCACATTTTTCAAACAAATGCCAGTTATGTCTGTACAAACCCATACAAACACGTAATAGTTAAAAACTGAGGTAGAACCTGTTCGTCAACGAGATTAATGTCAGAAAGCTTATGGCTGGATTTCTTCCCCGAAGTACCAGACTCTTTTGCAAGAAAATAGTTTCTTGAGAACTCAAATTCCTCTTCTTCTATATCATTGGCCTCCATGATTCTAATTCTTGTTTATTCTTTCAAGGATGTATCAAAACCTGGAGAATTAAGTAAACCAAGAAAAAGTAACAGATCAAGTTTAGCAGGAGATGGCCCCACCAATGCCTCAATTTAAAGAGAGCTGGTTATGTTAAAAGTAGGCAAATTTCTTCCCATGTTAATACGTGGAGGGTGTACAAAAGCAAAAGTTTATGCTGACCTTAGAAATAGTCAGACATCAAAACCCTAACCATTGCAAATTGATTTATAAAAATATGTATGTATGTGTGTGGATGACTAATCGAGATCGGAAGTATCTGAGGGAAGAATATTGGAGCCTCGGAGGTGGAAGGTGATTTGGAAAATAACGAGGGCATGAGTTTGATGGCGCTGCCGGAAATCAGGCGGTAGGCGGAGGCCGGATCTAAATTACCGTGGATTTTCGAGAATTTGGCACTCAAGAAATAATAGAGGGAGAAATAGAGAGACTGAAAGAAACGAGCGTGGATTGAAAATAATACAGTAGAGTTATTGGGTCGGGCCTTGGGCTTGAACAATAAAATATATTACGGCAAACTAATCATTTAGCTATCGAAGTTGACACGTTTTATTCAATACTTGATTGAACTTTTAATTTTTTAAATTAACTCACTGAACTAATTTTTATTTTCAAATTGGGTCATTCCGTTAAAAAAAAGTTGACAGGCGTTAATTTTTTATCTACGTGGCGCTGATGTGGATGTAAAAAAAAGAAAATGACATGAAAAATAAAAATAAAAAAAATCAAAACAACTTTTTGCAAAACAGATCTAACCATATTCATCAAAACAAAAGAAAAAATTTAAGATTTTATTCATCTTCCCCAAATTTTAGGATTTTCTTCATTTTTTTCATATTCAGTATCTATCTACTTTTTCTTCCCTCTTTCCCTTTTCCAAGCCCACCATTACCTACTTTATTTACCACTTTAACTCACCCCAACCCAATCTTTCTTCCCTCGTATATCTATTTCAATCTCTCGTAGAACTCATTTATTCATGTCTGACACCATCATTAAACACTTCCCCGATGTAATCATCTCCAACAGAATCGCCACCGTCTCCTACGTCCGCTCCCGTAACTCCGCCGCCCTCACTCTCCGCGCCAACGCCCGTGACCTCTTCATGCTCCCATCCTGCTTCCGATCCATAATCTACCTCGACCTCTCTCTCCTTTCTCCTTGGGGCCATCCGCTCCTCTCCGACCCCCCCGCCTCCGACCCCGTCCTCATCTGTTATTTCCTCCGACAAGCTTTCACTTCTCTCAAATCCCTCACAGTTTACACTCGAAACCCATCAACCCTTCACTTCCTAGCCCCTCACTGGCCAAATTTGAACCAAATCAAACTATTCCGTTGGCACCAGAGGCCCCAATTGCCATATGGGTTTGATTTTGCCCCTTTGTTTGAGAATCTTACTTCCCTTAACAAGCTCGATTTATCTAGCTTCTATTGCTGAACTGAGGATCTTTTTTCGGCGCTTCAATCGTACTCACGCATCGCAATCAAATTGACCTCCCTCAATTTGCTAAACCCTTCATTTTTTGAAGGGTTCAAAGCGCGGGAGCTTGAGAATATTACAAAAGCTTGCCCCAATTTGAAAGAGTTTCGTGTAGCTTGTGTGTTTGATCCCAGGTACATTGGCTTTGTTGGGGATCAAACTCTGTTATCCATAGTTGCTAATGGTTAGATCTGTTTTGCAAAAAAATGTTTTGATTTTTTTATTTTTATTTTCAAGTTTTTTTTACCACATAAGTAATATTTTTTTATTCTTGTTTTTATTTTCCGTGTCATTTTCTTTTTTTTTCTTTTTTTTTACGTCCACGTCAGCGCCACGCAGATAAAAAATTAACGTCTGTCAACTTTTTTTAACGGAATGACCCAATTTGAAAATAAAAATTAGTTCAGTGAGTTAATTTAAAAAATTAAAAGTTCAATCAGGTATTCAATAAAACGTGCCAACTTCGATAGCTAAATCATTACTTTTGCCAATATATTATTGAACAAGTGGGCCTAAAAATTTGTTCACATCACTTAGCAAAAAAAAATTCAGATCTTGGGGGGGCCATGGCCCCCTGCAGCCCTGAGTCAGTTTCGTCCCTGTTTATGCATAACTTTGAGAAGTGTTGCAAATCTTACCGTGCCACATTAACTGTACACAAAGGATTCTAAGTTATGAGCGGATCAACAATTAAATAAGAGAATTTTTCTTCATAGAACATAACATTAATATTGATCATGAGTTTGGTGAGGGAAAAAGAGGGGGAATCCAAGGAAAAATGTTCCCTTTGTCTTTCTTTTCCCTCCCAAATATAATTATAAAATTGAATTTAACCTTCATATTGCTACATAAAACCGAAAAGAAATGGGAACATCCAACATCAGAAATGTTATATCACTTTCTCTCCTCCAAATCGTTTAACTTTCTTTGTTAATTAAATAAGAAACTATGCATTACTCTGCCTATTCCTTTCATCCCAACAACAAACCCTTAAGCCAAACAGATCCTGCAATTTCGTCTGTATTAGATAACTTTCAAATTTTATAATCAAATTAACTTCCGGGAAAAAGTAAAGCTACCTTATCGGTTATAATTTCAAACATTCCCTAGGGCTTCATTCACTAAATTTTCATGTAATCCCTCAACTGAATACTATGCATCGGTACTAGAGTCCATTAGGAGTATTGCAAGGCAATAAAACCTGAAAATTAATGTTAAATACCGGGTAGACTAGAGAAAACAGGTAATCAATCAATCGATGAGCAAAAAAAAACAGAATTGGAGAATGGAAAACATAAAGAATAAGTGCATCTATACATCAGATAGGAGAAATTAGGAGATAGAAACTGACCTTCAGTTTGAACCTCGAAAGTATTAGAGATAGATAGAGCGAGCGAGCGATTGTTAGAACAAATTCTGACCTACATTAGCTGCTTCTTTTTTCCCGCGAATTTTCATGCCCAAGGGAGGGAAATGACTTGAGTCGGGTTGAGACTGAGTCGACTCACCCCGTCTTAAGCGAGTTTTAAAACACAAGGGAAAGTTATTTTAGCTAGGTTTTCGGTCCATTGTTAACTCGGGGGACGAGTTACGAAAGTGGTATACAAGGGAGAAAAAAATGAGGCAAAATTAATGATTTGGCACGTTTTATTGAATACACAATTAAACATTTAATTTTTCAAATTAACTAACTGAACTAATTAAAATTGTTAAATTGGGTCATTCTGTCAAATCTGGCTCACGGCTGTTAAAAACTTTCACCTATTATCTGACGTGGACGTAATAAAGAAAAGGAAAAAAAAGAAGAAATGACATGGCCTAATCAGACGTGGTTTACGCGGTAAAATAGGGTCGTTACACCAATATTCAGACAAAGCCAAATCAAAATAATACCTCTGTTGAACTTCAAACAGTGAGAAACAGAGAGAGACAAAGGAGATTAGGGTTCTTCATCAAATCTGCTCAGATAGCAACGAGAAGCCTACATACCTTTTGTGACCGAGAAGCCATGATTTCTTCTGTAAATCTTTTTCCAACCTCGTTCACGGCGCACTAGGGTTCCAGCGATGAAGAAGTCGATCTAGGGTTCACAGCTCACTGAGTTTTTTGACTTAGATCTTCCGTTAGTACAAGGTATGTACAATTTTGTGTCTAAAAACTCTTCCCTCTTCAGTTTAGCAAGTTTGGGTCTAAAGTCTAGGGTTTTGTTGTCGATTTCTAAAAATTCGATTTGGAGAGTTTTCAAAATTAGGGATGGGAACCTAGGGTTTTGTTACGTTTGTTATTCAATAATGCTTTGTAATGGGTACCATGGTTAGCCATATTTGGAACCTCTTCCTACTTAAAGTCCCCCCAAACAGCTTCTGAATTCCAAACCTGTAATGGGTACCATTGTACTTTAATGGAATATATGCCTTTGTTTATTTCAATACATTTATGTAATGGTTACCTGTATGTTGTGTCTTGTACTTGTTGCATGATGGTTCTATTTTTTGTGGAGTTAAATCATGGTGGCAGGTTTATTGAAAAACCAATATACCACTATGGAGGAGGTGTTACACAACTGTATCATGATGTTGATGGTGACTGACTGAATGTTGACAAAATAAACAACTTACCTAAGACAATGGGATACAAAAAGGATTTTGCAATGTATTTTAGAAAGAGTGGTTTGGATATTCGTACTGGTTTAGAGTTAATATGTGATGACCATAGTATTAGGTTACTAGTTGATGAGGGTGATAAATATGGGATAGTTGATCTATATTGTGACCACTCCATTGATTAAGTCTTACCACTTAAGGGGGATTTTAAGCAGGTAGTTGAGACTTGATGCGCCAATAGAAGCTCCAACTGATGATGATTCTACATGTGACGCCCCCAAAATAGGAATACAACACCCATTCTGAGTCGCCAAATACATGGTACAGAAAGCAAACTACAACTTCAATAATACGATTGTCGTGCAAAATACGACAACACATACTGTGAGTTTAAATACAAATATTGTCTTCTAAACAATATCCACACTCAAATAAGTCCTCAATACAATTATTCAAACACAATTTTACAGAAATAGTGAGAACTGCTAAAACATCTTTCTAGAACCATCACTCCATACCTCGACTAGATCCTGCTATGTTCTCACCTCCTACGAAGAAAAATGGAACAAAAAGGAAAAGGGTGAGCACAACTAGCCCAGTAAAGAATATTATGACTAAGATAATATACAACAAATTATCATTAGTATTCAACAGGGAAAAATCTGATAGAATATAATCGACAACAAGTTTTAGATCAACAACTGCAGCGGAAACAGCAAACCATTAGAAGAGTCAAGTAGAGAATGAATTCTACTATCTTCTAAGATTTAAAAGTCCATCATCAATATTTTATCCCTGTAACATCAATTAATAATCATCTTTATCCAAATATTCATCTTTACACTACAGGCCAAAGATATTCATTTGTATCACCTGTCAGTCATGTTCATCTCAACACCTGTTCATCTTTGCACTACAGGCCAAAGATATTCATCAAGTAATCATACATCGTTGCACTACAGGCCAAAGATATTCAGTAATATCATCATTTAGGACTGAGGATGATGAAAAATATCGTAAAGAGAACGAATCCAGTGAGACAGAACGACAAAAGTGAGACAGAACGACAAATAGTAGGGATTCGTATAACAGTTTATCCAAGATCAATAATACTTCATAATAATCAATTGTGAAGCAGAATTCAAAAATAGAGATCAAAACATGGATACAATCAAAGATAGTAACCATAATAGACATCTTGGACAAAAAGGGAAAATTTTATTTTTCGGTGAATAGTGCCGTATTCGTGAATAGTACCGTATACGTGAATAGTAACGTATACGTGAATAGTAACCCCGACACAAAAAGTTCTAAATTTGATAAAAACTCATGTTAATATTTCAGCATAATGATATTGAAGAAAATAATATCATTTAAGAAGAAAATAATATCCCTTACCTCAAAATATCAGTACTTCTGGTCGGAATACCGGTATAAGGCTGAAAGAAACTTGCTCTGATAAATAGAAACTCTCAAAGTATCTAAATACTCATAAAATACACTCAATAATTTAGAGAGAGAAAGAGAGAAAACTTGTTTCTGGTGTGATTTTTAATTCTAACTTAGCCCTCTATTTATAGGAAAATATTAGCACGCCGAAGCAGACTTAACCTGCAACCTGATGGCTTTACCTGCTACTATTCCCACCCACCACATTTGAATAAAAATCTCAGCACATTTCTTCACCAACCAAGAGTGGGGCCCACCAATTCTAGAATTTTTTACCAAAACGATTAACTCCGAAAATTCAATAATTTCTGAACCAGTCATCTCGTAAAATTCATAATAAATCATACGTTCATTTTTAACGGTTCAAAATTTGTGGACATATACTCAACTTATATATGTATAACATATCCAAAAATTACCACGATCCAACGGTCGGATTAAAAATTATAACCTCCGCAAAATATCTCAAAAACCCTGATTTTTAATACCTCCATTCCCATAAAAATACTGATAAAAACCTCAACATTAACTCCTTCATTTTTAACCACAAAAATAAATATTTTCTTATCATATGAATCAATAATTAATTATTCACAAATAATATTACAGAATCACATTTATGACAACCAGGCCGTTCCCAGGAAAGAGGGGGCTTTCCAATAAGAATTTCTCCTTACTGGCGCGCAATTAGATGACCAAACCTCTCCTTAGACAGAACTTTCTAGACATTGCCAATAATGTTATCTAATAATATTATTCAAATAATATGAAATATTTATCTGATAATGGGAAATACTGTGCAGTGACAATTATTGAAACAACAATAATATAAAATATCAATGCAGCAATTATTGAATCAATAAAATAAAATATTGAACAGTAACTACTGTAACAATTATTGAGTAGTGCCTTCCTTCGTAAGAATCAATAATTGGTGCAATACCGTGTGCTACTGTATTTTAACCACCGGGTATTCTAACAGTATTAACGGTAACAACTACGCCGTTATTTATAAACAACTTATACTTGTCGTTTTCTTCATCCAATCGCTTTCCGTTATGGGGCCCACACAAGGCTGCGCCGTCGTACGAATATTCCCCGACAGCAAGAATATTCCACGACCAAACGAATATTCCCCGACAAAATGAATATTTTATAACCACTTGCTTATTTTGTAAAATTTGCACATTTCACCCATAACCAAAGTATTATATCAAATTAACCCCTTATTATTCACAATAATATTTAGAGAAATTTTGATTTTATTCATTAATAAGCTGGGGTCTTACAACCTCCCCTCCTTATGAAATTTCGTCCTCGAAATTGACGTACGTACTTGGTATTTCGAAAAGATGAGGATACCTCGCTTTCATTTCCGTTTCCAACTCCTAGGTCATTACCTCAATAGCATGGTTTCTCCACAAAACTTTAACTTGTGGTATGACTTTCGTGCGTAGAACATGCTCTTTCCTATCTAAGATCTTAACAGGTACCTCCTCGTACGTTAAATCTTCAGCTATCTCGTCTGGTTCTAACTCAATAATGTGGTTCGGGTCTTTAACATATTTACGAAGCATAGATATGTGAAAAACATTATGAACACGAGACATGCTTGGAGGTAATGTGAGTCTATATGCCACATTTTCTATTCGCTCAAGAATCTCAAATGGACCAACAAATCTTGGATTGAGCTTTCCTCTCTTCCCAAATCTTGTAACTCCCTTCCATGGTGCAACACGTAACAATACATGATCCCCAATATTAAATTTCACATCCTTCCGATGAAGATCCGCATAACTCTTTTGTCGATCCTGTGCCGTTTGTATACGTTGTCGAATCGTTTGGATCTTCTCTGTTGTCATGCGTACCAACTCTGGTCCCAACAATATTGCTTCACCCACCTCGTCCCAGCATACTGGAGAACGACATTTTCTTTCATACAACGCCTCGAATGGAGCCATACCTATGCTCGCCTGATAACTGTTGTTGTAGGAGAATTCCACCAATGGTAGGTACTTATCCCAACTCTCTTTGAGATCTAGGACACAGAGTCTTAATAGATCTTCAAGAGTTTGAATAGTCCTCTCTGATTGTCCTTCCGTTGAGGATGGTATGCCGAACTGAATCGTAAATTCGTGCCCATAGCTTTCTGCAAGCTAACCCAAAATCGTGAAGTGAATCTTGGGTCACGATCCGAAACTATGGATACTGGCATGCCATGCAATCTCACAATCTCGTTCACATACATACTAGCAAGACGTTCAAGGGAATAAGTCTCACGTATCGGTAAGAAATGAGTAGACTTGGTTAATCTATCAACAATAACCCAAATGGCATCTATGCCTTGAGAAACCTTGGGAAGACCTGTAACGAAATCCATGGTAATGTGTTCCCACTTCCATTTCGGGATCTCAAGTGGTTGCAATTGACCCTTTGGCACTTGATGCTCCGCCTTTACACGTTGACAAGTTAAACACCTCGAGATAAACTCCGCGATCTCTCTTTTCATATTGCTCCACCAAAATGTATGTCGAAGATCGTGATACATTTTGGTACTCCCAGGATGGATTGCAAACGGTGTGTTGTGTGCCTCCATCATTATTCTATGCTTCAAGTCAAAATCGTTAGGAACACAAAGTCTGGAGTTGACTCGAAGTATTCCTTCTTCATCGATTCTTGCTTCTGGAATCGCACCTTCTTGCACTTTCTTCTTCATACGCATCAGCTCTATGTCCGTAGCTTGAGCACCTTTAACTTTATCGATTAAAGTCGGTTCTACTCGTATATTTGATATCATCATGTGGGTACTTGGAGCCTTCATCTCTATCTCCATCCTTTGCAAGTCATACAAAATGGGCCTTTGTGTTAACAACATTGCACTCGTACCCGCATATGATCTTCTACTCAATGTGTCAGCTACTACGTTCGCTTTTCCAGGATGATATTGGATGGTATGATCGTAATCTTTCAACAGCTCGAGCCAACGTCGCTGCTGCATGTTGAGTTCCTTTTGGGTGAAGAAATATTTGAGGCTTTTATGATCTGTATAGATCTCCACTTTCTCCCCATACAGGTAGTGTCTCCAGATCTTCAACGCAAAAACGACTGCTGCCAACTCCAAATCATGAGTAGGATAATTCCTCTCATATTCTTTGAGTTGTCGCGAGGCATAGGCTATGACTTTCCCATGTTGCATGAGAACACATCCTAACCCTTTGCCTGAAGCATCGCTGTAGATAACAAATTCATCCGAATCAGATGGTATTGTCAGAACAGGTGCCGAAATGAGTCTCCTCTTGAGTTCTTGGAAACTCTTTTCGCATTTCTCACTCCATACGAATTTTGTATCTTTCCGAGTCAGCTGAGTTAACGGAGTAGCGATTCGAGAAAATCCTTCCATAAATCTCCGATGATAACCAGCTAAGCCCAGAAAGCTACGTACTTCGGTTACTGACTTCGGTTGCTCCCAACTTTGTATGGCTTCAATCTTCGCCGGGTCGACAGATACTCCATGTTTTGACACCACGTGCCCAAGGAATGCTACTTCCTCAAGCCAGAACTCGCATTTCTTCAGTTTGGTATATAGCTTGTTTTCACGAAGCCTTTGCAATATCAGCTTTAAATGGCACTCATGATCTTCACGGCTTTTGGAATAGATGAGGATGTCATCAATAAAGACAACAACAAACTGATCCAAATATTCTTTGAATACACGGTTCATCATATCCATGAAGGCAACAGGAGCATTAGTCAATCCAAAAGACATGACTAAGAATTCATAATGCCCGTACCGAGTTCTGAAGGCAGTCTTTGGAATATCCTCAGTTTTAATCTTCAGCTGATGATATCCAGAACGAAGATCGATCTTTGAAAAGAATTGTGCTCCTTGCAACAGGTCATCAATGCGAGGCAGCGGATACCTATTCTTGATAGTTACATGATTCAATTCTCGATAGTCGATACAAAGTCGCATACTCCCGTCTTTCTTCTTTACGAATAACACAGGAGCACCCCAAGGAGATGTACTAGGACGAATAAAACCGATGTCCAACAACTCCTGTAGTTGGACTTTTAACTCCTGAAGTTCAATAGGAGCCATTCGATATGGGGTTTTAGAAATGGGCTTTGTACCGGGTTCAAGGTCAATAAAGAATTTAACTTCACGTTCTGGGGGTAGACCAGGAAGTTCTTCAGGAAATACATCGGGAAATTCTCTAACAATAGAAATATTATTCAAATCTGACTTGTCTTTGTTCAAATCCATAACATGGGCTAAGAAAGCTTGACATCCGTTTTTCAATAAACGAATAGCTTTGTGGCTTGATATGACAGTGACTGATTTTAGTGGTTTAGTAGTTTGAATTCGTATGACAGGTTGGTTAGGAATATGAAAACTAACAACCTTACGAAAACAATCAATTTTAGCATGATGAGTGGTTAACCAATCAATTCCTAAAATCACATCAAAAGCAAGTATCTTTAAAGAGATAAGATCAACAGGTAATGTGATAGTGCCAACTTAGATCATGCAAGATTTATAAACTGTAGATGTAACGAAGGTTTCACCCAACGGAGTTTCAACAGATAAGTTAAAGTCCAATTTCTCCGGAGTCAAGTTTAAACGTTGAGCACAAGCAGGAGAGATAAAAGAATGGGTAGAACCGGTATCTAGTAAAGTATAAACTTCGCAAGAATTCGATTAGCTTACCCGTGATCACCTCGTTCGGTTTCTCGCGTTTTGGCCAGTCACGACAAACGCTCTTCCAAGAATCGCTGATTTCGACTTATCCGGAACAGCTTTTGGAGTCACCATCCCCGCTGAACTTGGTTTTGCTACAGAACACTCTCGAGCTATATGACCCTCCTTTCCACAGTTATAACATACCTTGGATTATTGTGGGCAGTTTGGGCTGATATGTCCCTCTTTTCCACATTTGTAACATACGACCGGTGGTCGTTCTCCTCCCCTAGAAACAGTTGATGTTTGTGCTGACGTCTTCACGTTATCATTGTTGTACCTTCTCTTCTTGAAATCTCCTCCCGACTCGCTCTTTTTATTATCACGACCACGATTACCACCAGAGTGGTTACCGCTTTTGTCCGAATGTTTTCCTCCCTGCTGGTTTTCATTGCTTCGATGACTGCCGCCACCGGTATGACCCTGGTTATGGTCCCTCGGTTGCACATACTGATTATCTCGCTCTAATAATTGAGCCCTGTTTACAACATCTGAATATAAAGAAAATTTATGAGAGATAAGATATTGCCGAATCTCGGGTTTTAGACCTCTCAAAAACATCCTTGTCATTCGTTCCTCATTTTCGACCAAATGAGGTGCAAACCTGGATAACTCTGCAAACTTCGCCTCGTACTGGGACACCGTCATGTTGTTTTGTTCTAGTCTGATAAACTCCACCTCCTTCATATGACGAATACTTTCAGGAAAGTACTTGTCATTGAACAGTTTTTGAAATGTTTCCCAGGACATGTTGAGTGCGTCAGGCTGGGTACGCTTCACAGACTCCCACCAGTAGTCTGCCTCACCGCGAAACATAAAGGTGGCGAATGGAACCTTCTGTTCCTCCGTGCATCCCAAGACATTGAATATCTTGGTAATTTGCTTGACCCACGTTTCCGCCATGATCGGATCCGGCTTTCCCTTAAATTCTGGTGGTCCCAATTCTTTGAACTGCATGGCTGTGACAAACCGCGCATTGTTATCATTTCCACCTGTATTCTGCACACGAGTCTCCCTCGTCTGATTTTGCATGAACTGTAAAAAGCTCCTAAACATTCCAAAATTCATCGTTTGTTCGGTAGTGTTGTTTACAGAAGGAATATTGCCTTCTTGTTGCACGTTCCCCTGGGTGGTGATCAAAGGTGTCTCCACGGTCTGATTTACACCATTATTAACGTTCTCAGCTACCATTCTTAAATACTGCCATAAAACAAGGGTTAATAGTCATGTCATATATTATCCCTATACTCTGACCGACCAAATAAACACCAAATAAACTTAGTCAGGTCATACTAGCGAAGGAATTCCCCGTCTCTCCCCTCCTAGTTCTTGTCTCACATCTCAGCCAGGGATCATATCCCTAAGCTCTGATACCAACTGTGACGCCCCCAAAATAGGTATACAACACCCATTCTGAGTCGCCAAATACATGGTACAGAAAGCAAACTACAACATCAATAATACGATTGTCGTGCAAAATACGACAACACATACTGTGAGTTTAAATACAAATATTATCTTCTAGACAATATCCACACTCAAATAAGTCCTCAATACAATTATTCAAACACTATTTTACAGAAATAGTGAGGACTGCTAAAACATCTTTCTAGAACCATCACTCCATACCCCGACTAGATCATGCTATGTTCTCAACTCCTGAGAAGAAAAATGGAACAAAAAGGAAAAGGGTGAGCTCAACTAGCCCAGTAAAGAATATTATGACTAAGATAATATAAAACAAATTATCATTAGTATTCAACAGGGAAAAATCTGATAGAATATAATCGACAACAAGTTTTAGATCAACAACTGCAGCGGAAACAGCAAACCATTAGAAGAGTCAAGTAGAGAATGAATTCTACTATCTTCTAAGATTTAAAAGTCCATCATCAATATTTTATCCCTGTAACATCAATTAATAATCATCTTTATCCAAATATTTATCTTTGCACTACAGGCCAAAGATATTCATTTGTATCACCTGTCAGTCATATTCATCTCAACACCTGTTCATCTTTGCACTACAGGCCAAAGATATTCATCAAGTAATCATACATCTTTGCACTACAGGCCAAAGATATTCAGTAATATCATCATTTAGGACTGAGGATGATGAAAAATATTGTAAAGAGAACGAATCCAGTGAGACAGAAGGACAAATAGCAGGGATTCGTATAACAGTTTATCCAAGATCAATAATACTTCATAATAATCAATTATGAAGCAGAATTCAAAAATAAAGATCAAAACATGAATACAATCAAAGATAGTAACCATAATAGACATCTTGGACAAAAAAGAAAAAATTTATTTTTCGATGAATAGTGCCGTATTCGTGAATAGTACCGTATACGTGAATAGTAACGTATACGTTAATAGTAACCCCGACACAAAAAGTTCTAAATTTGATAAAAACTCATGTTAATATTTCAGCATAATGATATTGATGAAAATAATATCATTTAAGAAGAAAATAATATCCCTTACCTCAAAATATCAGTACTTCTGGTCGGAATACCGGTATAAGGCTGAAAGAAACTTGCTCTGATAAATAGAAACTCTCAAAGTATCTAAATACTCATAAAATACACTCAATAATTTAGAGAGAGAAAGAGAGAAAACTTGTTTCTGGTGTGATTTTTAATTCTAACTTAGCCCTCTATTTATAGGAAAATATTAGCACGCCGAAGCAGACTTAACCTGCAACCTGATGGCTTTACCTGCTACTATTCCCACCCACCACATTTGAATAAAAATCTCAGCACATTTCTTCACCAACCAAGAGTGGGGCCCACCAATTCTAGAATTTTTCACCAAAATGATTAACTCCGAAAATTCAATAATTTCTGAACCAGTCATCTCGTAAAATTCATAATAAATCATACGTTCATTTTTAACGGTTCAAAATTTGTGGACATATACTCAACTTATATATGTATAACATATCCAAAAATTACCACGATCCAACGGTCGGATTAAAAATTATAACCTCCGCAAAATATCTCAAAAACCCTGATTTTTAATACCTCCATTCCCATAAAAATACTGATAAAAACCTCAACATTAACTCCTTCATTTTTAACCACAAAAATAAATATTTTCTTATCATATGAATCAATAATTAATTATTCACAAATAATATTACAGAATCACATTTATGACAACCAGGCCGTTCCCAGGAAAGAGGGGGCTTTCCAATAAGAATTTCTCCTTACTGGCGCGCAATTAGATGACCAAACCTCTCCTTAGATAGAACTTTCTAGACAATGCCAATAATGTTATCTAATAATATTATTCAAATAATATGAATTATTGATCTGATAATGGAAAATACTGTGCAGTGACAATTATTGAAACAACAATAATATAAAATATCAATGCAGCAATTATTGAATTAATAAAATAAAATATTGAACAGTAACTACTGTAACAATTATTGAGTAGTGTCTTCCTTCATAAGAATCAATAATTGGTGCAATACCGTGTGCTACTGTATTTTAACCACCGGGTATTCTAACAGTATTAACGGTAAAAACTACGCCGTTATTTATAAACAACTTATACTTTTCGTTTTCTTCATCTAATCGCTTTCCGTTATGGGGCCCATACAAGGCTGCGCCGTCGTACGAATATTCCCCGACAGTAAGAATATTCCACGACCAAACGAATATTCCCCGACAAAATGAATATTTTATAACCACTTGCTTATTTTGCAAAATTTGCACATTTCACCCATAACCAAAGTATTATATCAAATTAACCCCTTATTATTCACAATACTATTTAGAGAAAATTTGATTTTATTCATTAATAAGCTGGGGTCTTACACTACATATGAAGAAACATGTTCTGAGTGAACTGATGTTAGTGATGATGATGGGAATGAAAAGTTGATCCATGTTAGGTTACATAAGGAAGAGATTAAGAAAACAAAGATTAATGAGTTAGAAGTTGTTTGTGAAGTTCAATTGGATGATGAAGTTGAAGTGCATGTTGAACATATAGGGACTCAAGCTTCTAGCTTAGTACATGCTAAAAAGGCCAAAGAGATTGATGAGACAACTAAGAACAAGGGCAGGAAGAAGACAGGGCAGGCCTGAACAAGGAAAGCAAGAAGCAGAAAAAGACTAGTGAAGAGATTGAACCTACCTTTTCATCTGATGATGATGTTGTGACTAAATTTGGTACAAAGGGCATGAAGCCATGGGAGGAAATGTATGAAGATTCTGATATTAAAGTTCCTGCAAGTCCTATCTCAACTAGTGGAGTGAGTGGGAAGGTAAAGAGGCAAGGGTCAAAGTGAAGAGAGTTGTTCCTGTGTATAATCCAAACACTGCAATTAAGGACACTGAGTTTGAGCTATGCATGACTTTCACTAGGGTTGACCAACTAAGAGAAGCAATACAAAATTATATAGTTGGGAAAGGGAAAGTAATTTGGTTGGCAGTTAATGAAACTATAAGGGTTCAAGCTAAGTGTGCATCATGATGTCCATGGAAGCTTTGGGCAAGTTATATTTCTAGAGAGAAATGGTTTCAAATCAAGGCTTACCCAACTAAGATCTACAGTTGTATTAGGGTCACAAAGATAAAGATTATTAGATGTAAGTGATTGGTATATAAGTTTGGAGGGACAATTAGATCAAGGCCAAGGATGAAGTTGAGGGAATTGCAAGCAGCAATAAAGCAAAGGTTTGGAGTGCAGAGCTCTATTGGACAATGTTTTCAAGTTAAAAAAAATGGCATTATCTGAGATAGAAAAGACTCTGGTAGAACATTATGGACAAGAGATACTTAATACAAATCTAGGGAGCACTATACAAATTAGGACTGATCAGGGCACTCCAAAAAGGTTTCAAAGGATGTATATTTGTTTTGATGCTTTGAAGAGGAACTGTGTGACGCCCCCAAAATAGATATACATCACCTATTCTGAGTCCCCAAATACATGGTACAGAATACAAATACAATCTTTAATATACTACAAGAGAGCTGTGAGTTTCAATACAAATACTGTCTTCTAGACAATATCCACTCTCAGAATAAGTCTTCATTACATTTATTATCACACTATTGAACAGAATAGTGAGGACTACTAATACTATCATCTGATCCATCACTCCGTTTCCCGACTCGTCCCAGCTATATTTTCATTTTCTGAAGAGAACAGTGAAAGAAAGGATGAGCTCAACTAGCCAGTAAGAAATATTATGACTAATATAATGTAGAATAAATTATCATTAGTCTTCAACAATGTTAAACTGATAAAATACAATAGACATCAAGTTTAACTACAGCGGAACTAGTAATCCATTAAAAGAGTCAAGTTGAGAATAAAATCTACTATCTTTTATGATTTAAAAGGTTTTTCATGACTTTTATCGCTGGGACTCAGCTTAATAAATAATCCACGTCATCGAATCACCCCTGCACTACGGCCAAGGATATTCTTTAGTATCACGACCACGAGTTATCCATGCACTACGGCTAAAGATAATCATGTTTTCATCAACGGTCCTGATCATGCCATAAAATAATTCATCTTTGCACTACGGCCAAAGAAAATCCATAGCCATAATCATACCAAAAACTGTTCATCTATGCACTACGGGCCAATGAGGACTTTTTTCATATCATTTGTAACATTACGGTCATGATTACATCGAATAATCCCTGGTCATAATCATACCAAGTCCATCTATGCACTACAGGCCATAGATGACTTTCAACAAAATATAAACATGAAGATGATGACAATGATATAAGAATTCAATAAAACAAGTTCAAGAATTAATTTATCTAGGAACTGATAACGTCCAAATTGTCAACATGATACTACTTTGTGGAGTAAAATTTAAGAATGCTCGGAAGAATATTTTCATGAAAAGATACTGGATGAAGCGCAAATATCAAGGATATTCCACTAATTTTATGGAGTATAAAAGTCAAAACTTTAACCAACTGAATATAATAAAGAATGGAATAACAAAAGAAATCACCATGCATGCGATAGACCGCACAGACAGGTTATTCCAGCAGAAAAATAAATAATGGAACTAGGTCATGCGTAAACGCACCGATAAGATATTCCGACAGAATAATAAATAATAGAACCAGGTCCGGCGTAAACGCACAGACAGGATATTTTGACAGAATAATAATGGAACCAGGTCCGGCGTAAACGCACAAACAAGATATTCTGACAAAATAATGAATAATGGAACCAGGTCTGGCATAAAGCACAGACAGGATGTTCCAACAGAATAATAAAAATGTAATAACAGAAGAATTTCACCAAGTATAGGGTAGCCCGCGTATACAGGTTATTCCAACAGAATAATAAAGAATGGAATAACAGAAGTTCTCTTCATGAATAAGAAAGAAAGAATACCCTTTACGAGTACAACAAATAATATCCCTTACGGGTACAACAAATAATATCCCTTACCTTGAAAGGAAGAGTACTGGATATAAGAGTAGTGAAGTAGCAGAACACTTTTCTTCTCTCTCTATAATTTTCTCTCTCTAGAGTTTCAGTGAATTCGTAAGAAATAATGAAGGAATGAGCTTCTATTTATAGAAAAATAGACTGCATAGTAACTAACTCATTAACGGTCTAGATTGATTTACTTTAATCTGACGGTCCATATTTAAAGCAAAATCTTTTACATAAAATATAATATATTATATTTATAATATAATAAAACGAATAACTTTATAAAAGATTTTACTATGCAAATACTATGCAGGCACTATGCAAATAGTATGCAGGCACTATGCAAATACTATGCATAATAAAATATAATATATTCTAATTATTGTCTAATAAAACAGATAATTTTATAAAAGTATTTTATTTTATATAAAAAGATTTTACTATTAGCCTAATAAAACGAATAACTTTATAAAAGTATTCTGTTTTATATAAAAAGCTTTTCTGTTTTATTACATTAATAATACCAATAAAACAAAACTGAGTGACTTATCACGTAAGTCTCAATAATCAATACCGTATGCTACTATGCAACCACACGTATTACTGTACTTTTACTACCGAGTAGTTCAACAGTATTAATGGTAAAACTTTCACCGTTATTTTCATAAAATATTTTTGTCGTTTTCTCAATCCGACAATAATTCCGTTGTGGGGTCCACCAATAATTGTGTCGTCATACGAATATTTTTCGACAAAAATAATATTCTCCGACCAATCGAATATAATACAACAACTTGCATACTTTGCAAAATTTATAAATACTACCCACAACTATAACATTATCTCAAATTCACACCATAATATTTAAAAAAATATTTTGAAAAAATTAAATCTTTATTCATAAAATCTGGGGTTTCACAATCTCCCATCCTTATGAAATTTCGCCCTCAAAATTTACGTACGTACCTGGTATGCCGAACAGATGAGGACACTTCGTCAGATTCTAACTCTTGAGGTATAACCTTTAAGTGTTGAATACATTCCAGGATTTTAACATGTACATCTTCATACGTTAAATTATCCGCTATCTCGTCCGGTTCTAAATCAATAATATAGTTCGGGTCGTCCACATATTTACGTAACATTAATACGTTAAAAATGTTATGAATACGTGACATACTTGGCGGTAAAACGAGTCTATAAGCCACAGTTCCTGCTCGATCGAGGATTTTAAATGGGTCAATTAAATCGAGGGTTGAGATTTCCTCTCTTCATCGATTCTTACTTCTAGAATAACGCCCTCTTGAACCTTCTTCTTCACATTCATCATCTCTAAGTATGTAGCTTGATCGGCTTTAACTTTATCGATTAAAGTTGATTATAATCGTATATTCGTTATCTTCATGTGGGTCCCTAAAGTCTTTAACTCTATCTTCATCATTTGTAAGTTATACGAAATGGGTCTTTGTGTTAACAACATCTCACTCGCATACGATCTTCTACTCAACACGTCAGCTACCACTTTCGTTCTTCCACGATGATATTGAATGGTACGATCGTAATCTTCAACAGCTCGAGCCAACGTCTTTGGCGCATAATACGTTCGTTTTAGTTGAAAAAATATTTAAGGGTTTAAGAAATGGGTTTTGTACTGGGGTCAATACAAAATTCGATTTCACGCTCTGGGGTAGGCCAAGAAGTCTTCAAGAATACGTTAGGAACTTTATTAACAATAGAAATATCATTCAAAGCTGTGACCCTCATCAAAGACTTGGATAGTACGTCACATTGATACCTATCAACTTGCCATCATCATTCACAACGTCGCCTACAGAAAGTCTGGCTTCGGTGCATTCCACACAAGGAAGTCAACAACGAAAGGATCGGGGCTCTTTACTTATGGCTTGATATGATAATGATTGACTTTAGTGGTTTGGTTACTTTAAATTCGCATAACAGGTTGGTTAGGAGTATGAAAGCTAACAACTTTACAAAAAGCATGATGAGTAATTAACCAATCGATTCCTAAAATCACATCAAAGGCAAGTATTTTCAAAGAGATACGATCGACAGGTAACGTGAAAGTGTTGATTTGAATCAAACAAGATTTATAAATAGTGGAGGTAACGAAGGTTTCTCCCAACGAAATTTCAGCAGATAAATCAAAGTCTAACTTCTCCGGAGTTAAGTTGAAACATTGAACACAACTAGGTGAAATAAAAGAGTGAGTAGAACTGGTACCTAACACGGTATAGACTTCAAAAGAGTTTATGACTAACATACTCGTGATAATTTTATTCAGGTTCCTCGTCAAGAAAAAAAAACGCTCTCTCTTAAACTACCGGCTTTGACTTTTCTGGGACGGCCTTTGGTGCCTCCATCCTAGCTGAACTTGTCTTCGGTGAACGACAAAATCGGGCTCAGTGACCTTCTCTTCCACAATTATAACATGCTTTGGACGGCATCATGCAGTTTGGACTGATGTGTCCCTCCCCTCCGCATTTGAAGCATATGATAGGTGGTCGTTCTCCTTCCTTAACAACGGGTGCTGGTGCCGACGTCTTCACGTTATTGTTGAACCTTCTCTTCTTGAAATGTCCATTCTTATTGTTTTGGCCATGATTACCACCGAAGTGGTTACCATTTCTGGCATGTTGATTCCCTCCATGCTTATTGTCACCGCTTTGATGACTGTTATCACTAGTATTATCATTTTGTCGGCTACTCTCTTTTGGTTGGGTTGACTCATTATCGCGCTCCAATAACTGAGCCCTATTAACAACATCTGAATACAAACACAATTTATGAGAAATAAGATATTGACGTATCTCCGATTTCAAACCTCTTAAAAACATCTGCGTCATTCTCTCTTCATTATCAACCAAGTGGGACGCAAATCGGGACAACTCGGCAAACTTGGCTTCGTACTGCGACACGGTCATGTTGTTTTGCTCCAACTTGATAAATTCCACCTCCTTCATGTGACGAATGCTTTCGGGAAAGTACTTGTCATTGAACAGCTCTTGGAACTTCTCCCAAGACATCTTGAGTGCGTCAGGCTGGGTACATTTTACAGATTCCCACCAGTGATCTACCTCTTCACGCAACATAAAGGTGGCAAAAGAAACCTTTTGCTCCTCAGAGCATCCCAAGACATTAAATATCTTGGTGATCTGCTTTAACCACGTCTCCGCCTTAAGTGGTTCTGGCTTTCCCAAAAACTCCGGTGGTCCCAGATCTTTGAATTTCTTAGCTGTGACCAACCGTGGGTTGCCATTGTTTCCTCCTGCATTATGAACAGGAGCCGCCTTCTCCTGATGTTGCATGAATTCTAAAAAACTCCTAAACGCACCGTCGTTCGTCAATTGATCAGTGTTGTTGTTTACAGGAGGATTATCGCCATCCTGTTGCACATTGTCCTAATTATTGATATGTGGAGACACAACGGTTTCCTGTGCTCCATTGCTTATCTCAACATTTTCGGATGCCATTATCAAATACTGCAACAAAACAAGGGTTAATTAACATGTCACATATTATCTCTATACTCTGACCGACCAACTAAATATCAAATAAATTTAGGTAGGTCATACTAGCGAAGGAATTTCCCGTCTCTCCCCTCCTAGTTCTTGTCTCACATCTCAGCTAGGGATCATATCCCTAAGCTTTGATACCAACTGTGACGCCCCCAAAATAGATATACATCACTTATTCTGAGTCGCCAAATACATGGTATAGAATACAAATACAATCTTTAATATACCACAAGAGAGCTGTGAGTTTTAATACAAATACTGTCTTCTAAGACAATATCCACTCTCAGAATAAGTCCTCATTACATTTATTGTCACACTATTTAACAGAATAGTGAGGACTACTAATACTATCATCTGATCCATCACTCCGTTCCCCGACTCGTCCCAGCTATATTTTCATTTCCTGAAGAGAACAGTGAAAGAAAGGGTGACCTCAACTAGCCCAGTAAGAAATATTATGACTAAGATAATGCAGAATAAATTATCATTAGTCTTCAACAATGTTAAACTGATAAAATACAATAGATATTAAGTTTAACTACAGCGGAACTAGCAATCCATTAAAAGAGTCAAGTAGAGAATAAAATCTACTATCTTTTATGATTTAAAAGGTTTTTCATGACTTTTATCGCTGTGACTCAGCTTAATAAATAATGCACATCATCGAATCACCCCTGCACTACGACCAAGGATATTCTTTAGTATCACGACCACGAGTTATCTATGCACTACGGCTAAAGATAATCATGTTTTCATCAACGGTCCTGATCATGCCATAAAATAATTCATCTTTGCACTACGGCCAAAGAGAATCCATAGCCATAATCATACCAAAAACTGTCCATCAATGCACTACGGGCCAATGAGGACTTTTTTCACATCATTTATAACATTACGGTCATGATTACACCGAATAATCCCTGGTCATAATCATACCAAGTCCATCTATGCACTACAGACCATAGATGACTTTCAACAAAATATAAACATGAGGATGATGACAATGATATAAGAATTCAATAAAACAAGTTCAAGAATTAATTTATCTAGGAACTGATAACGTCCACATTGTCAACATGATACTGCTTTGTGGAGTAAAATTTAAGAATGCTCGGAAGAATATTTTCATGAAATGACACTGGATGAAGCGCAAATATCAAGGATATTCCACTAATTTCATGGAGTATAAAAGTCAAAACTTTAACCAACTGAATATAATAAAGAATGGAATAACAAAAGAAATCACCATGCATGCGATAGACCGCACAGACAAGTTATTCCAGCAGAAAAATAAATAATGGAACCAGGTCATGCGTAAACGCACCGACAGGATATTCCGACTGAATAATAAATAATGAAACCAGGTCCGGCGTAAACGCACAGACAAGATATTTTGACAGAATAATAAATAATGGAACCAGGTCCGGCGTAAAGGCACAGACAGGATATTCCGGCAGAATAATGAATAATGGAACCAGGTTCGGCGTAAAGGCACAGACAGGATGTTCCAACAGAATAATAAAAATGTAATAACAGAAGAATTTCACCAAGTATAGGGTAACCCGCGTATACAGGTTATTCCAACAGAATAATAAAGAATGGAATAACAGAAGTTCTCTTCATGAATAAGAAAGAAAGAATACCCTTTACGAGTACAACAAATAATATCCCTTACAGGTACAACAAATAATATCCCTTACCTTGAAAGGAAGAGTACTGGATATAAGAGTAGTGAAGTAGCAGAACACTTTTCTTCTCTCTCTATAATTTTTTCTCTCTAGAGTTTCAGTGAATTCGTAAGAAATAATGAAGGAATGAGCTTCTATTTATAAAAAAATGGACTGCATAGTAATTAACTCATGAACGGTCTAGATTGATTTACTTTAATCTGACGGTCCATATTTAAAGCAAAATCTTTTAAATAAAATATAATATATTCTATTTATAATCTAATAAAACGAATAACTTTATAAAAGATTTTACTATGCAAACACTATGCAGGCACTATGCATAATAAAATTTAATATATTTTAATTATTGTCTAATAAAACAGATAACTTTATAAAAGTATTTTGTTTTATATAAAAATATTTTACTATTAGCCTAATAAAACGAATAACTTTATAAAAGTATTTTGTTTTATATAAAAAGCTTTTCTGTTTTATTACATTAATAATACCAATAAAACAAAACTGAGTGACTTATCACGTAAGCCTCAGTAATCAATACCGTATGCTACTATGCAACCACACGTATTACTGTACTTTTACTACCGAGTAGTTTAACAATATTAACGGTAAAACTTTCGCCGTTATTTTCATAAAATATTTTTGTCGTTTTTTCAATCCGACAATAATTTCGTTGTGGGGTCCACCAATAATTGTGCCGTCGTACGAATATTTTTCGACCAATCGAATATAATACAACAACTTGCATACTTTGCAAAATTTATAAATACTACCCACAACTATAACATTATCTCAAATTCATACCATAATATTTAAAAAAATATTTCGAAAAAATTAAATCTTTATTCATAAAATCTGGGGTTTCACAAACTAGGCAGAGGGTTATTGGACTTGATGGTTGCTTCCTGAAGACATATTGTAGAGGGGAACTGTTAACTACAATAGGAAGAGATGCTAACAACCAGATGTTCCCAATAGCTTGGGCTTTGGTGGAAAGTGAAAATAAAGACAATTGGAGCTGGTTTTTAAATTTGTTAGTGAAAGATGTTGAATTAGAACAAGGTAGAGGATGGACATTAATTACTGATCAACAAAAGGTGCAGTTTTATTTTTATTACATCTTAAGTTTTATTTGTATTACACATTTATGTCTCTATACTAACATAAATTTCTTGCATATTTATATAGGGTTTGGTGCCTGCTATTCGGGAATTACTACCCCTAGCAGAGCATAGATGTTGTGTAAGATACATCTATGATAATTGGAGAAAAATGTTCCTTGGGGCAACTTTAAAGGTGATGTTCTGGAAGGCAGCTAAGGCCAATAATCCTGCTGATTTTCGAATGGGAATGAAGGACATCAGGAAGGAGTCAATGGATGCTCACACTACCTTAATATGTATACCTCATAAACTTTGGAGTAAGGTTTATTTTGATACCACCACCAAATGTGATGTAGTGACAAATAATATGTCAGAGTGTTTTAATAGTTGAATCCTAGAGGCTAGGTATAAACCCCTCTTAACAATGTTTGAAGACATAAAGACTCAAGTAATGGAGAGAATTCATACCAAGAGAGATCAGATGCTAAAAAGAGATGGTAAATTATGCCCTAGGATTCTAACTAAAGTGAATAGGTCTATTGAATTGACCAAGTACTGTGATCACACATGGGATGGGGGTCATATGTATGATGTGACACCCCCAAAATAGGTATACATCACCCATCTTGGGTCGCCAAATACATGGTACTGAATACAAATACAAACTTAATTATATAACATAAACTGAGAGTTTTTACACGAATATTGTCTCATAGACAATATCCAAACTCAAATTCAATCTTCATTACATTTATTATCACACTAAATAGTGAGGATTTCTAAAACAACCATCTCGGACCATCACTCCGTTCCCCGACTAGTCCCGACTACGTTCTCATTTCCTGAAGAGAACAATGAAAGCAAAAGGGTGAGCTCAACTAGCCCAGTAAGAAATATTATGATTAAGATAATGCAGAATAAATTATCGTTAGCCTTCAATAATGTTAAACTGATAAAATATAATAAACATTAAGTTTAACTGCAGCGGAACAAGCAATCCATTAGAAGAGTCAAGTAGAGCATGATATCTACTATCTTCTATGATTTAAAATGTTTATCATCAATTTTATCAATAGGACTCAGCTTAATAAATAAACCACATCATTGAATTATCCCTGCACTACGGGCCAATGATATTCATTAGTATCACGTCCACGAATTATCCCTGCACTATGGGCCAAGGATATTCATGTAAGCATCAATAGTCATGATTATACTGAATAATCCCTGGTCATAATCATACCAACAACTGTCCATCAATGCATTACGGGCCAATGAGGACTTTTATCGAATCATTTGTAACATTACGGGTCATGATTATACCGAATGATCCCTGGTCATAATCATATCAATCAACAGTTCATCTATGTACGTAAGCCAAAGCTGACTTTTATCACAATATAAGCATTAGGATGATGACAATGATATAAGTATTAATCAAACGAAATCAAAGATAAATATTAAAGACTTTAAATTTATCCAGAGTTTAAAAATATCCAAATTGTCAACATGATATTGCTTTGTGGAGTAAAATTCAAGAATAATATTCATGTATCAAAAATAATTTTGGACAGAAAAAAATTAATTTTTATCGTGAATAGTACTTTGGGTGAATAGTACTCGAGTGAATAGTATCCCATAAATAGTATCCAGACATGAAAAGTGCCCCGAATACCTGAGTGAATAATATTCGAGTGAATAGTAACCGGGTGAATAGTAATATATGAATAGTACCTTATGAATAGTACCCTGACATGAAAAGTGCCCTGAATAGTAACTGGGTGAATAGTAACCCGTGAATAGTATTCCGGGTGAAAATATTGATATTTAATAAGAAAGTTCCAATGAAATGATACTGGATGAAGCGCAAAACTTCAAGGATATCCCACTAATTTTAGGGATTATAGAGGCAATACTTACCATAGTAAGTTTAGAATTAAGAATATGAAAAGAAATAACATACGAAATTGCAAATGAATTTTCACCTGTCATGCGGTACGTAATCCGCGTAGACAGGTTATTCCGACATATTAAAGGATGAATACGAAAAATAGTATTCCTTATAAATATGAAAGAAATAATACCCCTTACCTTAGTAGAAGACTGGATACTACAATAGTGAAGTAGCAAAATACTCTCCTTCTTGCTCTCTATAGTTTCTCTCTCTATAGTTTCTCTTGTGAGTCTCAGTGAATTAGTGAGAAAGAAAGAAGATTTAAGCTTCTATTTATAGGAGAATGGACTAACTAGTAGCTGATTCACGAACGGTCCAGATTGATTTACTATTAGAACGGACGGTCCATATTAATTACTATTTAAATCACAACCGACGGTCCATATTTATTTACTTTTAAAACCACCACCGACGGTCCAGATTGATTTACTTTTAAAACTACCACCGACAATCTAAATTGATTTACTATTAAAACCACCACCGACGGTCCAGATTGATTTACTATTAAAACCACCATCAATGGTCTAGATTGATTTACTATTAAAACCACCATCGATGGTCCAGATTGATTTAAAACTACCACCGACGGTCCATAAAATTAGTAAATCTTCCCATGAAATACTAAGTCAAACTTACAACAAACGCCTCATAACAAATCCTTATATTTATATCAAAAAAATTGAATAAATATTTACCACAAATCCTTTATCAAACACATTTCTAATCTATTAACAATTATTCATCATTAATATTATAACTCACAATATTTAACAACCAGATCATTCCCAGGAAAGAGAGGGCTTTCCGATAAGGATTTCTCCTTATTGACTTGCAATTAGGTGACCAAAACTCTCCTCGACAGAACTTTTTAGACATCGTCAATATTGTAAATAATAATATGAATAACTTTGTTGTCTCAATTATTGATTTAATAATATAAAATATTATTCAGATGATACTGTGACAATAATTGAGTCAAATAACGTGAGAAACTATGCAGCAATTACTGTAGCAATAATTGAGTATAACTGAGTGGCTTCTTACGTAAGCATTAATAATCAATATCGTGTGCTACTATGCAACCACGCGTATTACTGTATTTTTACCACAGGGTATCTCAACAGTTTAACGGTAAAACTTTCGCTAATATTTTTATAAAAGGATATTTCTGTCGTTTTTTAACTACGACAATACTTCCGTTGTGGGGTCCACCAATGATTATGGGTGACGCCCCCAAAATAGGTATACATCACCCATATTGGGTCGTCAAATACATGGTATATAATACAAATACAAACTTAATTATACATTAAGAGCTGAGAGTTTTTACTCGAATATTGTCTCATAGACAATATCCAAACTTAAATTCAATCCTCATTACATTTATTATCACACTAAATAGTGAGGATTATTAAACAGCCATCTCGGACCATCACTCCATTCCCCGACTAGTCCCGGCTATGTTCTCATTTCCTGAAGAGAATAATGAAAGTAAAAGGATGAGTTCAACTAGTCCAGTAAGAAATATTATGACTAAGATAATGCAGAATAAGTTATCGTTAGCCTTCAACAATGTTAAATTGATAGAATATAATAGACAACAAGTTTAACTGCAGCGAAACAAGCAATCCATTAGAAGAGTCAAGTAGAGCATGATATCTACTATCTTCTATGATTTAAAAAGGTTTTCATCAACTTTATCACTGAGACTTAGCTTATTAAATAAACCACATCTTCGAATCATCCCTTCACTACGGGCCAAGGATATTCATGTAATCATCAATGGTCATGATTATACCGAATAATCCCTGGTCATAATCATACTAACTACTGTCCCTCAATGCACTATAGGCCAATGAGGACTTTTACCACATCATTTGTAACATTACGGGTCATGATTATACCGAATGATCCCTAGTCATAATCATACTAATCAACAGTCCATCTATGCACGTAAGCCAAAGATGTCTTTTATCACAATATAAACATGAGGATGATCACAATGATATAAGAATTCAATTAAATGAAAGCAAATGATAAATTTTAAAGATTTATAATTTAATTTATCCAGAATTCAATAATGTCCAAATTGTCAACATGATACTGCTTTGTGGAGTATAATTCAAGAATAATATCTATGTACCAAAAATAATTTGGGCAAAAAAAAAAATTCTTTGATGAATAGTACCCTGTGAATAATACTTCGGGAATAGTATCCCGTGAATACTACCCCGACATGAAAAGTGTTCCGAATACTCGAATGAATAATATTTGAGTGAATAATAATTGGGTGAATAGTAACCCGTAAATAGTAACTCGTGAATAGTACTCCAACATGAAAAGTGCCCTAAATACCCGAGTGAATTATATTTTAGTGAATAGTAACCTGTGAATAGTACCCTGGGTGAAAATATTGATATTTAATAAGAAAGTTCAGATCAATATACCAATAAAACAATACTGGATGAAGCGCAAAACTCAAGGATATTCCACTAATTTCAAGGATTATAGAAGCAATACTTACCATAGTAAGTTTAGATTTAAGAATATGAAAAAAATAACATACGAAACTGCAAATGGATTTTCACCTGTCATACGGTATGTAATCCGTGTAGACAGGTTATTCCGACATATTAAAGGATGAATACGAAAAAAAATAGTATTCCTTATGAATACAAAAGAAATAATACCCCTTACCTTAGTAGAAGACTGGATATTATAATAGTGACGTAGCAGAATATTCTTCTTCTTGCTCTCTATAGTTTCTCTCTCTATAGTTTTTCTTGTGAGTCTCAGTGAATTGGTGAGAATGAAAGAAGAATTAAGCTTCTATTTATAGGAGAAATGACTAAATAGTAACTAATTCACGAACGGTCTAGATTGATTTACTATTAGAACGAACAGTCCAGATTGATTACTATTAAAATCACAATCGACGGTCCAGATTGATTTACTTTTAAAATCACCATCGACGGTCCAGATTGATTTACTTTTATAACCACCACCGACGATTCAAATTTATTTACTATTAAAACCACCACCGACGGTTCAGATTGATTTACTATTAAAACCACCATCGACGGTCCAGATTGATTTACAATTAAAACCACCATCAATGGTCCAGATTAATTTACTATTAAAACCACCACCAATGGTCCAGATTGATTTAACTTATTACACTTTAGTACCCATAAAGTTTTCCAAGTTTGCATTATTCTCCTCAAACTTTTGTAATTCACTTATCTTCAATAAACACATTCTTAATACTTCAACAATTATTCATCATTAATATTATAACTCACAATATTTAACAACCAGATCATTCCCAGGAAAGAGGGGGCTTTCCGATAAGGATTTCTCCTTATTGGCACGCAATTAGGTGACCAAACCTCTCCTCGACAGAACTTTCCAGACATCGTCAATATTGCAAATAATAATATGAATAACTTTGTTGTCTCAATTATTGATTTAATAATATAAAATATTATGCAGATGATACTGTGATAATAATTGAATCAAATAACGTGAGATATTATGAAATAATTACTGTAGCAATAATTGAGTAAACTAAGTGGCTTCTTACGTAATCATCAATAATCAATACCGTGTGCTACTATGCAACCACGCGTATTACTGTACTTTTACCACCGGGTAGTTCAACAGTTTAACAGTAAAACTTTCGCCGTTATTTTTATAAAAAGATATTTCTGTCATTTTATATCTACGACAATACTTCTAATATGGGGTCCACCAATGATTGTGTCATCATACGAATATTCTTTGTTAAAACGAATATTCTCCGACCAATCGAATATTCTCCAACACAATGAATATTTTATATCAACTTGCTTACTTTGCAAAATTTTTAAATATCACCCTTAACTTTAACCTTTTATCAATTTAACCATTTATTAAATAGAATAATAATTATAAGAAAATTGAATACTTTCATTTTATATAATTTGGGGTCTTACAACCTCCCCTCCTTATAAAATTTCGTCCTCGAAATTGGTTTACGCCTGGTATGGCGAAGAGGTGAGGATACTTTGATTTCATTTCAGATTCTAACTCCCACGCCATTTCCTCAACATCGTGGTTTCTCCACAAAACTTTGACTTGAGGTATAATCTTGGAGCGTAGAATATGTTCCTTCTTATCCAAGATTTTAACAGGTACCTCTTCATACGTTAAATCTTCTGCTATTTCGTCCAGTTCTAACTCAATAATATGGTTCGGGTCTTCCACATATTTACATAACATAGATATGTGAAAAACATTATGAACACGAGACATACTTAGCGGTAAAGCGAGTCTGTAAGCCACAGTTCCTACTCGATCGAGGATTTCGAATGGCCCAATGAATCGAGGATTGAGCTTTCCTCTCTTTTTAAATCTTATAACTCCTTTCCATGGAGCAACACGTAACAACACATGATCTCTAACATTGAACTCCATGTCCTTTCGATGAAGATCAACATAACTCTTTTGTCGATCTTGTGAGGTTTTTATACGTTGTCGGATCATTTGAATCTTTTCCATTGTCATGCGTACTAACTCCGGACCCAATAATGTTGCTTCACCCACCTCATCATAGCATACTGGAGAACGACACTTGCGTCCATACAACGCCTCGAATGGAGCCATGTCAATACTTGCTTGATAACTGTTGTTGTAGGAGAATTCTACTAATGGCAAGAACTTGTCCCAACTTCCTTTGAAGTCAAGGACACAGAGTCTTAATAAATCCTCAAGAGTTTGAATAGTCCTCTCCGACTGTCTGTCCGTTTGAGGATGATATGCTGAACTAATTCATAAATCCGTGCCCATAGCTTTTTGCAAACTAACCCAAAATCGTGAAGTGAATCTTGGGTCTCGATCAGAAACTATGGATACTAGCATGCCATGCAGTCTTACAATTTTATTTATGTACATACGAGCAAGACGTTCAAGTGAATAAGTTTCTCGTATAGGTAAGAAATGAGCAGACTTAGTCAATCTATCAACAATGACCCAAATCGCATCTATGCCTTGAGAAACCTTGGGAAGACCAGTAACGAACTCCATGGTAATGTTCTCCCACTTCCATTCTGAAATTTTAAGTGGTTGCAATGGACCTTTTGGCACTTGATACTCCGCCTTGACTCGTTGACAAGTTAGACACCTTGAGATAAACTTCGCTACCTCTCTCTTCATATTGCTCCATCAAAATGTATGTCGAAGATCACGATACATCTTGGTACTCCCAGGATGGATTGTAAATGGTGTGTTGTGCGCCTCCATCATGATCCTATACTTTAAATCAGGGTCATTTGGAACACAAAGTCTGGAGTTGACTCGTAGTATTCCTTCTTCATCGATTCTTGCTTCCGAAATAGCACCTTCTTACACTTTCTTCTTCATACACATCAGCTCCAGGTCCATAGCTTGAGCAGTTTTAACTTTATCAATTAAAGTCGGTTCTACTCGTATATTTGCCATCATCACGTGGGTTCCTGGAGTCTTTACCTCTATCTCCATCCTTTGAAAGTCATACAAAATGGGCCTTTGCGTTCACAATATCGCACTCGTACCTGCATATGATCTTCTACTTAATGCGTCAGCTACCACGTTAGCTTTTCCAAGATGGTATTGAATTGTATGATCGTAATCTTTCAACAACTCAAGCCAACGTTGTTGCCGCATGTTGAGTTCTTTTTGGGTGAAGAAATATTTGAGGCTTTTATGATCCGTATAGATCTCCACTTTCTCTCCATACATGTAATGCCTCCAGATCTTTAGTGTGAGAATGACAGCTGCCAACTCTAGATCATGAGTAGGGTAATTCTTCTCATATTCTTTGAGTTGTCATAAGGCATATGCTATAACTTTCTCATGTTGCATGAGAACACATCCTAACCCTCTGCCTGAAGCATCGCTGTAGATGACAAATCCCTCCGAACCAGATGGTATTGTCAGAACAGGTGCTGAAATGAGTCTCCTCTTGAGTTCTTGAAAACACTTGTCACATTCCTCGCTCTAACTGAATTTTGTATCTTTTTGAGTCAACTGAGTTAATGGAGTTGCGATTCGAGAAAATTCTTCCATGAATCTCCGATAATAACTAGCTAAGCCGAGAAAGCTACGTACTTCAGTCACTGTCTTAGGTTGTTCCCAGCTTTGAATTGCTTCAATCTTTGCCAGGTCAACAGATATTCCATGATTTGATATCACGTGCCCAAGGAATGCTACTTCCTCAAGCCAGAACTTGTATTTCTTTAACTTAGCATATAATTTGTTCTCACGAAGCTTTCGTAGTATCAGCCTCAAGTGTTGCTCATGATCTTCACGACTTTTGGAGTAAATGAGAATGTCAGCAAAAAAGACAACCACAAAATGATCTAAATATTCCTTGAATACTCAGTTCATTATATCCATGAAGGCAGCAGGAGCATTAGTCAATCCAAAAGACATGACTAGGAATTCATAATGCCCGTACCAAGTTCTGAAAGCAGTCTTTGAAATGTCATTAGTTTTAATCTTTAACTGATGATATCCGGAACGAAGATCAATCTTTGAAAAGAATTTGGTGCCTTGCAACTAGTCAAATAGGTCATTAATGCGAGGTAACATGTACCTATTTTTGATGCTGACATGATTTAACTCCCGATAATCAATACAAAGTCGCATACTCCCATCTTTCTTCTTTACGAATAAAACAGGAGCACCCCAAGGAGACATACTAGGACGAATGAAACCGATGTCTAACAATTCCTGTAGTTGGGTCTTTAACTCCTGAAGTTCAACAGGAGCCATTCGATATGGGGCTTTGAAAATGGGTTTTGTACCGGGTTCAAGGTCGATACAAAATTCAATTTCACGCTCTGGGGGTAGGTGTAAGACCCCAGTTTATTAATGAATAAAACCAAATTTTCTCTAAATATTATTGTGAATAATAAGGGGTTAATTTGATATAATACTTTGGTTATGGGTGAAATGTGCAAATTTTGCAAAATAAGCAAGTGGTTATAAAATATTCATTTTGTCGGGGAATATTCGTTTGGTCGTGGAATATTCTTGCTGTCGGGGAATATTCGTACGACGGCGCAGCCTTGTGTGGGCCCCATAACGAAAAGCAATTGGATGAAGAAAACGACAAGTATAAGTTGTTTATAAATAACGGCGTAGTTGTTACCGTTAATACTGTTAGAATACCCAGCGGTTAAAATACAGTAGCACACGGTATTGCACCAATTATTGATTCTTACGAAGGAAGGCACTACTCAATAATTGTTACAGTAGTTACTGTTCAATATTTTATTTTATTGATTCAATAAGTGCTGCATTGATATTTTATATTATTGTTGTTTCAATAATTATCACTGTACAGTATTTCCCATTATCAGATCAATAATTCATATTATTTGAATAATATTATTAGATAACATTATTGGCAATGTCTAGAAAGTTCTGTCTAAAGAAAGGTTTGGTCATTTAATTGCGCGCCAGTAAGGAAAAATTCTTATTGGAAAGCCCCCTCTTTCCTGGGAACGGCCTGGTTGTCATAAATGTGATTCTGTAATATTATTTGTGAATAATTAATTATTGATTAATATGAAGAAAATATTTATTTTTGTGGTTAAAAATGAAGGAGTTAATGTTGAGGTTTTTATCAGTATTTTTGTCTGAATGGAGGTATTAAAAATCAGGGTTTTTGAGATATTTTGCGGGGGTTATAATTTTTAATCCGACCGTTGGATCGTGGTAATTTTTTGATATGTTATACATATATAAGTTGAGTATATGTCCACAAATTTTGAACCGTTAAAAATGAATGTATGATTTATTATGAATTTTACGAGATGTCTGGTTCAGAAATTGTTGAATTTTCGGAGTTAATCATTTTGGTGGAAAATTCTAGAATTGGTGGGCCCCACTCTTGGTTGGTGAAGAAATGTGCTGAGATTTTTATTCAAATGTGGTGGGTGGAAATAGTAGCAGGTAAATCCATCAGGTTGCAGGTTAAGTCTGCTTCGGCGTGCTAACATTTTCCTATAAATAGAGGGCTAAGTTAGAATTGAAAATCACACCAGAAACAAATTTTTTCTCTTTCTCTCTCTAGATTATTGAGTGTATTTTGTGAGTATTTAGATATTTTGAGAGTTTCTATTCATCAGAGCAAGTTTTTTTCAGCCTTATACCGGTATTCCGACTAGAAGTACTGATATTTTGAGGTAAGGGATATTATTTTCTTCTTAAATAATATTATTTTCTTCAATATCATTATGCTGAAATATTAACATTAGTTTTTATCAAATTTGGAACTTTTTGTGTCGGAGTTACTATTCACGTATACGTTACTATTCACGTATATGGTACTATTCACAAATACGACACTATTCACCAAAAAATAAAATTTTCCCTTTTTGTCCAAGATGTCTATTATGGTTACTATCTTTGATTGTATCCATGTTTTGATCTTTATTTTTGAATTCTGCTTCACAATTGATTATTATGAAGTATTATTGATCTTGGATATACTGTTATACGAATCCCTACTATTTGTCCTTCTGTCTCACTGGATTCGTTCTCTTTACGATATTTTTCATCATCCTCAGTCCTAAATGATGATATTACTGAATATCTTTGACCTGTAGTGCAAAGATGTATGATTACTTGATGAATATCTTTGGCCTGTAGTGCAAAGATGAACAGGTGTTGAGATGAACATGAATGACAGGTGATACAAATGAATATCTTTGGCCTGTAGTGCAAAGATGAATATTTGGATAAAGATGATTATTAATTGATGTTACAGGGATAAAATATTGATGATGAACTTTTAAATCTTAGAAGATAGTAGAATTCATTCTCTACTTGACTCTTCTAATGGTTTGCTGTTTCCGCTGCAGTTGTTGATCTAAAACTTGTTGTCAATTATATTCTATCAGATTTTTCCCTGTTGAATACTAATGATAATTTGTTGTATATTATCTTAGTCATAATATTCTTTACTGGACTAGTTGAGCTCACCCTTTTCCTTTTTGTTCCATTTTTCTTCTCAGGAGGTGAGAACATAGCAGGATCTAGTCGGGGTATGGAGTGATGGTTCTAGAAAGATGTTTTAGCAGTCCTCACTATTTCTATAAAATAGTGTTTGAATAATTGTATTGAGGACTTATGTGAGTGTGGATATTGTCTAGAAGATAATATTTGTATTTAAACTCACAGTATGTGTTGTCGTATTTTGCACGACAATCGTATTATTGAAGTTGTAGTTTGCTTTCTGTACCATGTATTTGGCGACTTAGAATGGGTGTTGTATACCTATTTTGGGGGCGTCACAGTAGGTCAGGAAGTTCTTTAGGGAATACGTCAGAAAATTTATTAACAATGAAAATATCATTCAAGTCTGACGTATTTTTATTTAAATTTGTGACATGGGCTAAGAAAGCTTGACATCCATTTTTTAATAAATGAATAGCTTTATAGCTTGATATGACAGTGATTGACTTTAGTGGTTTGATCGCTTAAATTCTCATAATAGGTTGATTAGGAATATGAAAGCTGACAACCTTACAAAAATAATCAATTTTTGCATGATGAGTAGTTAACCAATCAATCCCTAAAATCACATCAAACGCAAGTATTTTTAAGAAAATAAGATCGATAGGTAACGTGCGGTTACTGATTTGAATCAAACAAGGCTTATAAATAGCGGATGTAATAAAGGTTTCTCCTAACGGAGTTTCAACCGATAATTCAAAGTCTAATTTCTCCGGAGTCAAATTTAAACGTTGAGCGCAAGTAGGAGAAATAAAAAAATGGGTAGAACCGGTATCAAATAAGGTATAAGCTTCGCAAGAGTTTATGATTAGCTTACCCGTGATCACCTCGTTCGGATTCCTCACTTTTTGGGAGGTTATGACAAACGCTTTTCCTTGAACTACCGGTTTTGTCTTGTTTGGGACGGCCCTTGATGCCTCCATCCCCGCTGAACTTGACTTTGGTGCACAACAAAATCGGGCTAGGTGACTTTCTCTTCCATAATTGTAACATGCTTTGGACTGATGCGTACAGTTTGGACTGATGTGTCCTCCCCTCCGCATTTGTAACATATGACCGGCGGTCGTTCTCTTTCCTTAACAACAGGTGTTGGTGCTGACGTCTTTCCATCATTATTGAATATCCTTTTCTTAAAATTTCCACTTCTATTATCTTGGCCATGATTACCACCGGAGTGGTTACCATTTCTGGCATGTTGATTCCCTCCACGTTTGTTGTCACTGCTTCTATGATTGCTACCACTGGTATTATCGACTTACCGACTGCTCTCTCTTGGTTAGGTCGACTCATTATCGCGCTTCAATAACTGAACCCTATTTACAACATCTGAATACAAACACAGTTTGTGAGAAATTATGTATTGACGTATATCGGGTTTCAACCCTCTTAGAAATATTCGCTTCATTCTCTCCTCATTATCAACCAAGTGGGACGCAAACCGGGACAACTCAGCAAACTTAGCTTCATACTGCGACACGGTCATATTCTTTTGCTCTAGCTTGATGAACTCCACCTCTTTCATGTGATGAATACTTTCGGGAAAGTACTTGTCGTTGAATAGCTCTTGAAACTTCTCCCAAGACATTTTGAGTGCGACAGGCTGAGTACGCTTTACTGATTCCCACCAGAAATCTGCCTCTCCTCTCAACATGAAGGTGGCAAAGGGAACCTTTTACTCCTCAGAGCATCCCAAGACTTCGAATATCTTGGTGATCTGCTTTATCCACGTCTCCACCTTAAGTGGTTCTGGCTTTCCCCAAAACTCCGATGGTCCCAGCTCCTTGAATTGCTTAGCGGTGACCACCTATGAGTTGCCAGTGTTTCCACCTGTATTTTGAACACAAGCCGCTCTCGCCTGATGTTACATGAATTGCATAAAGCCTTTGAACATCCCATCGTTCAACATTTGATCGGTGTTGTTGTTTATCTGAGGATTATTGTCTTCCTGTTGCACATTATCCTGGGTATTGATCGTTAGTGACTCAACGGTCTCATGTGCTTCATTGTTGATCTCAAAAATTTCAGATGCTATTTTCAAACACTGCCACAAAACAAGGGTTAATTGACATGTCACATATTATCCCTATACTCTGACCGACCAATTAAATACCAAATAAACTTAGGTAGGTCATACTAGAGAAGGAATTCTCCGTCTCTCCCTTCTTAGTTCTTGTCTCACATCTTAGCTAGGGATCATATCCCTAAGCTTTGATACCAACTGTGACGCCCCCAAAATAGGTGTACATCACCCATCTTGGGTCGCCAAATACATGGTACAGAATATAAATATAAACTTAATTATACAACAAGAGTTGTGAGTTTTTACACGAATATTATCTCATAGACAATATCTAAACTCAAATTCAATCCTCATTACATTTAATATCACACTAAATTGTGAGGATTACTAAAATAGCCATCTCGGACCATCACTCCGTTCCCCGACTAGTCCCGGCTATGTTCTCATTTCCTGAAGAGAATAATGAAAGCAAAAGAGTGAGCTCAACTAGCCCAGTAAGAAATATTATGACTAAGATAATGCAGAATAAGTTATCGACTTCAACAATGTTAAACTGATAGAATATAATAGACAACAAGTTTAACTGCAGCGAAACAAACAATCCATTAGAAGAATCAAGTAGAGCATGATATGTACTATCTTCTATGATTTAAAAAGATTTTCATCAACTTTATCGCTGAGAGCTAGCTTAGTAAATAAACCACATCTTCGAATCATCCCTGCACTACGGGCCAAGGATATTCATGTAATCATCAATGGTCATGATTATACCGAATAATCCCTGGTTATAATCATACTAACCACTGTCCCTCAATGCACTACAGGCCAATGAGGACTTTTATCACATCATTTGTAACATTACGAGTCATGATTATACCGAATGATCCCTGGTCATAATCATACTAATCAACAGTCCATCTATCCACGTAAGCCAAAGATGACTTTCATCATAATATAAGTATGAGGATGATGACAATGATATAAGAATTCGATTAAATGAAAGCAAAGGATAAATTTTAAATATTTATAATTTAATTTATCCAGAATTCAATAATGTCCAAATTGTCAACATGATACTGCTTTGTGGAGTAAAATTCAATAATAATATCCATGTATCAAAAATAATTTGAACATAAAAGAAATAAATTTTTTAGTGAATAGTACTTCGGGAATAGTATCCCGTGAATACTAACCCGACATGAAAAGTGTCCCGAATACCCGAATGAAGAATATTTGAGTGAATAGTAACCAGGTGAATCGCAACTCGTGAATAGTAACTCGTGAATAGTACCCTAGCATAAAAAATGCCCCGAATACCTGAGTGAATAATATTTTAGTGAATAGTAACAGGGTGAATAGTACCCCATGAATAGTATCTCGGGTGAAAATATACTAAACTGTGTGTTGTATAGCGATGCATCGTATAATATACTAAACTGTGTGTTTAGGCAGAACGGCAGGGCCATTTTATACGCATAGCGTTAGTTAAAATTTTTATGAGAAAGGGTGTCCGATTCACGATTCAGAACTAGAGCTAATAGTGATTGCCCTGAGGATTCAACGATATTACTTTTGGGTAGTAGTGTGAGATATAAAAAGACCATAAGTGTCTAAAGCACATTCTCATATAGGGATATTTAAGCATGCGTTGAAGTGTTAGTTGGAGTTGATCAAGGATTGTGAATGCAAAATCCTAAATGATTATGGTTGCCGACGTCTTAAGAAAAAGGTAGGAGTTATTTTTATTAACTATGCAAGATGGGTTCATAATAGAAATGACAAATTTGTGGTAGAAGGTAAGATATAGGATAAAAATTAGAGGAGAAGCTATTCAGATGAAAAACCGTACAACTTTGCTAGACAGAGTAAAGGAAGAGTTGCTCCAAGATGAGGGTGTCAAATTCAAAATCGATATTGAAGGATAGTTGATAGTAGACGGAAGAAACTAGGTTTCGTTAATACCAGGAATTGAAAATAAAGTTTTACATAAAATTTATATATTGAATCAACTAGGAAGCACGAAAATATATATATTGCCTTCGATAATACTATTGGTGGTAAAATATGGTGATAGATTTTATGGTATGTCAAAGTTAACATATTACCTATCGATCAGTGTGCGAAGTTATATGTTAATGAAATTGTTTCAAGACACGGTGTTTCAGTGTCAATTGTGTTGAACTGAGATTCATGATTTACATCGAATTTTCAGAAAGGTTTGCAAGAACGTGTGGAACGCAATTAGAAATAAGTATGTCATATCGTTTGTAAATCGATTGCCAAACTAAAAGGAAATCTAGACATCGAAAGGCGTGCTAAGCACACGAGAAGTTTTCGATAATGTCATATGAGGAATCCACATTGAGCAAGTTATGGGCAAGTTAAAATTAATTTAAGAGTAAGGTAATGTTAGGTGGGATTTCAACTGAGGACTCATATGGTGACTAAGTCGTACAAACCTTTGTATGGGTAGAGGTTTTGTGCATATACTTGGTTTATCACATGGATAATTATTGGAATATCGGTATCGCGCTATCCATGTATATGTGGTGGAAAGGTGATTCTTTTCTCATGTATATATTTGATAGTTAGATGATATTAAGATTAGGTTCGGTTCTTAAAACTAAAGCATATGGTAAGTTCGTGACTCATAATCATATGGTATGTTTTGAACCCCTCAGCGAATGGATGCCTATGGTCTGACTTGGATAAGTTACTAAACTCATATGATAATGGCAAGTTCCTGAATTTCCAAAGTGCGGTAAGTTTGATGAACTATATTGGGTATAATACGGTTATGGTATAGGAAGCATTGATGAAGTTGGAAAGATGGTTTTGAGGTAGCCCTACCTCTACAATTAGAGCGCATTATAATGTTTTCATGTTTCGGTGATATAATTGAACAAGCCCGATTGCAATCATGTGATCATGTACGAACCGTTATAGTTGTCCTACTAGGAAATTATTATTCAGATAGTCGACAGAAAAGAATAAATGCTCAGGGATAAAGTGATACCTTCTGTGAAGGTGATATGGAGGAACCACAACGTCGAAGAGGCTACGTGGGAACTCGAATTTGAAATGATGAAGAATTACCCCGAGTTATTTGTTTAGTCTGTGTCTTCGATTCTGGGGACAAAATCTTTGTAAGGAGGAAAGAATGTGACAATTTGATTGTTTGAGTTGTGATTCTGGAGACATAATCTTTGTAAGGAGGGAAGGATGTAACAATCCGGAATTTTAAATTGTAATATTAAATATTTATTGAATTATATTAATATTTATTTGATGCGTTTATTGTTAAAATTGATGAAATAAATATTTTATTGATGTGGTTATTATTAGTAAATATTTTTGAATTAAATTTATTGGATAATATTCTAAATTAAATTAATTTATAATTTAGAGAGTTGTAATATAACATGAGATATTATATTGTTGTTATAATTTAATAATTTAAATTGGTGTGTTAAATTATTAAATAAAATTATAATGAGAATATAATTTTGTGATATTTGTTTAAGTGGAATATTTATTTAAATATAGTATGTGTAATTAATTTATTTGATTAATGTTGGATATGAAAATCCAAATAAATAATATGTGATTATAAATCATAAACTAGATTGTTTATTAAAATAAATTAAGGGAGTTTAATTTAGTTTTTGCCAAACAAGGTTTAAAATATTAAAGTCTTTAAATTTTAAAGAGTTTTGCCAGACAAAGCCTTATGACTTTTGGATTTTTAAATTTTGAATTATAAATAAAATAAATAAAATAATAAATATAATAAATTTATAATCTATACGTTTAATAGCCTGTAACTGATACAATAAGTATGCATATTATTATTGGTTATCAGTTTGGTTTCTACGCATAACTTAGTTACTAAGCCTATGAAGAAAACTGAGAATTCAAAGAGGAACTTGAGAGAGAATTGTGAGAGAACCTAAGGATTTCCAAAGCAAATTCAGTGGTGATAGCAAGGATTGCAAGCAATTTAAAGGTATTATTACATAACCTTAGTGTATATGTGTGTGTATATATATATATATATATATATATATATATATATATATATATATATATATATATATATATATATATACATACATACATACATACATATATGAGTTTATGTCATAATTTATATGTTCTGTGAATTCATTTTTCTGTTGAATTGTTGCTATACAACTGAATTGTGGTGATTATATGTGTTGGTTATGTTTGAGTTTGTATGTAAACAAGAAATTGTATGCTAATTTCGTTTAAAAGAAGGAAAAGTAAGTTACAGTGAGTATTTTGCATATGACTTATAAAAGTACCAAATTTAGTGGCTAGTTTGTATGTTAATATGCAAATTGAGTATTGTTTATGCTAATTCATTAAGAAACGAAGAAAACGTAGTTTGAACAAAGTGATTTAGTAAAGAATTGTAATCACAGTAATGATTTTTGTAAAGGAACTCAAAAATTGAGTTTTTATATGAAAACATGAAATTTAAGAAATTAAATTAGTTAGAATGGTTGTTAAATTGTTCTATATTGATGAAAATGTGAGGAAACATGTTTGTGATAGTTCTATACCAATCATATGTGTTAGTTTCACTGTTTTGTGAGTAAAATTCGTGTTAGTTGGCCTAAAAACAGTGTCAAATCATGTTCTGTAAAAACTAAAACTGGTGCGTAGCGCGGGCGCGCAGCCTCTTGGCATGGGCGTACAGCTGCCGCGCGGGCGCGTTGTAACCCAATATAATACTGGCGCGGCCGCGCCAGTAGCAAGTCACAGACAGTGAAGTCTGCTACTTCTGCAGACTTTGAACATTAATTGTAACTTAGCTTAATGTTATGTTCATGTGTCAGATGTGTAATAACAAGGTTAAAACAGAAACGTATCATGTGGTTAGTAACTCTAAAATGTAAAACTAGTAAGTTGTGAAAATGTTATGTATGATTTAAGAAACTTATTGATCAATGAATAAGTGTTATGAAACGTACACTTGTGATTCTAAAATATGTATGGTGAGGCAAGATTTGTACTAAATTAACAAGTTTATCTAGAAATGGTTGTTATTTTGTAAGTGGATGTTAACATGTCTAATAGATATTGTGATTCCACTAAAATGTGTAGGTGAACATGAGTTTTAATATTATAGCTTACGTTTGAGGCAAGTTTTCTAACTCTACACTTTCGTTGAGCTAGTTCTATTATTACATTGAGCAAGTTTATTTACCCTATCTCAATTACAATTACGCAAGTTCTCTAACCTTTGCTACTTTATTATTCAGCAAGGTTACTTTTCACTGTTATGTTATACTTATGCAAGTTCTCTATCTCTAATATCTTGTTTAGCAATTTATTGTTATGCAAGTTCCTTAACCCTCATTTATTGTTGAGCAAGTTAATTAATCTTTGTTTCTTTATTCCAAACAAGATTACTTTGGTTATTCAAAGTCGGTAATTTTATTGTAAGAAATGTGTTTATTCAGCTACTAATAACTGTTGTTTGATCTCCATTCTCCAATGTCATTGTACAATCTTACATTATTGTACCGAACTCTAAGTTGCCTAGCGATTCTTTACTAATTCAACTAATCCTTAGTTGATGAACGTTCTAAACTCTAAATTACCCTTGAAGTAACCCAAACCAAACTTCCTTTGAAGCATGTTGTCGATGATAACATTTGTTCAGTTTAGAAATCGTTAGTACTCAAGCTTATTGATTCATCGATATACCTTGTTCATGAAATTATTATAAGCAAACTCTTGAATAGTTATTGGTCCCTATCTGATTTAACCAGTACTTGGTGGATGAGTGTTCTAAAAATATAGAATTCCTTTGAAGTTAATTCCCAACCAAACTTCTTTTGGTTTGGAACTTGATAATCTAAGCTGAGACGAACAACCCTATATTAGGGGATTATTTTAGAGCTATGCAATAGCGTTAAAATGTTTGCGCAATACATAGTACAAAGGGCTGATCACCTGGAGTACGGGATGATGGTCCATATAGTCGTTTAGACTGTTAAAGGTTAACAGTAGAAACACATGTTAACCTAGGACATAGATGATGATTATAGTCTTTTAGACTGTTAAATGTTAAAGTAGAAATACTTGAAAACCTAGAGTATAGTTCGTGGTCTTGTGACCCTCAGTGTATTCTTTGATGTTGATATTTATTGTTAACTTAAATGTTCATTATCCCCTTGAACTCATAGTTGTTGAATTAAAGTTTATTGTTCCGGTAAGAATACTTTACCATTGAAAACTCAGTTAATCGTCATTCATAAAACGTTATTCTATATTATCCTTCTTGTGAGCAATTGTTTGCTCACTCTTGCACAAAACAATGCAGATGAAGTTAAGAAGTTTGAAGAGCTTTCTACAAGCAAGAGCAAGGACAAAGTGCTTGATTAGACAACAATGTGAGACCCCAAATTTTATGAATAAAGATTTAAATTTCTCAAAATATTTTTTTAATATTATGGTGTGGATTTGATATAATGTTATAGTTGTGAGTAATATTTATAAATTTTACAAAGTAAGCAAGTTGTTATAAAATATTCGTTTGGTCGAGGAATATTCTTTTTGTCGGGGAATATTCGTACGACGACACAATCATTGGTGGACCTCATAACGGAAGTATTGTCGTAGTTAGAAAATGACAGAACTATCTTTTTATAAAAATAACGGCGAAAGTGTTACCGTTAAAACTGTTGAACTACCCAGTAGTAAAAGTATAGTAATACGCGTGGTTGCATAGTAGCACACGGTATTGATTATTAATGCTTACGTGAGAAGTCACTCAGTTATACTCAATTATTGCTATAGTAATTTTTGCATCATATCTCTCATATTATTGATTCAATTATTATCACAGTATCATCGACATAATATGATATATTATTAAATCAATAATTAAGACGGCAAAGTTATTCATATTATTATTTGCAATATTGACAATGTCTAGAAGTTCTGTCAAGGAGAGGTTTGATCACCTAATTGCGCGCCAATAAGGAGAAATTCTTATCAAAATTCCTCCTCTTTCCTAGGAACGATCTGGTTGTTAAATATTGTGAATTATAATACTAATGATGAATAAGTTCATGTTGATTAAAGATGAAATTGATAGTTCCACTGTGTGAGAATTATTAGTGTTAGTAGAAATCGATATTTATTTTGATAATAATTGATATCTGGAGGTTATATTGACCAATCGGGTATTCGACACTTTTCGTGTCAGAGTACTATTCACGGGTTACTATTTACCCGATTACTATTCACTCTAGTATTGTTCACTCGGGTATTTGGGACACTTTTAGTGTCGGGGTACTATTCACACGGGGTACTATTCTCGAAGTACTATTCATGGGGTACTATTCACCCGAGAAATATATTTCTTTTTGGTCCAAATCATTTTTGAGTACAATATTATTCCATGAGAAGATGTGATAATTTTTCAGACAGTTGGTTGAAATTATAATAGTAAATCAATATTGATCGTTGGTTTAAAGTTTTAATAGTAACTTGTCCCTTCGGTTTTCCAAGAGTTACTTGTTCCTTCGGTTTTCCAAGAGTTACTTGTCTCTTCAGTGTTCCAAGAGTTAATTTCCCCTTCGCAAATAGTAGTTGTTTCTTCAATATTACCAAGAGTCATTTTGACCCTTTGTTAAGACCAAGAGCTACTTTCAATTCTTCTATAAATAGAAGCTCATTCCTTCATTATTTCTTACGAATTCACTGAAACTCTAGAGAGAGAAACTATAGAGAGAAAGAAGAAAAGTATTTTGCTACTTCACTACTCCAGTATTTAGTTTTTCTAAGGTACGGGATATTATTTGTTGTACTTGTAAGGAGTATTATTTCTTTCGTATTCATGAAGAGAGCTTCTGTTATTCCATTCTTTATTATTATATTGGAATAACCTGTTTATGCGAAGTACTGCGTACATGGTGAAATTCTTCTGTTATTCCATTCTTTATTATTCTGTTGGAATAACCTGTCTGTGCGGTCTATCGCATGCTTGGTGAATTCTGTTGATATTCCATTCTTTATTATTCTGTTGGAATATCATGTCTGTGCGGATTACGCATGACCTGGTTCCATTCTTTATTATTTTGTTGGAATATCCTGTTAGTGCGGATTACGCATGACCCGGTTCCATTCTTTATTATTCTGTTGGAATAACCTGTCTGTGCGATCTATTGCATGCCTGGTGAATTCTGTTGATATTCTATTCTTTATTATTCTGTTGAAATAACATGTCTATGTGGATTACCACATGTATGGTGAATTCTTCTGTTATTCCATTCTTTATTATTCTGTTGGAATAACCTGTCTATGTGGATTACCACATGCATGGTGAATGATCCTTCGTATTCATTCCTTAATAAATTGTGGAAATGATCTGTCTCCGTGGATTACCGCATGGCGGGCGAAAATTCATTTGCAGTTTCATATATTCTATTATACTCAGTTGGTTAAAGCTTTGGCTTCCATACTCCATGAAATTAGTGGAATATCCTTGATATTTGCGCTTCATCCAGTATCTTTTCATGGAAATATTCTTCTGAGCATTCTTGAATTTTACTCTACAAAGCAGTATCATGTTGACAATTTGGACGTTATTGGTTCCTGGATAAATTAATTTATAAATCTTTAAAATTTATTCTTGAACTTGTTTTATTGAATTATTATGTCATTGTCATCATTCTCATGCTTATATTGTGATGAAAGTCATCTTTGGCTTACGTGCATAGATGGACTAGGTATGATTATGACCAGGGATTATTCGGTATAATCATGACCGTAATGTGACGAATGATGTGGTAAAAGTACTCATTGGCATGTAGTTCATTGGTGTACAGTTGTTGGTATGATTATGACCAGGGATTATTCGGTATAGTCATGACCATTGATGATTACATGAATATCCTTGGCCGTGGTGCAGGGATGATTCGATTTTATTTATTAAGCTGAGTCTCAGCGATAAAGTTGATGAAAAACTTTTTAAATCATAGAAGATAGTAGATTTTATACTTTACTTGACTCTTCTAATGGATTGCTTATTCCGCTGCAGTTTTTGATCTAAAACTTGTTGTCAATTATATTCTATCAGTTGTTATACTGTTGAAGACTAATGATAACTTATTCTGCATTATCTTAGTCATAATATTTCTTACTGGGCTAGTTGAGCTCACTCTTTTGCTTTCATTGTTCTCTTCAGGAAATGAGAACGTAGCTGGGACTAGTCAGGGAACAGAGTGATGGTCCTAGATGGTGCATTAGTAGTCCTCACTATTCTGTGAAATAGTGTGATAATAAATGTAATGAGGACTCCATTGAGTGTGGATATTGTCTAGATGACAATATTTGTATTAAAACTCACAGCTTATGTTTTGTCGTATTTTACACGACTGTTGTATAATTAGTTTGTATTTGTATTCATTACCTTGTATCTGGCGACCCAATATGGGTGATGTATACCTATTTTGGGGGCGACACAGTTGGTATCAAAGCTTAGTGATATGATCCCTGGCTGAGATGTGAGACAAGAACTAGGAGGGGAGAGACGAGAAATTCCTTCGCTAGTATGACCTACTTAAGTTTAATTGGTATTTAATTAGTCAGTCAGAGTATAGGGATAATATGTTGCATGTCAATTAACCCTTATTTTGTGGCAGTGTTTGAAAATGGCATCTGAAAATGTTGAGATCAACATTGAAGCACATGAGATCGTTGAGTCACCAACGATCAATACCCAGGATAATGTGCAACAGGAAGATAATAATCCTCAGGTAAATAATAACACTGATCAAATGATGAACGATGGGATGTTCAGAGGCTTTATGCAATTCATGCAACATCAGGTAAGAGAGACTCCTGTTCAAAATATAGGTGGAAATAATGGCAACCCACGGTTGGTCACCGCTAAGCAGTTCAAGGAGCTGGGACCACTGGAGTTTTTGGGAAAGCCAGAACCACTTAAGGCGGAGATATGGTTAAAGTAGATCACCAAGATATTTGATGTCTTAGGATGCTTCGAGGAGCAAAAAGTTCCCTTTGCCACCTTTATGTTGTGTGAAGAGGCAGATTATTGGTGGGAATCTATAAAGCGTACCCAGCCTGACGCACTCATGATGTCTTGGGAGAAGTTCCAAGAGCTGTTCAATGACAAGTACTTTCCCGAAAGTATTCGTCACATGAAGGAGGTGGAGTTTATCAAGTTAGAGCAAAATAATATGACCGTGTCGCAATACGAGGATAAATTTACGGAGTTATCCTGGTTTACATCCCATTTGGTCGATAATGAGGAGCGAATGACGCGAATGTTTTTAGGAGGTTTGAAACCCGATATACGTCAATACCTCATTTCTCACGAATTGTGTTTGTATTCAGATGTTGTGAATAGGGCTCAATTATTGGAGCGCGATAATGAGTCAGCACAACCAAAAGGCAACGACCACCAAAACGATAATAGTCATACCGGTGGCAACGACCATCGGAATAATGATAACCATCGGGGGGGGGGGGAAATTATCATGCCAAGAATGGTAACCACTTCGGTGGTAATCATGGCCAAGATAATAGGAGTGGAGATTTTAAGAAGAGAAGGTTCAACAACGATGGAAAGACAGCAGCACCAACACCCGTTTTCAGGGAAGGAGAACGACCACCAATTGTATGCTTCAAATGCGGAGGGGAGGGATATATCAGTCCAAACTGTGTGATGCAGTCCAAAGCATGTTATAATTATGGAAAAGAAGGTCACTTAGCCCGATTTTGTCGTGCACCAAAGTCAAGTCCAGCTGGGAAGGTGGCACCAAAGGCGGATACGAACAAAACAAAGTCGGTGGTTTCAAGAAGAGCGTTTTTCGTGACTTCTCAAAAAGTGAGTGACCCGAACAAAGTTAGCATGGGTTAGTTGATTATAAATTATTGCGAAGTCTATACCCTATTAGATACCGGTTCTACCCATTCTTTTTTTCTCCTACTTGCGCTCAATGTTTAAATTTGATTCCAGAGAAATTAGACTTTGATTTATTTGTTGAAACTCAGTTAGGAGAAACCTTCTTTACCTCCAATGTTTATAAATCTTATTTGATTCAAATCGACACTTTCACGTTACCTGTCGATCTTATCTCTTTGAAAATACTTGCCTTTGATGTGATTTTAGGAATCGATTGGTTAACTACTCATCATGCTTTTTGTAAGGTTGTTAGCTTTCATATTCTTAACCAACCTGTTATGCGAATTCAAGCAACCAAACCACTAAAGTTAATCACTGTTATATCAAGCCATAAGTAAAGAGCCCCAATCCTTTCGTTGTTGACTTCTTTGTGTGGAATGCACCGAAGCCAGACTATCCGTAGGGGACGCCGTGAATAACGGTGGCAAGTTGATAGGTATCAAAGTGACGTGCTATCTAAGTCTTGGATGAGAGTCACAGTTTTGAATAATATTTCTATTGTTAATAAATTTCCTGACGTATCCCTAAAGACTTCCTAGTCTACTTAGAGCGTGAAATTGAATATTTCTTCAACTGAACGAACGTATTATGCGCCAAAGACATTGGCTCGAGCTGTTGAAGATTGTGACTATACCATTCAATATCATCGTGAAAGAGCGAACGTGGTAGCTAACGCGTTGAGTAGAAAATTGTATGCATTTACGAGTGTGATGTTGTTAACACAAAAACCCATTTTGTATAACTTACAAATGATGAAGATAGAGTTAAAGACTCTAGGGACTCACATGAAGATAACGAATATATGAGTAGAATCGACTTTAATCGATAAAGTTAAAGCCGCTCAAGCTACATACTCAGAGCTGATGAATGTGAAGAAGAAGGTTTAAGATGGCGTTATTCTAGAAGCAAGAATCGATGAATAGAGGAAATCTCAACCCTCGATTTAATTGGCCCATTTGAAATCCTTGATCGAGTAGGAACTGTGGCCTATAGACTCGTTTTACCGCCAAGTGTGTCACGTGTTCATAACATTTCTTTACGTATCGATGTTACGTAAATATGTGGACGACCCAAACCACTTTATTGAATTAGAGCTAGACGAGATAGCAGAAGATTTAACGTATGAAGAGATACGTGTTAAAATCTTGGATAAGAAGGATTGTATTCAACACTCAAAGGTTATACCTCAAGAGTTAGAATCTAAAATGAAGTCAAGGTATCCTCATTTCTTCGGCATACCAGGTGCGTACATAAATTTCGAGGGTGAAATTTCATAAGGAGGGGAGATTGTGAGACCCCAAATTTTATGAATAAAGATTTAAATTTCTCGAAATATTTTTTTAATATTATGGTGTGGATTTGATATAATATTATAGTTGTGGGTAATATTTATAAATTTTGCAAAGTAAGCAAGTTGTTATAAAATATTTGTTTGGTCGGGGAATATTCTTTTTGTCGGAGAATATTCGTACGACGGCACAATCATTAGTGGACCCCACAACGGAAGTATTGTCGTAGTTAGAAAATGATAGAATTATCTTTTTTAAAAATAACGGCGAAAGTGTTACCGTTAAAACTGTTGAACTACCCGGTAGTAAAAGTACAGTAATACGCGTGGTTGCATAGTAGCACACGGTATTAATTATTGATGCTTACGTGGGAAGTCACTCAGTTATACTCAATTATTGCTGCAGTAATTGCTGCATCATATCTCTCATATTATTGATTCAATTATTGTCACAGTATCATATGCATAATATGATATATTATTAAATCAATATTTGAGACGACAAAGTTATTCATATTATTATTTACAATATTGACAATATCTAGAAGTTCTGATAGAGAGAGGTTTGGTCACCTAATTGTGCGCCAATAAGGAGAAATCCTTATCGGAAAGCCCCCTCTTTCCTGAGAATGACCTGGTTGTTAAATATTGTGAATTATAATATTAATGATGAATAAATTCGTGTTGATTAAAGATGAAATTGATAGTTCCATTGTGTGGAAATTATTAGCGTTAGTAGAAATCGATATTTATTTCGATAATAATTGATGTCTGGAGGTTATATTGACCAATCGGGTATTCGGCACTTTTTGTGTCAGAGTACTATTCACAGGTTACTATTCACTCGATTACTATTCACTCTAGTATTATTCACTCGGGTATTTGGGACACTTTTCGTGTCAGAGTACTATTCACGGGGTACTATTCACCCGAAAAATATATTTCTTTTCGGTCCAAATCATTTTTGAGTATAATATTATTCCATGAGAAGATGTGATAATTTTTCATACAGTTGGTTGAAATTATAATAGTAAATCAATATGGATCGTTGGTTTAAAGTTTTAATAGTAACTTGTCCCTTCGGTTTTTCAAGAGTTACTTATCCCTTCGGTTTTTAAGAGTTACTTGTCCCTTCGGTTTTCCAAGAATTACTTGTCCCTTCGGTTTTCCAAGAGTTACTTGTCTCTTCGGCGTTCTAAGAGTTAATTGCCCCTTCGCAAATAGTAGTTGTCTCTTCAATATTACCAAGAGTCATTTTGACCCTTCATTAAGACCAAGAGCTACTTTCAGTTCTTCTATAAATAGAAGCTCATTCCTTCATTATTTCTTATGAATTCGCTAAAACTTTAGAGAGAGAAACTATAGAGAGAAAGAAGAAAAGTATTTTGCTACTTCACTACTCCAGTATTTATTTTTTCTAAGGTAAGGGATATTATTTGTTGTACTCGTAAGGGATATTATTTCTTTCGTATTCATGAAGAGAGCTTCTGTTATTCTATTTTTTATTTTTATGTTGGAATAACCTGTTTATGCGAAGTATTTCATACATGGTGAAATTCTTCTGTTATTCAATTCTTTATTATTCTGCTGGAATAACTTGTCTGTGCGGTCTATCGCATACCTGGTGAATTCTGTTGATATTCCATTCTTTATTATTCTGTTGGAATATCCTGTCTGTGCGAATTACGCATGACCTGGTTCCATTCTTTATTATTCTATTGGAATATCCTGTTAGTGCGGATTACGCATGACCTGGTTCCATTCTTTATTATTCTGTTGGAATAACCTGTCTGTGCGGTCTATCGCATGCCTGGTGAATTCTGTTGATATTCCATTCTTTATTATTTTGTTGGAATAACCTGTCTATGTGGATTACCACATGCATGGTGAATTCTTCTGTTATTCCATTCTTTATTATTCTATTGGAATAACCTGTCTATGTGGATTACCACATGCATGGTGAATGATCCTTCGTATTTATTCCTTATTAAATTGTGGAAATGGTCAGTCTACGTGGATTACAGTATGGCGGGCGAAAATCCGTATGCAGTTTCATATATTCTATTATACTTAGTTGGTTAAAGTTTTGGCTTCTATATTCCATGAAATTAGTGGAATATCCTTGATATTTGCGCTTCATCCAGTATCTTTTCATGAAAATATTCTTCTGAGTATTCTTAAATTTTACTCTACAAAGCAGTATCATGTTGACAATTTGGACGTTATTGGTTCCTGGATAAATTAATTTATAAATCTTTAAAATTTATTCTTAAACGTATTTTATTGAATTATTATGTCATTGTCATCATCCTCATGCTTATATTGTGATGAAAGTCATCTTTGGCTTACGTGCATAGATGGACTTGGTATGATTATGACCAGGGATTATTCGGTATAATCATGACCGTAATGTGACGAATGATGTGGTAAAAGTCCTCATTGGCCTGTAGTTCATTGGTGGACAGTTGTTGGTATGATTATGACCAGGGATTATTCGGTATAGTCATGACCATCGATGATTACATGAATATCCTTGGCCATGGTGCAGGGATGTTTCGATTTTATTTATTAAGCTGAGTCTCAGCGATAAAGTTGATGAAAAACTTTTTAAATAATAGAAGATAGTAGATTTTATACTTTACTTGACTCTTCTAATGGATTGCTTATTCCGCTGCAGTTTTTGATCTAAAACTTGTTGTCTATTATATTCTATCAGTTGTTATACTGTTGAAGGCTAATGATAACTTATTCTGCATTATCTTATTCATAATATTTCTTACTGGGCTAGTTGAGCTCACCTTTTTGCTTTCATTATTCTCTTCAGGAAATGAGAACGTAGATGGAACTAGTCAGGGAACAAAGTGATGGTCCTAGATGGTGCATTAGTAGCCCTCACTATTCTGTAAAATAGTGTGATAATAAATATAATGAGGACTCAATTAAGTGTGGATATTGTCTAGATGACAATATTTGTATTAAAACTCACAGCCTATATTTTGTCGTATTTTACACGACTGTTATATAAGTAGTTTGTATTTGTATTCATTACCTTGTATCTGACGACCCAAGATGGGTGATGTATACCTATTTTGGGGGCGTCAAAAACAACGTTTAATTTATCTTTTAGTTATGAAGCTTATGTAATAGATTTAATTATGATCATGTTTTAATTTTCTGCTGATGATTGTAATAAAGGTTAGATGACCTGTGATTTATTTTAGATTATGTAACCCTTTAATGGGAGATTGATTGTTTAAACTTTTGAGTTTAATTATATCATTTGTTTATGGGTATTTAGTTATGATTTAATTGGACAGTGAACACCAAATCTATGGATTTGAGGTGCCCAGATTTGGGGGTGTTACATATAATCCTTTGTTGATGTTTAAATTCATGTGAATTGGGTTCGTAGTAGAAGATTTCAAAAAACAGTGTTTATGCATGAAAAAAAATTGGCTTTAGAAAGTACAAAATTTCATGTTTAATATGTATGATAATCTGTAAATTTATGTTAGATTATGATAGTATGTTAAGAAACGAAAGCGGCGTAGTTTGAATCGTGTCAATAAGTTAATAAACTAAGTCTTGGCGATCGAATTCGTTAAAAATGTAAAAATTGAAGAAATTTGGAAAATTGTGGTTTTGATTCTTCAAATTCGTGTATATGTGATGTTTATGTAGTTAGAATGGTGTATAACATGCTTAACTATGTTATTACAGAGTTTTAGATGTTTAGGTTTGTGAATTTCTGTGGTTTTGGGTTGAATTGGGTGGCAACTGTGTAGCAGAGCTGTTGCTGCGAGTTTCTGTCTGGGCGTGGCGTAGCTGCGTCGTTACCACAGGCAGAAACGACGCAGCTGTGCCATAGGCCTTTTGTGAATCTGCAGCAGCGCAGCTGCGCCGTGCCCTGAGCCTAGGCAGTGACTGTTGTTTATTTGTAGGTTGAAATTCAAGGACCTAAATTGGCTTGGCATGCATGTTATTGATGTTTAGACATAACGTGGACTATAATAACATATTTCAATGTGATGTAATATAAAGTGTGAGGTTTCTCAAGTAATTATTTGAATAAGTTATGTAATGAAATCAAATGTGATGTTTTTAAAAGTTAAAGATAAATGATAAGGTTTATGTTAGTTTATAATGGAATTTCAGATTCGTTAAGGATATTAATCAACATGATTAGAAGTTAAGCTAAGGTTATGACTTAAATGGTGGTTTAAACCCCTAAAACTAATATTCATACAACTAATTGTTGTTGCGATTTCAATGATATATGTAGGGTAATTGGCGAATATTATTACTTGTGTAGCTTACATACAAGGCAAGTTTTTTATCCTAAACTTTTATTAAGCAAGTTTCCTCACTTCATTCTCTTTATAAGAATGCAAGCTTTCTATTTCTAAATTATCATTGTACAAGTTTCTAAATTCTATGTTAAAGTTGAGCAAAACTAATCTATCTTATGTATGATTGTGCAAGCTATTGTAACCTAATTCGTTACATCGAGCAAGTTTCACTTTCCTTAATATTATTCAAATCATATATTGTTCTAATACATCGATTCAAAGGAGATTGTTCTAACTCTTTTGAATATAGCACTTTGCATGTATGCCATGTTTACTCAATTATATATTGTCTTTGGCCTTGATAATCTTGTTTAATTCTATATTGTTGTATTAAACTTTCAAGTAGTAAGCAAACTCTTATTGATTGAACTAGTCTATTATGGAATAGTGTTCTAAAATTCTAGAACCACTGATAAGTTAGTTCCGAGCTAAACTTTCTTTAATGCGGAAATTCTAAATTCAAGCTGAGACGAACAACCCTAACATAGGGGAGTTTGTACGTGTAACGTTGAGATGTTTGTGCACAATACATGGTACAAAGGGCTGATCCCACTAAGTACGTTAAGCAGGGTCTGTATAGTCTAAATGACTGTTAAGGTTGGGGTAGTAATACCTAATCACCGGGGACATAGTTCGTGGTCTTAAGACCCTCAGTCATTAAAGTTCGAACTTGTTTTTTATTTTTGATTCATAGAACAAGTTCATTATTGTTCAGCATCCGTTGTTCACTCTCATGTTGTTATCATTACTACTCTTTATATCAGTGAGCAATTGTTTGCTCACTCTTGCAATTAACACTGCAGCTAAAGTTGAAAGAGTTGATGAGCCATCTACTAGCAAAGGAAAGGGCAATATGTCCAAGTGTTGAAGATTTATGAGAATTTATTTAAATGAATTATGTTATAAGACTTGTTTTAATTTATGATGTATTTCGCAAACTTATATAATAATTTAAGGTTAGTTTACCTGGGATTGTTTTTGAGATGATGTAACCCTTTAATGGGAAAGATTATTATTTAAAATAATTGATGTTTTTATACTTATTTATGGGTAGTTAGATGTAATTATTTTGATAGTGAACACCAAATTCTGTGGGAATGAAGTACCCGAATTTGGGGGTGTCACAGGTTGGTATCAAAGCCTTAGGTTATGAACCTTAGGTGGGGGAAACCTTAGGAAGTAACCTTTAAGGAGACAGAAAACATAGTGGTGTCTAACTCTTATCGGGTTTTAAGGAATGGATTAAGGTATCCATTGAAGCTAACCAATAAAAGATATTATGTGCTATGTGTTAATAACTTATGTGCTCACTAGTATCGAAAATGTTAAGTAATACTTAAAATATTTTGTTGATAGGATGTCTAACGAAGGAGGATCCAGTCCAGCTAGGGAGGTGATACCTCAGATACCTAGAGATGACGAACCCTGGGATATTCACGTAGTGCGGGAACAGTTGATCCAGGAGGAGAGCCTATGACCGATCCCAAGGAGGATAGTTCTGAGGAGATAGAGGAGGATGATGAGAAAGAGGATCCTGTAGAGTTTCCACCAAACTCCATATCAGCTGAGATGTATGACGCTTTGTATGATCAGAACATAGAATTACAGGACAAGGTTAAGGAGCTGAAGGAGTTGGTTGAGATGCATCACGCTACGATGGAGCAGAAGGATACGGAGATTCAGGAACTCGACTCACGCCTTGGAAATACGTAGTGGGACTTGGTGCATACAAAAGGTCAGCATGAGGATTTGTTGGCTGTGAACGAGAAGATGAAGATTGACTTGGAGAAATTAATAGATGACTTCAAAGAGGAATCAGTTAAGCGTGCAAGAGCAGAGGACGCTTGGATGAAGGTGACTCACCGTGCTGAAGCTAAAGTCCAAGTGAAGAAGGCCAAAATGAACGAAATGGATCATGCCTTTAATTCTGCGATTGATAGGGCCCAGGATCGAGTCTTTTATTACTCACCTCAATTTGAAGACTCGCCGTGGTTCGTGATGGATCATAGGATGGCGTATCGTATTATGGAGGAAGAGTGCAGAGAAGCCTCTCGGCAACTTAATATGCCTAGATAGAAAGAATAAGAGTGATAATAATATGTGGTTATTTATGTGAATAAATAAAATTTTAAATCCCTGATTTTGAAATGAATGAAGGGGTAGTATGAGTATGTAATTCTGAAACTTGTTTAGTTCAGGAAAGTGGATGTTAATAGCGGTTATGCTATCTTTATTATGTTTTAAAACGTTATGGATAAATAAAATATCAAAGTTATTTGAAATGTTATGTGTTATAGCTTTAATCTTAGAATTTTTAAATTTAAACTTTAGGATATTCAAGGAATTGAATATATATCTAATAAGCGTACATTTTAAACAGAAAATGCCTCCTAGAAGAAGACAACCACGTCAATAACCACCTCATGAGGGGTCTACTAACAATAACAACGAGGCCAACGCTAACCCAGTTTAATACTTTGTGACTTTGTTGATGGGAGCACTTGCGAATCAACCGCAAGCTCAAGTTACGACCTTCAAGGAATTCAAAGCGGTTGGACCGCCAGAGTTTTAGGGGTCTATAAATCCAGTGGAAACCCAAACCTGGATCATGGAAATGGAGAAGGTGTTTGATGTTGCTAGATTTAACGAAGATCAGAAGACTGCGTTCGCGACGTTCATGCTGAAGTCTGAAGCTAGCTACTGGTGGCAAGCAAATAAGGCTCGTGGGGGATAAGGAGTGATAACGTAGGATAGATTTAAGGAGATGTTTTTTGAAATGTACTTTCCAGCGAGTTCTCGGAATCAGTTGGAGGTGCAATTTTTGGAGCTGAAACAAGGAACTATGACGGTGCCAGAATATGCTACAAAGTTTAACGAGTTGGCAAGGTTTGCCACTTATCAAGTCAATACGGATGAGCGTAAGGCGAGAAGGTTCGAAGAAGGATTGAAACCGTGGCTGTATAGCAAGGTTTCAATGTTCTAGTTAAATACATTTGCGGCTGTACTAGAAAAGGCAATTATCGTGGAAGGTGGAAGCGATGCCTTGACCAAGTACAATCAAGAACAGAAGAAGAGGAAGAATGATAATGAAAATAAGGCTAGTGGAAGTAATGTTGGATGTAACAATCAGAATTGCGGGAGGACAGCAAGGAAGTCAGCAGAAGAAAAAGTTTGAAGCTTATGCTACTTGTGGAAAGAACCATACTGGGGTATGTTTGAAGGAAAAGAAAGTGTGTTTCAACTGTGGTCAGGAGGGACACATTGCACCGAACTATTTTAGCCCAAAGAAAGGAACATGTTTTACCTGCATTTCGAAGGATCACATGGCTCGTGATTGCCCTAAAAAGATAGCGGGGAGTGAAAGTGGAGGAAAGGGAAACAACAACGGTGGTGGTGCATTGACTATCACTGGACCAGCACAGTCAAGCCGACCTACTGCGAGAACTTTCAATATGACCGTGTAAGATGTTGTTCAGTCTAAGGATGTGGTGTCAGGTATCATTCCGATTAATGGTATTAATGCTTATGTACTATTTGATTCGGGTGCTACTTGTTCATTTATACCCGATGAATTTGCTCAGAACTTAGATTTGCCTCAGGAAGAATTAGATTATCCTTTGAGCATAGAGATTGCGAATAGGGAAGTGATTCCTGTTAGATTCATTTATAAGAATTGTAGAGTGGTTATTAAGGGTCAAGAGATGATGGTAGACTTGATACCAATTAGACTTGGTGAGTTTGATGTTATACTGGGAATGGATTGGTTATTCAATCACGGAGTAGTAATTGATTGCCAAAGGAAATGTGTTAACCTTATGACTCCGTCAAAGGTTATGTTCTATGGCAGCAAGTCACCTCGACAAGCAAGTTGTCTGACGGTGATGCAAGCCAAGAAGTTGTTAAGACAAGGGTGTGTAGGATACTTAGCCTATATAGTCGATACACAGAAGAAGAGTGCGGAGTTAGAAGAGATACCGATCATAAAAGATTTTGCAGACGTATTTCCAGACGATTTGCCGGGTCTTCTGTCGGATCGACAAATTGAGTTCGTGATTGATATAGTACCAGGAACGACCCTAATATCTAAGGCACCATATAGAATGGCTTCAGTAGAGATGAAAGAGTTAATGGTGCAGTTGGAAGAATTGCTTGACAAGAAGTATATACAGCCGAGTGTATCACCGTGGGGAGTGCCAATGTTAATTGTTAAGAAGAAGGATGGATCGATGCAGCTCTGCATTGACTATCAAGATCTGAATAAGGTCACGATTAAAAATAAGTATCCATTACCTAGAATCGATGACCTGTTCGATCAACTGAAGGGAGCGAGGTATTTCTTAAAGATAGACTTGAGGAGTGGTTATCATCAGTTAAAAGTGAGGCCTAAGGATGTACCGAAGACGACATTCAGAACTCGGTATGGTCATTACGAGTTTTTGATTATGTCATTTGGTTTAACCAATGCACCTGCAACGTTCATGGATTTGATGAACAGAGTGTTTAAACCATTCTTAGACAAATTTGTGGTGGTGTTTATTGATGATATCCTGGTGTATTCTAAGACCAAGGAGGAACATGCTGAACACTTAAGGGTGACAATGGAGACATTGAGAAAAGAGAAGTTGTACGTAAAATTTTCAAAATATGAATTTTGGTTGGAACGTGTACAGTTTCTCTGACACGTTATTAATAAGGACGAAATTTCGGTAGATCCATCAAAGGTTGAAGATATAATAAACTGGGATCAGCCGAAGACACCGTCAGAGGTAAGGAGTTTCTTAGGATTGGCAGGTTACTATAGGCGTTTTATTCGAGACTTTTCCAAGATCGCGACCCCGTTGACGAATTTAACCAGGAAGTTGGTTAAGTTTGTTCGGACGGAGAAGTGTGAGGAAAGTTTTCATGAATTGAAGAAGAGGTTGGGTTTGGCACCTGTGTTGTCATTGCCTGATGATACAGGGAATTTTGTGGTGTATAGTGACGCATCGCATAAAGGACTAAGCTGTGTGCTTATGCAGAACGACAGAGTTATTGCGTATGCATCACGTCAATTAAAAGATTATGAGAAAGGGTAGCCGACTCATGACTTAGAGTTGGTTGCGATGGTGTTTGCCCTAAAAATTTAGAGACATTATCTTTATGGAGAGAGGTGTGAGATATATACTGACCATAAAAGTCTGAAGTATATCTTTACACAAAAAGATTTGAACATGAGGCGAATGTTGTTGCTGATGCTTTAAGCAGAAAGGGACGGGAGAAATTAATGATGTTGAAAACTCAAGAAAAGCTAGTGTCGGAAATGGCTAAAATGGAATTGGAAATTAAATATTTGACAGAATCCGATGAAAAGTTGTTCTAGATAGGAAACGGTTCAACGTTGGTGGATAAGGTGAAGAATGCACAACTTCAAGATGAAGATTGTGAAAAGATAAAATAGAAAGTATCTGAAGGTGAGGAAAGCAAATTCAAAATCGATTCGGAAGGGTTACTACGATTCGAGGGGAGAATTTGGGTTCCGCCAGTGCCGGAAGTTAAAGAGAAAATTCTGAGTGAAGCTCACAACTCAAGATATTCGATTCATCCTGGAAGTATGAAAATGTACCAAGATCTTAGACATCATTTTTGGTGGCCGAATATGAAAAAGGATGTAGCTGAGTGTGTGGTGAAATGTTTAACGTGTCAGAAAGTTAAAGCTGAACATCAAAGGCCAATCAGATTATTACAACCGTTGGAGATACCAGAATAGAAATGGGAGCATATCACAATGGATTTTGTGGTAGGTCTTCCAACGACTCAACAAGGTTACGACGCCGTTTGGGTGATTGTTGATCATTTGACGAAGTCGACTCCCTTTTTACCAATTAAGATTAGATTTAACCTAGATCGATTGGCAAAACTTTACGTGAAGGAAATTATTTCAAGACACGGTGTACCTGTGTCCATTGTATCAGACAGAGATCCGCGTTTCACATCTAATTTCTGAAAACGACTACACGAATGTTTAGGAACACATCGGAGAATGAGTACATCGTACCATCCTCAAACCAATGGATAGAGTGAAAGAACTGTAAGACCCCAAATTTTATAAATAAAGATGAATTTTCTATAAATATCATTTTTGAATATTATGGAGTTAATTTGATATAATGTTATAGTTATGGGTAATATTTATAAATTTTGCAAAGTACGCAAGTTGTTATATAATATTCGATTGGTCGGGGAATATTCGTACAACGACACAATCATTTGTGGACCCCACAACGGAATTATTGTCTGATTGAAAAAAACGACAAAAATATTTTACTAAAAATAACGGCGGAAATTTTACCATTGTTACTGTTGAACTACTCGGTAGTAAAAGTACAGTAATACGTGTAGTTACATAGTAGCACACGGTATTGATTATTAATGCTTATGTGAGAAGTCACTCAGTTTGATTCAATTATTGTCAGTTAATAATATGAATTATTTAGCGATAATGACGTTTTGTTTTATTCGTATTATTAACGTAATAAAACAGAAACATCTTTTTATATAAAACAGAATACTTTATTAAAGTTATTCTATAAATAGAATATATTATATTTTATTTAAAAGATTTTTCTTTAAATATAGACCGTCAGATTAAAGTAATCAATCTGGACCGTTCATGGATTAGTTACTATGCATTCTATTTTTCTATAAATAGCAGCTCATTCCTTCATTATTTCTTACGAATTCACTGAACTCTAGAGAGAGAAACTATAGAGAGAGAAGAAGAGTATTCTGCTACTTAACTACTTCCTTATTTCAGCTCGTCTTCAAAACGGTAAGGAATATTATTTCTTTTATATTCATGAAGAGAACTTTTGTTATTCCATTTTTTATTATTCTGTTGGAATAACCAGTATACGCGGTCTACCCTATACTTGGTGACATTCTTCTATTATTCTGTTGGAACATCCTGTCTGTGTGTTTTACACCGGACCTGGTTCCGTTTTTATTATTATTCTGTTGGAACATCCTGTCTGTGTGTTTTACACCGGACCTGGTTCCGTTTTTATTATTATTCTGTTGGAACATCCTGTCTGTGTGTTTTACACCGGACCTGGTTCCGTTTTTATTATTATTCTGTTGGAACATTCTGTCTGTGTGTTTTACACCGGACCTGGTTCTGTCTTGTTATTATTCTGTCGGAATATCCTGTCTGTGCGTTTACGCCGGACCTGGTTCCATTATTTATTATTCTGTCGGAATATCCTATCTGTGCGGTCTATCGCATGCATGGTGATTTCTTTTGTTATTCCATTCTTTATTGTACTCAGTTGGTTAAGTTTTGACTTCTATACTCCATGAAATTTGTGGAATATCCTTGATAATTGCGGTTCATCCAGTATCTTTTCATGAAAATATTCTTCTAAGTATTCTTGAATTTTACTCCACAAAGCAATATCATGTTGATAATTTAGACGTTGTTAATTCTTGGATAAATTAATTCTTGAACTTGTTTTATTGAATTTTTATATCATTGTCATCATCCTCATGTTTATAAAATGTTGAAAGTCATCTGTGGCCTGTAGTGCATAGATGGACTTGGTATGATTATGACCAGGGATTATTCGGTATAATCATGACCGTAATGTTACAAATGATGTGGTAAAAGTCCTCATTGGCCCGTAGTGCGTTGATGGACAGTTGTTGGCATGATCATGACCATTAATGAATATACGAATATCCTTGGCCGTAGTGCAGGGGTGATTCGATGATGTGGATTATTTTATTAAGCTGAGTCTCAGCGATCACAGTGTTGGAAAATCTTTTAAATCATAAAAGATAGTAGAGTTTATTTTCTACTTGACTCTTTTAATGGATTGCTTGTTTCGCTGCAGTTAAACTTGATGTCTATTATATTTTATCAGTTTAACATTGTTGAAGGCTAATGATAATTTATTCTGTATTATCTTAGTCATAATATTTCTTACTGGGCTAGTTGAGCTCACCCTTTCTTTCACTGTTCTCTTCAGGAAATGAGAACGTAGCTGGGGCAAGTCGGGGAACGGAGTGATGGTCCGAATGATAGTAGTAGTTAGTAGTCCTCACTATTCTATGTAATGGTGTGTTAATAAATGTAATGAGGACTCCTTTTGAGTATGAATACTCTCTAGAAGATAATATTTGTATTCAAACTCACAGTTTATGTTTTGTCGTATTGTACACGACAGTTGTATTAGTAAGTTGTATTTGTATTTTGTACTATGTATCTGACGACCCAAGATGGGTGATGTATACTTAATTTTAGGGGCGTCACAAGAACCATCCAAACACTAGAAGATATGCTCAGCGCATGCGTTTTGGATTTCAAAAGAAATTGGGATGACCATCTACCATTGGTGGAATTTGCTTACAATAATAGCTATCACGCAAGTATTGGCATGCCGCCTTACGAAGCGTTATACGACAAGAAATGCAGAACTCCGTTATGCTAGGATGAGGTAGGCGAACGTCAGCTATTGGGTCCAGAGTTGATACAACAAACCGTTGAGATCATCAAGGTGATTCGAGCAAGATTGATAGCTGCACAAGATAGACAGAAGAAATATGCCGATCAACAACGACAAAATCAGGAATTCGATGTTGGTAGTTATGTTTTCTTGAAAGTATCTCCCTGGAAGAGGAAAATTCGGTTTGGCAAGAAGGGGAATTTAAACCCTAGGTTTATAGGACCTTTTGAAGTGCTTCGACGTGTTAGTGAAGTGGCGTACGAGGTACCTTTACCTCCAGAATTGGTGCATATCCATAATATTTTCCATGTCTCGGTGTTGAGACCATATAAGCATGACTATAAACATGTTATAGAATATGAGCCCTTACTGTTTAAGAAAGATTTGTCCTATGAAGAAGTCCTTGTTCAAATTATCGACAAGAATGAGCAAGTACTAAGGAATAAAGTAATACCTTCTGTTAAGGTAATCTGGAGGAACCACAATACTGAAAAAGCTACGTGGGAACTTGAAGATGTTATGATGAGAAATTATCCTCAGTTATTTGCTTAATCTTGTATTATGATTCTGGGGACAAAATCCTGTTAAGGCGGGAAGAATGTGACGAATGAATTTATCGAGTTGTGATTCTGGGGACATAATCCTTTTAAGGAGGGAAGGATGTAACGATCGAGAAATTTTGCAATTTAATTTAAATATTTATTGAATTAAATAAATATTTTTAAATAATTTATTTAGAAAAATAAATAATTGATGAATTGTGGTGCATTAATTTAGTAATGGAATTGATTAATGTTAATTAAATTAAATAATGATAATTTTTATTTGAAAGATTTAATTTAATGATATAATTAAATTAAATGAATTGTTTAATATTAAAGAAAATAAGTAAATTAAATAAAGTAATGTTTAAGTCTAATTTATTAATTAAATTAGATATATATATATATATATATATATATATATATATATATATATATATATATATATATATATATATATATATATAATTATATGTATAATTATAATTATAATTATTATAATTGTAAGACCCCAACTTTTATGAATAAAGATGAATTTTTTTTATAAATATCATTTTTGAATATTAAGGAGTAAATTTGATATAATGTTATAGTTGTGGGTAATATTTATAAAATTTGCAAAGTACGCAAGTTGTTATATTATATTCGATTGGTCGGGGAATATTCGTTTTAACAGGGAATATTCATATGACGGCACAATCGTTGGTGGACCCCATAACGGAATTATTGTCGAATTGAGAAAACGACAAAAATATCTTTTTATAAAAATAAATGGCAAAAGTTTTACTGTTAACTGTTGAAATACCCAGTGGAAAAAGTTCAATAATGCGCGTGGTTGCATAGTAGCACACGGTATTGATTATTGATGCTTACGTGAGAAGTCACTCAGTTTTGTTATTGCTACAGTAATTGCTGCATAGTATCTCACGTTATTTGATTCAATTATTGTCAATATTTTTTATATATTATTAAATCAATAATTGAGACGATACAATTATTCATATTATTATTTACAATATTGACGATGTCTAGAAAGTTCTGTCAAGGCGAGGTTTGGTCACCTAATTGGGCGCCAATATGGAGAAATCCTTATTGGAAAGCCCCCTCTTTCCTAGGAACGATCTGGTTGTTAAATATTGCGAATAATAATAATGATGAATAAATCTTGTTAAAAATATTGAGAGGATTTTTATGAAGTATTTGATGTAAATTTTGCTTATTTTATGGACCCCCATTTACCTATTTTTTAAAATAATCGGTAAAAAATTATTTAATATAATAAAGGTGGGGCCCACATGTGGGGCCCATATGTGTTGAAAAACTAAAATGGGAAATGGGGGGGGGGTGGAACTTACGTATAGGTAAGGTAATGTATTATTATATATATATATATATATATATATATATATATATATATATATATATATATATATATATATATATATACATGTGCCTTAAATGAAATTAAAGGAGGGTGGGATTTCTCTCAGGGAAGTTCACGGCGGGAAAGGCTAATGCCTTGGTCAGGAGGGAATAACATTATTATTATTATTATTATTATTATAATAAGTTTTGTTTTTTATGAAAAAAATAAAATATATTATATTTTATTATGCATAGTGCATCATAGTAAAATCAAAATTTTTTAAATTTTCAGCCGGTGAACGCCCGTGACATTTTCCTTCACTATGCATCCAAATAGTATTCTTTCTATTCTCCTATAAATAGGATACTTAGTTAGAATTGAAAATCATACCAGAATCAGAGAATTCTTCTTCTATAATCTTGAGCATATTTCTTTTGAGTTTAAGAAAGCTTTGAGCGTAGAAAATAGTGCAAGTTTTCTTCAAGAATATCTTCGCCCTACCAGTCGGAATACTCTTCTTTTCAAGGTAAGGGATGTTATTTTTGTTCAATATTCACTTGAAAAAATATTTTCTTCCTTACTCTGTAGTATGTAAGTAATATTATTTCGTTTCAGATTTCAAATTCTATACTCATTCTGTTAAAGTTTTAGCTTTTATACTCCATGAAATTAGTAGAATATCCTTGATATTTGCGCTTCATCCAGTATCTTTTCATGAAAATATTATTCTGAGCATTATTGATAAGTTTTAACTTTTTTATGTCGGAGTACTATTCACGAAGTTACTATTCCTGAAGTACTATTCATGGGGTACTATTCACTCGATTACTATTCAGTCGGGGTACTATTCATGACAAAAAATTGATTTCTTTTCGGTCCAAATCATTTTTGATACAATATTATTCTTGAATTTTATTCCACAAAGCAGTATCATGTTGACAATTTGGGCATTATTGAATTCTAGATAAATTAAATTATAAATCTTTAAAAATTTATCATTTGCTTTCTTTTAATTGAATTCTTATATCATTGTCATCATCATCATGCTTATATTGTTATAAAAGTCATCTTTGGCCCGTAGTGCATAGATGGACTTGGTATTATTATGAACAGGGATTATTCGGTATAATCATGACCGTAATGTTATAAATGATGTGGTAAAAGTCCTCATTGGCCTGTAGTGCATTGATGGACAGTTGTTGACATAATCATAACCATTGATGAAAACACGAATATCCTTAGCCCGTAGTGCATGGATAATTTATGGTCGTGATACTAATGAATATCTTTGGTCGTAGTGCAGGGGTGATTCGATGATGTTGATTATTTATTAAGCTGAGTTTCAGCGATAAAATTGATGATAAATTCTTTTAAATCATAGAAGATAGTAGATATCATGCTCTACTTGACTCTTTTAATGGATTTCTTGTTTCGCTGCAGTTAAACTTGATGTCTATGGTATTTTATCAGTTTAACACTGTTGAAGGCTAACAATAATTTATTCTGCATTATCTTAGTCATAATATTTCTTACTGGGCTAGTTGAGCTCACCCTTTGCTTTCATTGTTTTCTTCAGGAAATTAGAATATAGCTGAGACTAGTCGGGGAATGGAGTGACGGTCCAGATGTTTGCATTAGTAGCCCTCACTATTCTGTGAAATAGTGTGATAATAAATGTATTGAGGACTTATTTTGAGTTTGAATACTGTCTAGAAGACAATATTTATATTAAAACACACAGCTCATGTTGTATATTTAAGTTTGTATTTGTATTCTGTACCATGTATTTGGCGACTCAGAATGGGCGATGTATACTTATTTTGGGGGTGTCACAGCTGGTATCAAAGCTTAGGAATATGATCTCTGGCTAAGATGTGAGACTAGAACTAGGGGGAGAGACGGGTAATTCCTTCGCTAGTATGAGCTACCTAATTTATTTGTTATTTAATTGGTCGGTCAGAATATAGGGATAATATGTTGCATGTCAATTAACCCTTATTTTGTGGTAGTACTTTAAAATGACATCCGAGAATGTTGAGAATAGCAATGGAGCACATGAGACCGTTGAATCACCAACGATTAATAACCAGGAAAATGTACATCAGGAAGGTAACAATCATCATGTAAACAACAACATCGATCAAATGATGAACGATGGGATGTTCAGAGGCTTTATGCAATTCATGCAACATCAGGCGAGAGTGGCTCCTGTCCAAAATACAGGTGGAAATACTGGCAACTCTCGGACGATCACTGCTAAGCAGTTCAAGGAACTGGGACCACCAGAGTTTATTGGAGAGCAAAAACCACTTAAGGCGGAGACGTGGATAAAGCAGATCACCAAGATATTTGATGTCTTGGGATGCTCCGAGGAGCAAAAGGTTCCCTTTGCCACCTTCATGTTGCGAGGAGAGGTAGATTATTGGTGGTAATCTGTAATGCGTACCCAGCCTGTCGCACTCAAAATGTCTTAGGAGAAGTTCCAAGAACTATTCAACGACAAGTACTTTTCTGAAAGTATTAGTCACATGAAAGAGTAGAGTTCATTAAACTGGAGCAAAGCAACATGACCGTGTCATAGTACGAAGCCAAGTTTACCAAGTTGTCCCGATTTGCGTCCCACTTAGTTGATAACGATAAGAGAATAACATGGATGTTTCTAAGAGGTTTGAAACCCGAGATACGTCAATATCTTATCTCTCACAAACTGTGACGCCCCCAAATTCAGGTACTAGAAACCTGAATTCAGTGCTTCACGATACCATTTCTTTGAACGGAATAATAATAATATTGTCATAAATATCAAACTTAATTTACATATCAGAGTTGTCTAAATCCCAGGTACGCGACCTTTAAAATATTTCATTACATGATAGATAATAAATATCATCAACTTATTTATGTCTAGCTATTATATATGATAACACAACTTATTCTGACAGCTTTCCTTTCCCTTTGTTCCTGGCAGAGCCCTCTGGTTGATCATACTTCACTGAAAATATTTAAATTAAGCAAGGATGAGCATTTGAGTGCCCATCAAGTAACAACAATTATACATATTAGCTGAAAGGATTAAATATTTTCTTTGTACTACCCTTCTACAATGAATCAATAGTTGTGAAGTAATCTGAACCGATAATAGTAACATAACAACTCTCTATTAAATTTTTTAAACTACGTACTGACTATAAATAGGGTTAAGGTGACATACTATGAACATTGTTTTTAATTTTCGAATAGGTTTAGTAGAACTTTATTCGTAAACCATCATAACTTACGGGCACGGGGGATGATCAGCCCGTTATGCCCTGTATTGATCAATACTACATACCAGAACGATATTCTCGTTCATCATATCCGCCTCAGGCGCACAAAAGTGTTCCCATGTTCGGGATGTTCATACTTAGTCGAGAATCCGAACCAAAACAATTTGATTGGATACAAAATGATTTTATCGTGTTCAATAATATTTCTAAATCTGTGTCTAGCTGATCAAATAGCTTAGACGACTTTTACTTATTGTATACATACTGGTGATCAATAGGTATATATATATATATATATATATATATATATATATATATATATATATATATATATATATATATATATCAACATGTGATTAAATACGATGATTATCCAAGTGGGGACACTTGAATAACCATATTTAGAAATTAACGAACATAATATATATATCTGAATTACAATATAGTATCATGTTGATAATCAATGATCGAATATAACATATATAACAATATGGTTAATAATCTGGTACAATAATATTATAATTCTAAAACTCTCTTACTTCTGTCCATTGCATAAAGGAAATGCAAAGGTAGGATACTTGCTCAATAAAAGTAGAGTTCATGGAACTTGCCTTAAGCGTAGATTATCCACATTAATAAATCAACACTTTCGAATCCTATTTATAATGTATTACAAGCATAAGATGCTCATTAGCTAACACATTCTTTATTCAGGTTTGACATGATTCAAATATGCACATATAGTACAAAATCAGCTCACAGGTTTATCACGAAATCAATTATCTAGTTATTTCATAAGCAAATTAAGAATGCTCAAGTTTAAGGTATTTTCACCCATGAACTTTCATTATCTAAGAGAACACTATCTTATTACTTAGTCCTCACATATACACATACATTAGTAGATTTTAAACCGTTTCTAGTAGTAAAGACATTATACAAGTTAACTGTCAAAAATCAGATTACAGAAACTCAGATTCCAGACTGGCGCAGCTGCGCCATGGCTAAACCTAGGACCGGCGCAGCTACGCAGTCCTCTGGCCAAGCCAAGACTCAGCTGTTGCCTTGTGGTTTCTGTCCGGCTTGAACACAACATTCATATACAATATATTTTGTCATGTTAAGGTCTTTTCATGCTTCTCAAGTCAATCTAGGTTTCTTCTTTCATATCATGGTTCTAAGTTAAACATTTCAATAATTTAATGTCGTTCAAGGTCATGAAATCGCACGGTCTAACATGTTTGCCTTCTGAACATACAAGGTAGTTATAAAACTCATATTAGGCATGCCTATGAGTATTGATATTGCATACATGCAATTTATTCTAGTGATCATTTTGAAAACATGCTTTATTCAGTTTTAAATCTTGAATTTCACAACTCTTAACTTAGTAGGTATATATGTATGATACATTTAGCAAGTTTAAAAGTACCATCAAAACATACTCATATAAGTCAGATTCTAACTTCCAAAGTAGTATGTTAGCATTCTCGTATTTTCCTTAGTAACCTTACTAGTAGGTTCTACATGTTAAATACATATGGGTCATGTATAGGGATATTATAGACATAACATGACATCTTAACCCTTTAGAATCTAGATATTCATGTGATGCAACTATATTTTGAAAATATGTTCAAGTTTGCTTTTGAAACTATTTTAAACTTGAACAATGTAATTTAACACATACTAGACAACTTTAAGGCTCTAATCATTTGAGATCAAGTCATGTTATCATGCTCGCAAGGTCAAGATATAGAGTATGTAGTAGTCATGCATATTAGCTTACTATACTAAGTTTAATACAAATCCTAAGTAAAGTGGTTATGAGCAAAGAACTATGAATCATATAAACACAAGTTAACGGGTTATACATGCATACCAACATACTTGCAAAGTCAGTATATAATCATGGCATACATACATATCAAGTTTGTTTCTAAAATCCTAATTTTTATCTAACTATATGTTTTTGATTATCATGTATGCTATCCTAGTAAAACATGCTCACATTAGGGTAATAAAGTAATATATACATGTTACACATGCTTGCATGTTAGTTTAAGCTATATTAGTTTAAGAAATCAATTTTTTTATCATGAATAGTAACCTGTAAATAGTACTTTATAAATAGTAACCTGTGAATAGTATTTCATGAATAGTATCCCGTGAATAGTACTCAGGCATGAAAAGATTAAACTTTAACAAGAATATTCAGAAAGATGAAGCGCAAATTTCAAGGATATTCTACTAATTTCAAGGAGTATAGAAGCAATACTTAACAACATGAGTGTATAATTTAGAATCTGAAATGAAATAATATTACTTACATACTACAGAGTATGGAAGAAAATATTATTTCATACGAATATTGAACAAAAATAATATCCTTTACAAATACGAAAGAAAAATACCCCTTATGAATACGAAAGAAATAATACCCCTTACGAATACGAAAGAAATAATACCCCTTACCTTAGTGATTGGATACTGAAACAGTGTAGTAACATAATACTCTTCTTCTTTTTCTCTGATTCTCTCTCTATAGAATTCTCTTGTGAGTCGTAGTGAATTGGTGAGAATGAAAGAAGAAATAAGCTTCTATTTATAGAAGATTTCTATCTTAGCCCTTGTAATGTGAAAAGGCAAGTGGCTTGACGACTGGTGATGTGAAAAGAAAAGTTGTTTGACGCCTGCAATGTGAAACGACAATTGGTCGACGCCTATAATGTGAAACGAAAATTGGTCGACGCCTGTAATGTGAAACGACAATTGGCCGACGCCTGTAATGTGAAACGATAAGTGGTTCGACGCCTGTAATATAAAACGACAAGTGGTTCGACGTCTGGTAAAGGCAATTACTATTGGCAAAAGTGACTTTTAGATGACATATGGGTCCCCATAGAATAAATCAAACTTACCACAAACGTCTCATAACAGACTTCTTATTTATATCAAAGATTGAATAAATATTACCACAAATCATTTTATCTTCAATCAACACATTTTTAATCTTCCAACAATTATTCATCATTAATATTATAACTCACAATATTTAACAACCAGATCATTCCCAGAAAAGAGGGGGCTTTCCGATAAGGATTTCTCCCTATTGGCGCGCAATTAGGTGACCAAACCTCTCCTCGACAGAACTTTTTAGACATCGTCAATATTATAAATAATAATATGAATAATTTTATCGTCTCAATTATTGATTTAGTAATATAAAATATTATGCAGATGATACTGTGATAATAATTGAATCAATAATATGAGATACTAAGCAGCAATTACTGTAGCAATAATTGAGTATAACTGAGTGGCTTCTTACGTAAGCATTAAAAATCAATACCGTGTGCTAGTATGCAACCACGCGTATTGCTGTACTTTTACCACCAGGTATTTCAATAGTTAACGGTAAAACTTTCGCCGTTATTTTTATAAAAAAGATAATTTTGTCGTTTTCTAACTCTGACAATAATTCTGTTGTGGGGTCCACCAATGATTGTACCATTGTACGAATATTCTCTGACAAAAAGAATATTCCCCGACCAAACAAATATTTTATAACAACTTGCTTTACTTTGCAAAAATTTTCACATATCACCCTTAGTTTTAATCCTTTTATCAATTTAACCATTTACTAAATAAAATAATAATTATAAGAAAATTGAATAATTTCATTTCATAAAATTCGGGGTCTTACAATTTGCATCATGATCACCACTCCCCCGTGATCATTAGTTAGGAAAGTTTGGAAGAAAAGGAAGAACATATGCCTTAGCCTTTTGTTCTACACGTGACTGAGATTTGAGCAAATGGGACACTCATTTTGGGACAAGCAAATGGACTCAACACTCTTGCAACATTAGACCACATACTTATACACAACTCTTATTCTTATGCTATATTGTATACACATATTAACCATACAAGGCTAAATCCTAATGCCACAATATAATTTAATATTTCAAGGTAGTAGATGTAATATGAAGATGTAACACACATATAATACATGTATAATTGTTTTATCACACCGGTATACTTTAAAAAAAAATAATAGCCTACAATTGGTTCATGGTATATTATTTTAATATATACCCACATACATTTTGTCACATACACCCTCATGATGTATTTATAACCTATAGATCTAATATGCATAATCACATTGCTTCACACAATATAGTTTCATAGAACTTAATATATAGTCACATAAAAGTCACACTACGCTATATCGTATAGTCGTAATACTGCTCACATGCACATAACCGATAATCTAATATTATTATATTAATAACTTATTTATTTATATCAATTAAATAAATTATTCACTTCCGTGACTAATTAACACCAAATTAATTACTCTACTCATCATTGGTTAATGTATTTATGGTTCTCCATAATCATTAATTATCTATATAATTCTTATTATATTTATAGATATATTGCAAATAATAGTAATCACTTATTATTAATTAATTACCAAGTAATCAATATTCTACCACAATTAATTAATATTAATTAATGGTTTACTTAATATTTCCTTCGTCAAACATAACACACTTCATTTCATGGTTTACCAATGTTACACATATAACAAAATGTTCCATTTTATTTCTAAAGAAGAAAATTTTAATTTTCTCCAACTGTCTACTGGCGCAGCTGCGCCAGTTTGTACTGCTGGGACGGCGCAGCTGCGCCGTGCCCTGACAGTGCCAAGACTGGTTTAGTTAAGCCAGTGCCAATTTTCATTGCTAAACTCGTTTTATACGACATGAATTGATGTCCACAAAAGTGATATTGTAAAACTAAGAGTTTATTCATTACTTATCCTAAAAATCATATATTCACGAAAAATAAATAATAACTGTTTTTATTACAAAAATTTATTATAAGAATATACTCTTTAATGATCAATGATAATAAATAATTTTTATTTATCACATATATACATACACTTTACTTTGCACATAATCTCCCCCTTATAAATATACAAAAAAAAAATTAAATGCAAAATTTATTATTTAATTATATTGAAAATATTGTGTCATTACATCCACCCTCCCTTATAAGGATTCTGTCCCCAGAATCACCGCTTAAAAACTTATAGATACAAGGAAAATAGCATACACAGTCATTTCAAGTAGATCTCGATCGAACTGATCTTTAACCAAGGGAGAGCAGCCGGCAAAATGATAATAACAGTGGTAGCAGTTATCGAAGCGGTGACAACAAGCATGGAGGGAATCTGTGATGCCCCCAAAATTAGGTATACATCACCCATCTCGGGTCGTCAGATATATGGTACAGAATACAAATACAACTTACTAATACAACTGTCGTGTATAATACGACAAAACATTACTGTGAGTTTGAATACAATTATTGTCTACTAGAGACAATACAAACTCAAAAGGAGTCCTCATTACAATTATTTTCACACTATTTAATAGAATAGTGAGGACTACTAATACTATCATCTGGTCCATCACTCCGTTCCCCGACTCGTCCCAGCTATATTCTCATTTCCTGAAGAGAACAGTGAAAGAAAGGGTGAGCTCAACTAGCCCTGTAAAAAATATTATGACTTAGATAATGCAGAATAAATTATCATTAGCCTTCAATAGTGTTAAACTGATAAAATATAACGAACATCAAGCTTAACTGCAGCGGAACAAGCAATCCATTAAAAGAGTCAAGTAGAGAATAAAATCTACTATCTTCTATGATTTAAAAGGTTTTTCAATACTGTTATCGCTGGGACTCAGCTTAATAAAATAATTAACATCATCGAATCACTCCTGCACTACGGCCAAGGATATTCGTATATTCATTAATGGTCATGATCATGCCAACAACTGTCCATCAATGCACTACGGGCCAATGAGGACTTTTACCACATCATTTGTAACATTACGGTCATGATTATACCGAATAATCTATGGTCATAATCATACCAAGTCTATCTATGCACTACAGGCCACAGATGACTTTCAACATTTTATAAACATGAGGATGATGACAATGATATAAGAATTCAATAAAACAAGTTCAAGATTAATTTATCCAAGAATTAACAACGTCCAAATTGTCAACATGATACTGCTTTGTGGAGTAAAATTCAAGAATGCTTAGAAGAATATTTTCATGAAAAGATACTGGATGAAATGCAATTATCAAGGATATTCCACAAATTTCATGGAGTATAGAAGTCAAAACTTAACCAACTGAGTATAATAAAGAATGGAATAACAAAAGAAATTACCATGCATGCGATAGACTGCACAGACATATTATTTCAACAGAATAATAAATAATGGAACCAGGTCCGGCGTAAAACGCACAGACAGGATATTCCAACAGAATAATAATAAAGACGGAACCAGGTCCGGTGTAAAACACACAAACATGATGTTCCAACAGAATAATAATAAAGACAGAACCAGGTCCGGTGTAAAACACACAGACAGGATGTTCCAACAGAATAATAATAAAGACGGAACCAGGTCCGGTGTAAAACACACAGACAGGATGTTCCAACAGAATAATAATAAAGACGGAACCAGGTCCGGTGTAAAACACACAGACAGGATGTTCCAACAGAATAATAGAAGAATGTCACCAAGTATAGGGTAGACCGCGTATACAGGTTATTCCAACAGAATAATAAGAAATGGAATAACAACAGTTCTCTTCATGAATAAGAAAGAATAACACCCCTTACTGTTTTAAAGAAGAACTGAAATAAGGAAGTAGTTAAGTAGCAGAATACTTTTCTTCTCTCTCTCTCTATAGTTTCTCTCTATAGTTTCTCTCTCTAGAGTTCAGTGAATTCGTAAGAAATAATGAAGGAATGAGCTGCTATTTATAAAAAAATAGAATGCATAGTAACTAATCCATGAACGGTCCAGATTGATTACTTTAATCTGACGGTCCATATTTAAAGAAAAATCTTTTAAATAAAATATAATATATTCTATTTATAGAATAACTTTAATAAAGTATTATGTTTTATATAAAAAGATGTTTTTGTTTTATTACGTTAATAATACGAATAAAACAAAACTTCATTATCGCTAAATAATTCATATTATTAACTGACAATAATTGAATCAAACTGAGTGACTTCTCACATAAGCATTAATAATCAATATCGTGTGCTACTATGCAACCACACGTATTACTGTACTTTTACTACTGAGTAGTTCAACAGTATCAATGGTAAAACTTCTGCCGTTATTTTTAATAAAATATTTTTTGTCGTTTTCTCAATCCTACAATAATTCCGTTGTGGGGTCCACCAATAATTGTGCCGTTGTACGAATATTCCCTGTTAAAACGAATATTTCCCGACCAATCGAATATTATATAACAACTTGCGTACTTTGCAAAATTTATAAATATTACCCACAACTATAACATTATATCAAATTAACTCCATAATATTCAAAAATGATATTTATAGAAAATTCATCTTTATTTATAAAAGTTGGGGTCTTACAACCTCCCCTTCTTATGAAATTTCGCCCTCGAAATTAGGGTACGTACCTGGTATGTCGAAGAGGTAAGGATACCTTGACTTCATTTCAGATTCTAACTCTCAAGTCATTTCCTCAACATCGTGATTTTTCCACAAAACTTTGACTTGAGGTATAACCTAGGAGCGTAGAATATGTTCCTTCTTATCCAAGATTTGAACAGGAACTTCTTCATACATCAAATCTTCTGCTATTTCGTCCGATTCTAACTCAATAATGTGGTTCGGGTCTTCCACATATTTACGTAACATAGATATGTGAAAAACGTTATGAACACGAGACATACTTGGCGGTAAAGCGAGTCTATAAGCCACAGTTCCTACTCGATCGAGGATTAAAAATGGACCGATGAATCGAGGATTGAGCTTTTCTCTCTTTTCAAATCTCGTAACTCATTTCCATGGAGCAACACGTAAGAACACATGATCTCCTATATCAAATTCCACGTCCTTTCAATGAAGATCAGCATAACTCTTTTGTCGATCTTGTGAGGTTTTTATACGTTGTCGGATCGTTTGAATCTTTTCTGTAGTTATACGTACCAACTCCGGTCCCAACAACGTTGCTTCACCCACCTCATCCCAACATACTGGAGAATGCCATTTTCTTCCATACAATGCTTCAAATGGAGCCATGCCAATACTTGATTGATAACTGTTGTTGTAGGAAAACTCCACCAATGGTAATAACTTGTCCCAACTTATTGAAGTCAAGGACACAGAGTCTTAATAAATCTTCTAGAGTTTGAATAGTCCTCTCTGATTGTCCGTCCGTCTGAGGATGATATGCCGAACTATATCGTAAATCCGTGCCCATAGCTTTTTGTAAACTAACCCAAAATCGTGAAGTGAATCTTGGGTCTCGATCAGAAACTATGGATACTGGCATACCATGCAGTCTTACAATCTCGTTTGTGTACATACGAGCAAGACGTTCAAGTGTATAAGTTTCTCGTATCGGTAAGAAATGAGCAGACTTGGTCAATCTATCAACAATGACCCAAATCGCATCTATACCATGAGAAACCTTAGGAAGACCGGTAACGAAATCCATGGTAATGTGCTCCTACTTCCATTCTGGAATTTCAAGTGGTTGCAATGGACCTTTTGGTACTTGATGCTCCGCTTTGACTCATTGACAAGTTAGACACCTTGAGATAAACAGCGCTATCTCTCTCTTCATATTGCTCCACCAAAATGTATGACGAAGATCATGATACATTTTGGTAGTTTCAGGATGGATTGCAAACGCTGTGTTGTGCGCCTCCATCATGATTTCATACTTTAAATCAGAGTTGTTAGGAACACAAAGTCTGGAGTTGACTCGAAGTATTCCTTCTTCTTCGATTTTTGCTTCCGGTATAGCACCTTCTTGCACTTTCTTCCTCATACGCATCAGCTCCAGGTCTGTAGCTTGAGCAGCTTTAACTTTATCGATTAAAGTTGGTTCTACTCGTATATTCGTCATCATCACATGGGTCCCTGGAGTCTTTAACTCTATCTCCATCCTTTGCAAGTCACACAAAATGGGCCTTTGTGTTGACAATATCGCACTCGTACTTGCATATGATCTTCTACTCAATGCGTCAGCTACCACGTTCGCTTTTCCAAGATGGTATTGAATGGTATGATCATAATCTTTCAACAGTTCAAGCCAACGTCGTTGTCGCAAGTTGAGTTCCTTGTGAGTGAAGAAATATTTGAGGCTTTTATAATCCGTAAAGATCTCCACCTTCTCCCCATACAAGTAATGCCTCCAAATTTTAAGTGCAAAGACAACAGCTGCCAACTCTAGATCATGAGTAGGATAATTCCTCTCATATTCCTTGAGTTGTCTTGATGCATAGGCTATGACTTTTCCATGTTGAATGAGAACGCATCCCAACCCTTTACTCGAAGCATCACTATAGATGACAAATCCTTCCGAGCCAGATGGTATTGTTAGAACAGGTGCTGAAATGAGTCTCCTCTTGAGTTCTTGAAAACTCTTCTCACATTCTTCGCTCCAACCAAACTTTGTATCTTTCCGAGTCAGCTGAGTTAATGGAGTAGCGATTCGAGAAAATCCTTCCACGAATCTTCGATAATAACCAGCTAAACCAAGAAAGCTACGTACTTCGGTCACTGATTTAGGTTTCTCCCAGCTTTGAATAGCTTCAATCTTTGTCGTGTCAACCGATATTCCACGACTTGATACTACGTGCCCAAGGAATGCTACCTCCTCCAGCCAGAACTCGCATTTCTTCAACTTGGCATAAAGCTTGTATTCACGAAACTTTTGCAGTACCAGCCTCAAGTGTTGCTCATGATCTTCACGGTTTTTGGAATAAATAAGGATGTCATCAGTAAAGACGACCACAAAGTGATCCAAATATTCCTTGAATACCCGGTTCATCATATCCATGAAGGCAGCAGGAGCATTACTCAATCCAAAGGACATGACTAGGAATTCATAATGCCCGTACCGAGTTCTGAAAGCCGTCTTTGGAATATCCTCAGTTCTAACCTTCAGCTGATGATATCCAGAACGAAGATCGATCTTTGAAAAAAATTGTGCTCCTTGCAACTTATTAAACAGGTCGTCAATACGTGGCAATGGGTACCTGTTTTTGATGGTGACATGATTCAACTCCCGATAATCAATACAAAGTCGCATACTTCCATTTTTCTTCTTCACGAATAGCACAGGAGCACCCCAAGGAGAAGCACTAGGACGAATAAAGCCAATGTCTAACAATTCCTGCAGTTGGATCTTTAACTCCTGAAGTTCAATAGGAGCCATTCGATATGGGGCTTTGGAAATGGGTTTTGTACCGGGTTCAAGGTCAATACAAAATTTAATTTCACGCTATGGGGGTAGGCCAGGAAGTTCTTCAGGGAATACGTCAGGGAATTTATTAACAATAGAAATATCATTCAAAACTGACGTATTTTTGTTTAGATCCGTGACATGAGCTAAGAAAGCTTGACATCCATTTTTCAATAAACGAATAACTTTATGGCTTGAGATGACAACGATTGATTTTAATGGTTTGGTTGCTTGAATTCGCATAATAGGTCGATTAGGAATATGAAAGCTAACAACATTACGAAAATAATTATTTTTTGCATGATGAGTAGTTAACCAATCAATCCCTAGAATCACGTCAAATGCAAGTATTTTTAATGAAATAAGATCGACAGGTAATGTGTGGGTACCAACTTGAACCAAACAAGACTTATAAACCGTGGATGTAATAAAGGTTTCTCCCAATGGAGTTTCAACAAATAAGTCAAAGTCTAATTTCTTCGGAGTCAAATTTAATCGATGAGCGCAAGTAGGAGAAATAAAAGAATGGGTAGAACCGGTATCAAATAAAGTATAGACTTCGTTAGAGTTTATGATAAGCTTACCCGTGATGACCTCATTTGGGTTCCTTGCTTTCTGGGAGGTCACAACAAACGCTCTCCCTTGCACTACCGGTTTTGACTTTTCTGGGACGGCCTTTGGTGTCTCCATCTTGGCTGAACTTGTTTTTGGTAAACGACAAAATCGAGCTAAATGACCTTCTCTTCCATAATTATAACATGCTTTAGACGGCATCGCACAGTTTGGACTGATGTGCCCCTCCCCTCCGCATTTGAAACATATGATAGGTGGTCGTTCTCCTTCCTTAACAACGGGTGCTGGTGCTGACATTTTCCATCATTGTTGAATCTCCTCTTCTTGAAATGACCATTCTTATTGTTTTGGCCCTGATTACCACCGAAATGGTTACCATTTCTGGCCTGTTGATTCCCTCCACGCTTGTTGTCACCGCTTTGATGACTGCTCTCACTGGTATTATTATTTTTCCGACTGCTCTCTTTTGGTTGCGTTGACTCGTTATCGCGCTCCACTAACTGAGCCCTATTCACAACATCTGAATACAAACACAATTTATGAGAAATAAGATGTTGACGTATCTCAGGTTTCAAACCTCGCAAAAACATTCGCGTCATTCGCTCTTCATTATCCACCAAGTGGGATGCAAATCGAGACAACTCAACAAATTTAGCCTCATACTGCGACACGGTCATATTATTCTGCTCTAATTTGATGAACTCCACCTCCTTCATGTGACGAACACTTTCGGGAAAGTATTTGTCATTGAACAGCTCTTGGAACTTCTCCCAAGACATCTTCAGTGCAGCAGGTTGAGTACGCTTAATCGATTCCCACCAGTAATCTGCCTCTCCTCGCAACATAAAGGCGGCAAAGGGAACCTTTTGCTCCTCGGAGCATCCTAAGACATCAAATATCTTGGTGATCTGCTTTATCCATGTTTCCGCTATAAGTGGTTTTGGCTCTCCCTTAAACTCCGGTGGTCCCAGCTCCTTGAACTGTTTAGCGGTGACCGTCCGAGAGTTTTCAGTGTTTCCACCTATATTTTGGACAGGAGCCGCTCTCGCCTGCTGTTGCATAAACTGCATAAAGCTTCTGAACATTCCATCATTCATCATCTAGTTAGTGTTGTTGTTTGCATAAGGATTGTCACCTTCCTGATGCACATTATCCTGATTATTGATATGTGGTGAATCAACAGTCGTCTGTGCTCCATTGCTATTCTCAACATTCTCATATGCCATTTTTAGATACTGCCACAAAACAAAAGTTAATTGATATGTCATATATTATTCTTATATTATGACCGACCAATTAAATACCATGTAAATAAACTTAGGTAGGTCATACTAGCGAAGGAATTCCCCGTCTCTCCCCTCCTAGTTCTATTCTCACATCTTAGCCAGGGATCATATCCCTAAGCTCTGATACCAACTGTGATGCCCCCAAAATTAGGTATACATCACCCATCTTGGGTCGTCAGATACATGGTACAGAATACAAATACAACTTACTAATACAACTGTCGTGTATAATACGACAAAACATAACTGTGAGTTTGAATACAATTATTGCCTACTAGAGACAATACAAACTCAAAAGGAGTCCTCATTACAATTATTTTTACACTATTTAATAGAATAGTGAGGACTACTAATACTATCATCTGGTCCATCACTCCGTTCCCCTACTCGTCCCAGCTATATTCTCAATTTCTGAAGAGAACAGTGAAAGAAAGGGTGAGCTCAACTAGCCCAATAAGAAATATTATGACTAAGATAATGCAGAATAAATTATCATTAGCCTTCAACAGTGTTAAACTGATAAAATAAAACGAACATCAAGTTTAACTGCAGCGGAACAAGCAATCCATTAAAAGAGTCAAGTAGAGAATAAAATCTACTATCTTCTATGATTTAAAAGGTTTTTTTAACACTATTATCGTTGGGACTCAGCTTAATAAAATAATTCACATCATCGAATCACCCCTGCACTATGGCCAAGGATATTCGTGTATTCATTAATGGTCATGATCATGCCAACAACTGTCCATCAATGCACTATGGGCCAATGAGGACTTTTACCATATCATTTGTAACATTACGGTCATGATTATACCGAATAATCCATGGTCATAATCATACCAAGTCCATCTATGCACTACAGGCCACAGATGACTTTCAACATTTTATAAACATGAGGATGATGACAATGATATAAGAATTCAATAAAACAAGTTCAAGAATTAATTTATCCAAGAATTAACAACGTCCAAATTGTCAACATGATACTGCTTTGTGGAGTAAAATTCAAGAATGCTTAGAAGAATATTTTCATGAAAAGATACTGGATGAAACGCAATTATCAAGGAAATTCCATAAATTTCATGGAGTATAGAAGTCAAAACTTAACCAACTGAGTATAATAAAGAATGGAATAACAAAAGAAATCATAATGCATGCGATAGACCGCACAGACAGGTTATTTCAATAGAATAATAAATAATGGAACCAGGTCCGACGTAAAAAGCACAGACAGGATATTCCAACAGAATAATAATAAAGACGGAACCAGGTCCGGTGTAAAACACACAGACAGGATGTTCCAACAGAATAATAATAAAGACGGAACCAGGTCCGGTGTAAAACACACAGACAGGATGTTCCAACAGAATAATAATAAAGACGGAACCAGGTCCGGTGTAAAACACACAGACAGGATGTTCCAACAGAATAATAATAAAGACGGAACCAGGTCCGGTGTAAAACACACAGACAGGATGTTCCAACAGAATAATAGAAAAATGTCACTAAGTATAGGGTAGACCGCGTATACAGGTTATTCCAACAGAGTAATAAGAAATGGAATAACAACAGTTCTCTTCATGAATAAGAAAGAATAACACCCCTTACTGTTTTAAAGAAGAACTGAAATAAGGAAGTAGTTAAGTAGCAGAATACTTTTCTTTTCTCTCTCTATAGTTTCTCTCTCTAGATTTCAGTGAATTCGTAAGAAATAATGAAGGAATGAGCTGCTATTTATAGAAAAATAGAATGCATAGTAACTAATCCATGAACGGTCCAGATTGATTACTTAATCTGACGGTCCATATTTAAAGAAAAATCTTTTAAATAAAATATAATATATTCTATTTATAGAATAACTTTAATAAAGTATTCTGTTTTATATAAAAAGATGTTTCTGTTTTATTACGTTAATAATACGAATAAAACAAAACTTCATTATCGCTAAATAATTCATATTATTAACTGACAATAATTGAATCAAACTGAGTGACTTCTCACATGAGCATTAATAATCAATACCGTGTGTTACTATGCAACCACACATATTACTGTACTTTTACTATCGAGTAGTTCAACAGTATCAATGGTAAAACTTCCGCCGTTATTTTTAATAAAATATTTTTTATCGTTTTCTCAATCCGATAATAATTCCGTTGTGGAGTCCACCAATGATTGTGCCGTTATACGAATATTCCCTGTTAAAACGAATATTTCTCGACCAATCGAATATTATATAACAACTTGCGTACTTTGCAAAATTTATAAATATTACCCACAACTATAACATTATATCAAATTAACTCCATAATATTCAAAAATGATATTTATAGAAAATTCATCTTTATTTATAAAAGTTGGGGTCTTACAAAATCAACACGCCAGAAATGGTAACCATTTCGGTGGTAATCATGGTCAAGACAATAAGAGTGGACATTTCAAGAAGAAGAAATTCAACAATGATGGAAAGACGTCAGCACCAACACCCGTTGTTAAGGAAGGAGAATGACCACCTATCATATGCTTCAAATGCGGAGGGAAGGGACACATCAGTCCAAACTGCACGATACAGTCCAAAGCATTTTATAATTATGGAAGAGAAGGTCACCTAGCTCGATTTTGTCGTACAGTGAAGCCAAGTCCAGCTGGGATAGAGGCACCAAAGGCCATTCCAGAAAAGTTAAAACCAGTAGTTCAAGGGAGAGTGTTTGTTGTGACCTCCTAAAAATTAAGGAACCCGAACGAGGTCATCACGGGTAAGCTTATCATAAACTCTAACGAAGTATATACCTTATTTGATACCGGTTATACCCATTTATTTATTTCTCCTACTTGCGCTCAACTTTTAAATTTGACTCCGGAGAAATTAGACTTTGACTTATCTGTTAAAACTCCGTTGGGAGAAACCTTCATTACATTCACTGTTTATAAGTCTTGTTTGGTTCAAATCGGTACCCTCACATTACCTGTCGATCTTATTTCATTGAAAATACTTGCATGTGACATAATTCTAGGGATTGATTGGTTAACTACTCATCATGCAAAAATTGATTGTTTTCGTAAGGTTATTAGCTTTCATATTTCTAACCAACCTATTATGCGAATTCAAGCAACCAAATCCTTAAAATCAATCACTGTCATCTCAAGCCATAAAGCTATTCGTTTATTAAAAAAAGGATGTCAAGCTTTCTTAGCTCATGCCACGGATTTAAACAAAAATACGTCAATTTTGAATGATATTTCTATTGTTAATAAATTTCCTGACGTATTCCCTGAAGAACTTCCTTGCCTACCCCCAGAGCGTGAAATTGAATTTTGTATCGACCTTGAACCCGGTACAAAACCCATTTCCAAAGCCCCATATCGAATGGCTCCTATTGAACTTCAAGAGTTAAAGATCCAACTATAGGAGTTGTTAGATATCGGTTTCATTCATCCAAGTACGTCTCCTTGGGGTGCTCCTAATCTATTCGTGAAGAAGAAAGATGGGAGTATGTGACTTTGTATTAATTATCGGGAGTTAAACCATGTCACCATCAAAAATAGGTATTTATTGCCTCACATTGATGACCTGTTTGACTAGTTGCAAGGCGCCAAATTCTTTTCAAAGATCGATCTTCGTTGTGGATATCATCAGTTGAAGATTTAAACTGATGACATTCCAAAGACTACTTTCAGAACTCGGTACGGGCATTATGAATTCCTAGTCATGTCTTTTGGATTGACTAATGCTCCTGCTACCTTCATGGATATGATGAACCGAGTATTCAAGCAATATTTGGATCACTTTGTGGTCGTCTTTATTGATGACATCCTCATTTACTTCAAAAGCTTCGTGAAAACAAGCTTTATGCCAAGTTGAAGAAATGCGAGTTCTGGCTTGAGGAAGTAGCATTCCTTGGGCACGTGATATCAAATCACGAAATATCTGTTGACCCAACGAAGATTGAAGCAATTCAAAGCTAGGAACAACTTAAGTCAGTGACCGAAGTACGTAGCTTTTTGGGCTTAGCTGGTTATTATCGGAGATTCGTGGAAGGATTTTCTCGAATCACTACTCCATTAACTCAGCTGACTCGAAAAGATACAAAATTCAGTTGGTGCGAGAAATGTGAGAAGAGTTTTTAAGAACTCAAGAGAAGACTCATTTCAGCACCTGTTCTGACAATACCATCTGGCTCGGAGGGATTTGTCATGTACAGTGATGCTTCAGGCAAAGTGTGACGCCTCCAAATTTAGGTACTTGAAACTCGAACTCGGTGCTCTACGATACCATTTCTATGAGCGGAATAATAATAATAATAATAATAATAATAATAATAATAACAATAATATAAATATCAAACTTAATTTATATATATCAAAGTCTAAATCCAGGTACGAGACCTTTACACATTCATTACATCATAGATAATAAATGACATTATCTTAATAAGCTCTAACTATTACATAGAATATTATAAAATTCATTCAAACAGCTTTCCTTTTCCCTTGTTCTTGCTTGATCATTTTGGTTGATCATACTTAGCTGAAAACATTTAAATTTAAAGCAAGAATGATCATTTGATTGCCCAGCACGTAATAGCAACAATAAATATTAACTAAAAGAATTAAATATTTTCTTTGAATGACACTTCTATAACGAATCAATAGTTGTGAAGTAAGCTGAACCAATAATAACAGCATATCAATTCTATATCAAATTTTTGAAACTACGTACTGACTATAACTAGAGATTAGTTGACAGACTATGAACATTATTTTCTATTTTTGAAAAGGTTAAACAGAACTTCATCTGTAAACTGTCATAACTTACAGGAACTGGGGTGATCAGCCCGTTATGCCCTATATTGATCAATACTACATGCAAAAATGATATTATCGTTCATCTTATCCACCTTAGGTGCACAAAAGTTTTTTCATGTTCGGGATGTTCATACTTAGTCTGGAATCTGAACCAAAACAATCTGGTTGGATACAATAAAGTTCTATCTTGTTCAACAATATTTTTAAGTTTGTGTCTAGCCAAATTAAATAGCTTAGACGACTTTTACGTCAACGTATACATACTGGAAATCAATAAGTATGTATCAACATGTGATTAAATACAATGATTATCTAAGTGGAGACACTTGTATAACCATTTTTAGAAACTAACGAACAGAATAAATATCTGGATTATGCACTAATACTGTGTTGATAAACAATGATCGGATAATTTAAGAACTGGTATGAATATGAATAATTGGATACATAATTAATAACAATAGAGTTAATAATCTGGCACAATAGTATGATTCTGAAACTTTCTTACTCATGTCCATTGCATAAAGGAAATGCAAAGTTAGGATACGTGCACAATGTAAAGAATAGTTCAGATACTTGCACAACGTAAAGAATAGTTCAGATACTTGCCTGAGCTGCTGCTTACAATAACGCAACTTAGATTAATCTTTTATATCGAAACCTATCATTAATAAGATCATTCGTTCCATTAGAATAATGTATCATAGCACATAGTACTGCTATTTGCAGTCAGCACATAACCTAATCACACTGTCACATATATTTAGCAGTTAATCAATCCTAACAAACACGTATCTAATCCAATTATATAAGTCCGGATCAATTTTTGAAATATTTCAGTGTACCGACGGCTTTACTGGGTAATTAACGAGTCTAAAACTCCTTTCAGTAATTCAATAACTGTAAATATCAGTCATATTATTTTTAAATGACTCATAATAATTTTTTTAAATAATTATTATAATTTATCATGATTTTTCAAACATCGGAATCATTATTAAATAATTTAAATATTAACTAATTCTATTATCATTAATATTTAATTAATATTAAACTATTAATGAAACTGTTGCCAAAATATTAAAGTTATTTATAATAACTCAAAATATTCTTAAAGTGTTAATATTACCCTTAAATAATTTTTAAAACATTTAAAATTATTTTTAAATAATTACTATTAATATTAGAATTTTAATTTATTATTTATCAAAATATTAAAAGTCATTTATTATAACTTAAAATATTTTTAATTCATTTATTTCCTTTTTAAATGATTTTTTAAATCAATAAAACTATTTTTAAACTATTTATTTAATATAATTATTAAATAACTCTAATATCATTTAACATTAAATTATTAATGAAATTTTCCTTTAAATATTAAAAGTTATATTTTATAACTTAAAATATTTTTAAACTATTTATTTCCATTTAAAATAATTTTTATAATATTAAAATCATTTTTAAATCAATTTATTTAATATAAGTATTAAATAAATTTAATATCTTTAATACTAAATAATTATTGAAATTTATCTCAAAATATTAAAATTATGTTTTATAATTTAAAATATTATTAAATACCTTATTATCATTTAAAATGATTTTTAATATAAAAAAATCATTTTTTAATTAATTTATTTAATACATTTATTAAATAAATTAATTATCAATAATATTCAAATAAATACTAATATTTATGAAAAATATTTTAAATTATCAAAAGTTAATTTTTATAACTTGAAATAATTTTTAAAATTATTTTTGTAATTTTCAGAAATAAATTTCTATTTTTAAATGATTTTTAGAAATTTAATTAATTAAAGTTATTAAATTTGTCGCTAAAGCCTTTGGCGACAGTAAGTGTCACCTTAGGTGCTATTGAGAAACCCAGATATTCATACTCAGTAGGCAAGGGTGCTACTTTGACAAGTGATTAATTTCAATCTATGAAGTTTCTAGGTAAACTAAGACTCAGATCTTATAGTGTTTGTAACAATCCAGATTTTTATTTATAATATTTAAATAATTATTGAATTTTTATAAATATTTAATGGAATAATTAATGAGTTAAAGAAATTCAGTATTTTGAGATAATATTCTAGTTTAATTTAATAATTAAATTAGAGAGTTTATATTGATTAAATGAATTATTATTAGAATTAATTAACTTAAGTATGAAAACTTAATTAAATAGAAGTGTGACAAATAACTATATTATAAGTGGTTATTAAAATAAATTAAAGTAGTTTTAATTTATTTTGCCAAACAAAGCTTAAGTATATTAAGTCTTTGAATTTTAAAGGATTTTGTCAAATGGGGCCTTATGGCTTTTGGATTTTTGAATTATTAATAATATAAATTAAGTAAACAAAATATAAATAATATATATAATAATTTTGATAACTGATAATTTAATTGGGGCAGTTATTATAACGTCGGTTTTTAAAAAAATATCGTGCGTTGGTTATGTTACGTATATTGTAATTTGTTTAAGTCTAAGAAAGGAAAAAGGGAAGTTTTTTGAGGAAAAGAAAAGAGTTCTGAGAAGTTCAGAGAGAGTTTGAGAGAGAAAGGGCTGGGATTTCAAAAATAAGTTTTGAGTTTTCAAGCGATTCTCAGTGAAAGGATTTACAAAGCAACAAAAATGTATTTTTCCTATAATGTTAAGACTATATAACTATATATGTTTTACGTCCTATGTGTTTCTGAATTGGACTGTAATATAAAGTTTTACAAAATTTCTGTAATCTTTATTATATAACATGAACTATGGCGATAATGTGGGTTCATGATGTTAGAACAAGTGTTTAAACATGGGTTATCAAAAAATTAAGTTTTCTAAAATCGTTGTTCAATTGTTGATAATTGGTATATGGATGATTGTTAACGTTTATGTATAGTTTACGTGAAGTTATACATGTAAATTTAGATGTTAGTAGTGTTAAATAGACATAAATTAGTTGTTCCGTTCTCCGATGGTTAGGTTCTGCAAGTTTCGGCGCCCTAGTGCCAGATATGGAGCCGCAGCCCAGAATTTCGCGCCCCAGCGCCGAAATTCGCGCCCCAGTGCCACTAGATAGCATAGTTCTCGTGCCCCAGCGCCGGATTTGTAGTCTGAGTCGGATAGTTTTGACCTCCTGTAGTGAAACGGCCATAACTTTTTTCATACGAACTCCGATTGAGGTGATTCAAGATGATCCGGAATGAGGACGAATAGACCTACAACTTTCGTTCTTTAAGTTTTTCAATTTGAGGTCATTAGGAAGGGTCAAAATGGTCATCTTTAGGACTATTGTGTTTTCGAGGGCAATCGGAGGACGTCGGGCATGCACATATGCTAGTATAGTGCTTCTGACGATAAAAGATGTTATTCTTAGTTGTAAAACATGAATGTTAGTAAATATAATGATGCCTAACATTAATAAATAATGTATTGGATAAGTTATAGAAGCATAGTAAGTATACACAAGAGAGGCAAATCGGGCGTGTGACGAATGAACGTCGAAACACCGTGCCAAGTGTTAATGAACTTAAAAAGTGTTTTCATTTAATTGAAATGAATATTATAAGATATGGAATGGATTTAATATAAAACCAATAAGTAGTCCTTGCAAGACTTAAGCACTTGAATGAACTGCGAATATGGAATACAGTGAGATATAAGTTGAAAGTTAACACAATTAAGTTGAACATTGTGTATTTATGATAGGAAGGGTTACGAGACGTAGAGTAGAGTTTACATTACAATTACTATGTGTTGTTATGTGACTAATAATTGATGTGTATGATTATATAATTGCATAGGGCACGTGAAGTGCAGATAGCTGTAAGCTGTTAAACTGTTATTGTTAAACAACGATCAAGGCAAGTCTTTCGGTTCCTATTTTCTACGTGGACTTGATGAACTATTTTAAATTGCATGACATGTGATATGTGTTATAAGCAAGCATAATATATTATACATGTTGTATCATGAAATGTTAAAGTCAATCTATGACTACAGTGTTTTGGTTAAATAATGATGATTGAGTAAGGAACTCAATTTTTATATTTGTTATGTGAATTAAAAGCATGTATGCCATGTTACTTTAATTATTATGATATGTATGTTGAGCATGTTATTATGTGCTATATGATGCATGAAAACTGTTAAATTTTGCTGGGCTGTTGAGCTCACTCTTACAAATAACCACTTTTGCAGGTCAAGATTTTAAGGTAAGGATATGTGCTAAGTGATATATAGAGATCTATATTCACGAAGATTACTTATGTTTTATAGGAAATGTATTTAAGATTTTGAATGTAACATGTTGCTGAGTTATAAGTTGAGATATCCAGTGTATATGGATATCTATTTATGATGTAAGACTTTGTATAGTCATTTTGTTGTAACGATTCATGATATATGTTTGAATCAAAGAGATGTAATGTAAAGGTTGTGATTTAGGGCAATAAAGAAGGAAATATACAAAAGTTTTAAATATTCCGCAATTTTAGTAATTTTTAATATCGAATAATGATGTAAAATTAGAGGTTGAATGTATGGTTAACGACCGAAGTCGAGATTTAAATTGTATAGATTTTGGGGTCGTTATAGTTGGTATCAAAACTGTAAGTTATAAACCTTAGGTAGGGGTACCTTAGGCTATAACCTTAGAGAAGAAAAGGTGAAGATAGTGAATGAATATGCTCAGATAGTGTTTGAACAATAAGAAGTAATTTAAGAAATTTTTAAAGAAGGGATTAAAACTTGCGTGACATAATTCAAAGAAGAATCTCGCAGAGTTATAAGGAATATGAATATGGGGCTACCCAACTCCAATAATAAGAATGTAAGGTGATAATAAATAGAAAGTGTCTATAAGAAGAGTGATAAAGAAGTAAAGAATAGAGAGTTATATTTAAGTATGGTACAATTGTACTCTTTAGTAGTTGATATATGGTATCTGGGCTAAACGATTCCTTCATAGAGCGGAGGTATATACGAATTAGCAACTCGAAACCTAGTTTGTTGGTTGTTTGTGGGAAACCACTCAGCGTATCATATTAAAACTGTTAGAGACTCGATGTGTACCAAGTGTAGAAAATGGATACGTATGATGAAATTGTGTAACTCGAATGAAATGTTGAGCAATGCAAATGAAGTTAGAAATTCTTAAAGGAAGAATTGCTATATAAACAAGAAGATTCAAAGAAGAATCTTGAAGAGATATAAAGATAAGAAATAGGAGTTTCTTAACTCCAATAGCCAAGATAACGAATAATGTCGTAAATGATGAAAGAGGAAAAGAAAGAGGATAGTAAAACAAAACGATCACGAGTTAAGAAATTTTTTTTAAGGGAGATGATTATAGAATAAGATCACGACGTGATCTGTTTAAGTTATAAAAAGAAAGATGGTCTGTAATGTTTGAATGATTATAGCTTGATGCCATGAAGATAATGTACTATGATATAGTACAAGATAACTCACGAGGAGTTATAGATAATGTGATACGAGAAATTCGTATTGAGCAAGTTAAGGGTAAGTTGTTAAGAGTAAGATAGAGTTAGGTGGGATTTCAACTGAGGACTCATGTGATGGCTGAGTTGTACAAACCTTTGTATGGGAGAGGGTTTTGTGCTTACACTCAGTTTATTACATTGATAATCATTAGAATGTTGGTGTTGCGCTATCAATGTATATGTGGTGAAAAGGTTATTCTTTTCTCATGTGTATATTTGATAGTTAGAAACTATTAAGATTAGTCAAATATTATTAGGATTAGGTGCGGCTCTTAAAACTAATGCATATGGTAAGTTCGTGACTCATAATAATATGGTATGTTTTGAACCCCTCAGCGAATGGACGCCTATGGTCTGACTAGGATAAGTTCTTAAACTCATATTATTGTGGTAAGTTCCTGAACTTCCAATGTGCAGTAAGTTTGATGAACTATTTTGGGTAGAAAACGGTCATAGTATAGAGAGCTTTGATGAAGTTATAGATTGATAGTATGGTTAAGTAATGAAGTAATGAAATAAAGATTGAAGTTTATGGATACCTGGATATTCTAAATCTACTAGCTATGATAGACTTTCAAAATTTATTGACTTCGTACTGATGTTTACACTTCTATTTTCTTGAAAAATATTGGATCAAATGATGGAACCAATGAGTTTTAACAACAATATTGTTATTCGTATGTCTATGCTAATTGCTTCGGCTAGACAAAAATAATTTACAATATATCAAAATGTTTTTTATATATCATTAATGCATCATGTAACCTGGTGCAAAGATGATAAAAATGATGGAGTCATCAATGCAGTATTACTTAGTGTTGGATGTGATCTAAGGATCGTCAGCCCACTATGGTATGATGTAGTATGTTAAAATCACCAAATGAGGAAATCCTCAACGGACTGTAAATACAGTGCGGTATCATGACGTCATAAAAAGATTTTTGAGATTTCTTTAAGATATGAGAATACATATGTATGTATGTATATGTATATTTCGGTTGATGTCCGAATTGTTGTAGAGGTCTATGCTATTTGATTCAGCTAGACAAATATTGAAAGATGTTCATGAAATTCAAACGTTCATTGAAAAGTTATGCCAAACCAAATTCTTTTGGTGCGGATTCAGATGTTGAAAAGCTGAGTTGAACAACCCTATAAGGGGACATGTTTTCGGGACAATGGGTCCGAGCGTAACGCATATAGTCGTTACAAAACACTACGTTGCGGCCCAACGTAGTGGTACAATAGGCTGGCCACCTAGTGTACGTAAGGAGGGTGTTTTCATTCTTTGTGATTGATAAACACTCTAGTTTGCAGTGTGAAGGATTGAGTTGAAGCACTAGTAAACCGAGAATAGAGTTCACGGTCTTGTGACCCCTCATCATGATTTGGAATCTTTTAAATTCCCGAGTTATTCATACTACTTCCCAATTATTGAACAATTGTGGAAGATTCTTGTTATTCTGCAAGATGGAAGTGAAAAAAGAAAAGAAAAGGAAGTATTCCTTAGGAAGAAGTAAGTCGTAGAATGCGACACTGAATGATGAGTATGTTGAATAAGTGAGAAAAGAGATTTTGAAGTGAGAAGGATATGAGTTATCAAAGAATAATGTGAAACTTTTAATAGAAAAGTTTAATAATTGTAGAAAGATCTTTGTGGGAAGAAGTGGTTATAAAACTCAAGGAATGAATATAGTATTAACGTAAAATCTATTTTGATAGATTGAATGAATAAAGATTAATAGATAAAATTTTGAGGATGAAATTCTTAGAAGAAATGGTGAATATAATATCCCGAGTGTTTATGATAGCGATCCTTAGAAAAGGAAATGAATGGGTTAAAAGATATATAATACTCAGAATATAATTGAGTTCAAGTGAAAGTTATGAAATGAAACCTAGAATTTGTTAAAGTAAGGAATGTAGTAGGAAATATAAAACCTATATTTAGTTAAAATGATGAAAGATTACTTTAAGTTATGTGTTTAAATTGTGTCTTCGATTCTGGGGACAGAATCTTTGTAAGTAGGGAAGATTATAATGAATGAATTGTTTGAGTTGTTATTCTGGGGACAGAATCCTCGTAAGGAAGGAATGATGTAACAATCCAGATTTTTATTTATAATATTTAAATAATTATTGAATTTTTAAAAATATTTAATGGAATAATTAATGAGTTAAGGAAATTCAGTATTTTGAGATAATATTCTAGTTTAATTTAATAATTAAATTAGAGAGTTTATATTGATTAAATGAATTATTATATCGATATTTCTTTTTATAGGTAATTATTTGTATGGAGTTATGTGATTAAATGATATATTTAATGAATTGTTATTAGAATTAATTAAATTAAGTATGAAAACTTAATTAAATAGAAGTGTGACAAATAACTATATTATAAGTGATTATTAAAATAAATTAATGTAGTTTTAATTTATTTTGCCAAACAAGGCTTAAGTATATTTAGTCTTTGAACTTGATTTTGCCAAACGGAGCCTTATGGCTTTTGGATTTTTGAATTATTAATAATATAAATTAAGTAAACAAAATATAAATAATATATATAATAATTTTGATAACTGATAATTTAATTAGGGAAGTTATTATAACGTCGATTTTTTTAAAAATATCGTGCATTGGTTATGTTACGTATATTGTAATTTGTTTAAGTCTAAGAAAGGAAAAAGGGAAGTTTTTTGAGGAAAAGAAAAGAGTTCTGAGAAGTTCAGAGAGAGATTGAGAGAGAAAGGGCTGGGATTTCAAAAACAAGTTTTGAGTTTTCAAGCGATTCTCAGTGAAAGGATTTACAAAGCAACAAAAATGTATTTTTCCTATAATGTTAAGACTATATAGCTATATATGTTTTACGTCCTATTTGTTTCTGAATTGGACTGTCATATAAAGTTTTACAAAATTTCTGTAATCTTTGTTATATAACATTAACTATGGTGATTATGTGGGTTCATGATGTTAGAACAAGTGTTTAAACAAGGGTTATCATGTTAATTTGGTTTAAAAGAAAGAGAAACTATTTTTTTAGTGTATGATGTTGTATATGGCTTATGACAGTAACAAATTGGATGGTTAAAGTGTATACTAATTGTAAAATTGGAATTTGAATTGTTAATTAGATATTATGAAATTCAGAGAATAGTAGTCTCAAGGAATCAAATTGGTTTATAAATTGTGGTTACATGTTCACTGTGTAAACAAACATCGGTAATGGTGTTTTGGTTGAAAACAGTGTTTTCAAAGAATTAAGTTTTCTAAAATCGTTGTTCAATTGTTGATAATTGGTATATGGATGATTGTTAACGTTTATGTATAGTTTACGTGAAGTTATACATGTAAATTTAGATGTTAGTAGTGTTAAATAGACATAAATTAGTTGTTCTGTTCTCCGATGGTTAGGTTCTGCAAGTTTCGGCGCCCTAGTGCCAGATATGGAGCCGCAGCCCAGAATTTCGCGCCCCAGCGCCGAAATTCGCGCCCCAGTGCCACTAGATAGCATAGTTCTCGTGCCCCAGCACCGGCTTTGTAGTCTGAGTCGGATAGTTTTGACCTCCTGTAGTGAAACGGCCATAACTTTTTTCATACGAACTCCGATTGAGGTGATTCAAGATGATCCGGAATGAGGACGAATAGACCTACAACTTTCGTTCTTTAAGTTTTTCAATTTGAGGTCATTAGGAAGGAAATGGTCATCTTTAGGACTATTGTGTTTTCGAGGGCAATCGGAGGACGTCGGGCATGCACATATGCTAGTATAGTGCTTCTGACGATAAAAGATGTTATTCTTAGTTGTAAAACATGAATGTTAGTAAATATAATGATGCCTAACATTAATAAATAATGTATTGGATAAGTTATAGAAGCATAGTAAGCATACACAAGAGAGGCAAATCGGGCGTGTGACGAATGAACGTCGAAACACCGTGCCAAGTGTTAATGAACTTAAAAAGTGTTTTCATTTAATTGAAATGAATATTATAAGATATGGAATGGATTTAATATAAAACCAATAAGTAGTCCTTGCAAGACTTAAGCACTTGAATGAACTGCGAATATGGAATACAGTGAGATATAAGTTGAAAGTTAACACAATTAAGTTGAACATTGTGTATTTATGATAGGAAGGGTTACGAGACGTAGAGTAGAGTTTACATTACAATTACTATGTGTTGTTATGTGACTAATAATTGATGTGTATGATTATATAATTGCATAGGGCACGTGAAGTGCAGATAGCTGTAAGCTGTTAAACTGTTATTGTTAAACAACGATCAAGGCAAGTCTTTCGGTTCCTATTTTCTACGTGGACTTGATGAACTATTTTAAATTGCATGACATGTGATATGTGTTATAAGCAAGCATAATATATTATACATGTTGTATCATGAAATGTTAAAGTCAATCTATGACTACAGTGTTTTGGTTAAATAATGATGATTGAGTAAGGAACTCAATTTTTATATTTGTTATGTGAATTAAAAGCATGTATGCCATGTTACTTTAATTATTATGATATGTATGTTGAGCATGTTATTATGTGCTATATGATGCATGAAAACTGTTAGATTTTGCTGGGCTGTTGAGCTCACTCTTACAAATAACCACTTTTACAGGTCAAGATTTTAAGGTAAGGATATGTGCTAAGTGATATATAGAGATCTATATTCACGAAGATTACTTATGTTTTATAGGAAATGTATTTTAGATTTTGAATGTAACATGTTGCTGAGTTATAAGTTGAGATATCCAGTGTATATGGATATCTATTTATGATGTAAGACTTTGTATAGTCATTTTGTTGTAACGATTCATGATATATGTTTGAATCAAAGAGATGTAATGTAAAGGTTGTGATTTAGGGCAATAAAGAAGGAAATATACAAAAGTTTTAAATATTCCGCAATTTTAGTAATTTTTAATATCGAATAATGATGTAAAATTAGAGGTTGAATGTATGGTTAACGACCGAAGTCGAGATTTAAATTGTATAGATTTTGGGGTCGTTATAGTTGGTATCAAAACTGTAAGTTATAAACCTTAGGTAGGGGTACCTTAGGCTATAACCTTAGAGAAGAAAAGGTGAAGATAGTGAATGAATATGCTCAGATAGAGTTTGAACAATAAGAAGTAATTTAAGAAATTTTTAAAGAAGGGATTAAAACTTGCGTGACATAATTCAAAGAAGAATCTCGCAGAGTTATAAGGAATATGAATATGGGGTTACCCAACTCCAATAATAAGAATGTAAGGTGATAATAAATAGAAAGTGTCTATAAGAAGAGTGATAAAGAAGTAAAGAATAGAGAGTTATATTTAAGTATGGTACAATTGTACTCTTTAGTAGTTGATATATGGTATCTGGGCTAAACGATTCCTTCATAGAGCGGAGGTATATACGAATTAGCAACTCGAAACCTAATTTGTTGGTTGTTTGTGGGAAACCACTCAGCGTATCATATTAAAACTGTTAGAGACTCGATGTGTACCAAGTGTAGAAAATGGATACGTATGATGAAATTGTGTAACTCGAATGAAATGTTGAGCAATGCAAATGAAGTTAGAAATTCTTAAAGGAAGAATTGCTATATAAACAAGAAGATTCAAAGAAGAATCTTGAAGAGATATAAAGATAAGAAATAGGAGTTTCTTAACTCCAATAGCCAAGATAACGAATAATGTCGTAAATGATGAAAGAAGAAAAGAAAGAGGATAGTAAAACAAAACGATCACGAGTTAAGAAATTTTTTTTAAGGGAGATGATTATAGAATAAGATCACGACGTGATCTGTTTAAGTTATAAAAAGAAAGATGGTCTGTAATGTTTGAATGATTATAGCTTGATGCCATGAAGATAATGTACTATGATATAGTACAAGATAACTCACGAGGAGTTATAGATAATGTGATACGAGAAATTCGTATTGAGCAAGTTAAGAGTAAGTTGTTAAGAGTAAGATAGAGTTAGGTGGGATTTCAACTGAGGACTCATGTGATGGCTGAGTTGTACAAACCTTTGTATGGGAGAGGGTTTTGTGCTTACACTCAGTTTATTACATTGATAATCATTAGAATGTTGGTGTTGCGCTATCAATGTATATGTGGTGAAAAGGTTATTCTTTTCTCATGTGTATATTTGATAGTTAGAAACTATTAAGATTAGTCAAATATTATTAGGATTAGGTGCGGCTCTTAAAACTAATGCATATGGTAAGTTCGTGACTCATAATAATATGGTATGTTTTGAACCCCTCAGCGAATGGACGCCTATGGTCTGACTAGGATAAGTTCTTAAACTCATATTATTGTGGTAAGTTCCTGAACTTCCAATGTGCAGTAAGTTTGATGAACTATTTTGGGTAGAAAACGGTCATAGTATAGAGAGCTTTGATGAAGTTATAGATTGATAGTATGGTTAAGTAATGAAGTAATGAAATAAAGATTGAAGTTTATGGATACCTGGATATTCTAAATCTACTAGCTATGATAGACTTTCAAAATTTATTGACTTCGTACTGATGTTTACACTTCTATTTTCTTGAAAAATATTGGATCAAATGATGGAACCAATGAGTTTTAACAACAATACTGTTATTCGTATGTCTATGCTAATTGCTTCGGCTAGACAAAAATAATTTACAATATATCAAAATGTTTTTTATATATCATTAATGCATCATGTAACCTGGTGCAAAGATGATAAAAATGATGGAGTCATCAATGCAGTATTACTTAGTGTTGGATGTGATCTAAGGATCGTCAGCCCACTATGGTATGATGTAGTATGTTAAAATCACCAAATGAGGAAATCCTCAACGGACTGTAAATACAGTGCGGTATCATGACGTCATAAAAAGATTTTTGAGATTTCTTTAAGATATGAGAATACATATGTATGTATGTATATGTATATTTCGGTTGATGTCCGAATTGTTGTAGAGGTCTATGCTATTTGATTCAGCTAGACAAATATTGAAAGATGTTCATGAAATTCAAACGTTCATTGAAAAGTTATGCCAAACCAAATTCTTTTGGTGCGGATTCAGATGTTGAAAAGCTGAGTTGAACAACCCTATAAGGGGACATGTTTTCGGGACAATGGGTCCGAGCGTAACGCATATAGTCGTTACAAAACACTACGTTGCGGCCCAACGTAGTGGTACAATAGGCTGGCCACCTAGTGTACGTAAGGAGGGTGTTTTCATTCTTTGTGATTGATAAACACTCTAGTTTGCAGTGTGAAGGATTGAGTTGAAGCACTAGTAAACCGAGAATAGAGTTCACGGTCTTGTGACCCCTCATCATGATTTGGAATCTTTTAAATTCCCGAGTTATTCATACTACTTCCCAATTATTGAACAATTGTGGAAGATTCTTGTTATTCTGCAAGATGGAAGTGAAAAAAGAAAAGAAAAGGAAGTATTCCTTAGGAAGAAGTAAGTCGTAGAATGCGACACTGAATGATGAGTATGTTGAATAAGTGAGAAAAGAGATTTTGAAGTGAGAAGGATATGAGTTATCAAAGAATAATGTGAAACTTTTAATAGAAAAGTTTAATAATTGTAGAAAGATCTTTGTGGGAAGAAGTGGTTATAAAACTCAAGGAATGAATATAGTATTAACGTAAAATCTATTTTGATAGATTGAATGAATAAAGATTAATAGATAAAATTTTGAGGATGAAATTCTTAGAAGAAATGGTGAATATAATATCCCGAGTGTTTATGATAGCGATCCTTAGAAAAGGAAATGAATGGGTTAAAAGATATATAATACTCAGAATATAATTGAGTTCAAGTGAAAGTTATGAAATGAAACCTAGAATTTGTTAAAGTAAGGAATGTAGTAGGAAATATAAAACCTATATTTAGTTAAAATGATGAAAGATTACTTTAAGTTATGTGTTTAAATTGTGTCTTCGATTCTGGGGACAGAATCTTTGTAAGTAGGGAAGATTATAATGAATGAATTGTTTGAGTTGTTATTCTGGGGACAGAATCCTCGTAAGGAAGGAATGATGTAACAATCCAGATTTTTATTTATAATATTTAAATAATTATTGAATTTTTAAAAATATTTAATGGAATAATTAATGAGTTAAGGAAATTCAGTATTTTGAGATAATATTCTAGTTTAATTTAATAATTAAATTAGAGAGTTTATATTGATTAAATGAATTATTATATCGATATTTCTTTTTATAGGTAATTATTTGTATGGAGTTATGTGATTAAATGATATATTTAATGAATTGTTATTAGAATTAATTAAATTAAGTATGAAAACTTAATTAAATAGAAGTGTGACAAATAACTATATTATAAGTGATTATTAAAATAAATTAAAGTAGTTTTAATTTATTTTGCCAAACAAGGCTTAAGTATATTTAGTCTTTGAACTTGATTTTGCCAAACGGAGCCTTATGGCTTTTGGATTTTTGAATTATTAATAATATAAATTAAGTAAACAAAATATAAATAATATATATAATAATTTTGATAACTGATAATTTAATTAGGGAAGTTATTATAACGTCGATTTTTTTAAAAATATCGTGCATTGGTTATGCTACGTATATTGTAATTTGTTTAAGTCTAAGAAAGGAAAAAGGGAAGTTTTTTGAGGAAAAGAAAAGAGTTCTGAGAAGTTCAGAGAGAGATTGAGAGAGAAAGGGCTGGGATTTCAAAAACAAGTTTTGAGTTTTCAAGCGATTCTCAGTGAAAGGATTTACAAAGCAACAAAAACGTATTTTTCCTATAATGTTAAGACTATATAGCTATATATGTTTTACGTCCTATTTGTTTCTGAATTGGACTGTAATATAAAGTTTTACAAAATTTCTGTAATCTTTGTTATATAACATTAACTATGGTGATTATGTGGGTTCATGATGTTAGAACAAGTGTTTAAACAAGGGTTATCATGTTAATTTGGTTTAAAAGAAAGAGAAACTATTTTTTTAGTGTGTGATGTTGTATATGGCTTATGACAGTAACAAATTGGATGGTTAAAGTGTATACTAATTGTAAAATTGGAATTTGAATTGTTAATTAGATATTATGAAATTCAGAGAATAGTAGTCTCAAGGAATCAAATTGGTTTATAAATTGTGGTTACATGTTCACTGTGTAAACAAACATCGGTAATGGTGTTTTGGTTGAAAACAGTGTTTTCAAAGAATTAAGTTTTCTAAAATCGTTGTTCAATTGTTGATAATTGGTATATGGATGATTGTTAACGTTTATGTATAGTTTACGTGAAGTTATACATGTAAATTTAGATGTTAGTAGTGTTAAATAGACATAAATTAGTTGTTCCGTTCTCCGATGGTTAGGTTCTGCAAGTTTCGGCGCCCTAGTGCCAGATATGGAGCCGCAGCCCAGAATTTCGCGCCCCAGCGCCGAAATTCGCGCCCCAGTGCCACTAGATAGCATAGTTCTCGTGCCCCAGCACCGGATTTGTAGTCTGAGTCGGATAGTTTTGACCTCCTGTAGTGAAACGGCCATAACTTTTTTCATACGAACTCCGATTGAGGTGATTCAAGATGATCCGGAATGAGGACGAATAGACCTACAACTTTCGTTCTTTAAGTTTTTCAATTTGAGGTCATTAGGAAGGGTCAAAATGGTCATCTTTAGGACTATTGTGTTTTCGAGGGCAATCGGAGGACGTCGGGCATGCACATATGCTAGTATAGTGCTTCTGACGATAAAAGATGTTATTCTTAGTTGTAAAACATGAATGTTAGTAAATATAATGATGCCTAACATTAATAAATAATGTATTGGATAAGTTATAGAAGCATAGTAAGCATACACAAGAGAGGCAAATCGGGCGTGTGACGAATGAACGTCGAAACACCGTGCCAAGTGTTAATGAACTTAAAAAGTGTTTTCATTTAATTGAAATGAATATTATAAGATATGGAATGGATTTAATATAAAACCAATAAGTAGTCCTTGCAAGACTTAAGCACTTGAATGAACTGCGAATATGGAATACAGTGAGATAAAAGTTGAAAGTTAACACAATTAAGTTGAACATTGTGTATTTATGATAGGAAGGGTTACGAGACGTAGAGTAGAGTTTACATTACAATTACTATGTATTGTTATGTGACTAATAATTGATGTGTATGATTATATAATTGCATAGGGCACGTGAAGTGCAGATAGCTGTAAGCTGTTAAACTGTTATTGGTAAACAACGATCAAGGCAAGTCTTTCGGTTCCTATTTTCTACGTGGACTTGATGAACTATTTTAAATTGCATGACTTGTGATATGTGTTATAAGCAAGCATAATATGTTATACATATTGTATCATGAAATGTTAAAGTCAATCTATGACTACAGTGTTTTGGTTAAATAATGATGATTGAGTAAGGAACTCAATTTTTATATTTGTTATGTGAATTAAAAGCATGTATGCAATGTTACTTTAATTATTATGATATGTATGTTGAGCATGTTATTATGTGCTATGTGATGCATGAAAACTATTAAATTTTACTGGGCTATCGAGCTCACTCTTGCAAATAACCACTTTTGCAGGTCAAGATTTTAAGGTAATGATATGTGCTAAGTGAGATATAGAGATCTATATTCACGAAGATTACTTATGTTTTATGGGAAATGTATTTAAGATTTTGAATGTAACATGTTGCTAAGTTGTAAGTTGAGATATCCAGTGTATATGGATATCTATTTATGATGCAAGACTTTGTATAGTCATTTTGTTGTAACAATTCATGATATATGTTTGAATCAAAGAGATGTAATGTAAAGGTTGCGATTTAGGGCAATAAAGAAGGAAATGTATAAAAGTTTTAAATATTCTGCAATTTTAGTAATTTTTAATATCGAATAATGATGTAAAATTAGAGGTTGAATGTATGACTTGCAAAAGATAGAGATAAAGTTAAAGACTCCAGGGACCCATGTGATGATGGCAAATATACGAGTAGAACCGACTTTAATCGATAAAGTTAAAGCTGCTCAAGCTACAGACTTGAAGCTGATGAGTTTGAGGAAGAAAGTGCAAGAAGGTGCTATTCCGGAAGCAAGAATCGATGAAGAAGGAATACTTCGAGTCAACTCTAGACTTTGTGTTCCTAACGATTCTGACTTGAAGTGTAAAATCATGATGGAGGCGCACAACACATCATTTGCAATCCATCCTGGGAGTACCAAAATGTATCATGATCTTCGACATACATTCTGGTGGAACAATATGAAGAGAGAGATATCGGAGTTTATTTCAAGGTGTTTAACTTGTCAACGAGTCAAGGCGGAGCATCAAGTACCTAAAGGTCCATTGCAACCACTTGAAATTCCAAAATGGAAGTGGGAGCACATTACCATGGATTTCATTACTGGTCTTCGTAAGGTTTCTCAAGGCATAGATGTAATTTGGGTCATTGTTGATAGATTGACCAAGTCGGCTCATTTCTTACCTATACGAGAAACTTATTCACTTAAACGACTTGCTCATATTTACATAAATGAGATTGTAAGACTGTATGGTATGCCAGTATCCATAGTTTTTGATCGAGACCTAAGATTCACTTCACAATTTTGGGTTAGTTTGTGAAAAGCTATGGGCACAGATTTACGATTTAGTTCAGCATATCATCCTCAAACGGACGGGCAGTCGGAGAGGACTATTTAAACTCTTGAAGATCTATTAAGACTCTGTGTCCTTGACTTCAAAAGAAGTTGGGACAAATTCTTACCATTGGTGGAATTCTCCTACAATAACAGTTATCAAGCAAGTATTGGCATGGCTCCATTTGAGGCGTTGTATGGAAGAAAGTGTTGTTCTCTAGTATGCTGAGACGAGGTGGGTGAAGCAACGTTGTTTGGACCGAAATTGGTACGCATGACTACAAAAAAGATTCAAATGATCCGACAACGTATAAAAACCTCACAAGATCGTTAAAAGAGTTATGCTGATCTTCATCAGAAGGATGTGGAATTCAATGTTGGAGAGCATGTGTTGTTACGTGTTGCTCCATGGAAGGGAGTTACGAGATTTGAAAAGAGAGGAAAGCTCAATCCTCGATTCATTGGTCCATTTGAAATCCTTGACCGAATAGGAACTGTGGCCTATAGACTCGCGTTACCGCCAAGTATGTCTCGTGTTCATAACTTTTTTCACATATCCATATTACGTAAATATGTGGAAGACCCGAACCACATTATTGAGTTAGAACCGGACGAAATAGCGGAAGATTTAATGTATGAAGAGGTACCTGTTAAAATATTGGATAAGAAGGAACATATTCTATGCTCCAAGGTTATACCTCAAGTCAAAGTTTTGTGGAAAAACCACGATGTTGAAGAAATGACCTAGGAGTTAGAATCTGAAATGAGATCAAGGTATCCTCACCTTTTCGTCATACCAGGTATGTACCCTAATTTCGAGGGCAAAATTTCATAAGAAGGGGAGGTTGTAAGACCCCAACTTTTATGAATAAAGATGAATTTTTTTATAAATATTATTTTTGAATATTAAGGAGTAAATTTGATATAATATTATAGTTGTGGGTAATATTTATAAATTTTACAAAGTACGCAAGTTGTTATATTATATTCGATTGGTCGGGGCATATTTATTTTAACAGGAAATATTTGTACGACGGCACAATCATTGGTGGACCCCACAACGGAATTATTGTCGAATTGAGAGAACGACAAAAATATCTTTTTATAAAAAATAAACGGCAAAAGTTTTATCATTAACTGTTTAAATACCCGGTGGTAAAAGTTCAGTAATGCGCGTGGTTGCATAGTAGCACACGGTATTGATTATTGATGCTTACGTGAGAAGTCACTCAGTTTTGTTATTGCTGCAGTAATTGCTGCATAGTATCTCACGTTATTTGATTCAATTATAATCAATATTTTTTATATATTATTAAATCAATAATTGAGAAGATACAATTATTTATATTATTATTTACAATATTGACGATGTCTAGAAAGTTCTGTCGAGGAGAGGTTTGGTCACCTAATTGCGCGCCAATATAGAAAAATCCTTATTGAAAAGCCCCATCTTTCCTGAGAACTATCTGGTTGTTAAATATTGTGAATAATAATAATGATGAATAAATGTTGTTAAAAATATTGAGAGAATTTTTATGAAGTATTTGATGTAAATTTTACTTATTTTATGGACCCCCATTTACCCATTTTTTAAAATAATCGATAAAAAATTATTTAATATAATAAAGATGGGACCCACATGTGGGGCCTATATGTGTTGAAAAACTGAAATGGGAAATGGGGGGGGGGATGGAACTTACGTATAGGTAAGGTAATGTATTATTATTATTATTATTATTATTATTATTATTATTATTATTATTATTATTATATATATATATATATATATATATATATATATATATATATATACATGTGCCTTAAATGAAATTAAAGGAAGGTGGGATTTTTGTCAGGGAAGTTCACGGGGGGGGGGGGGGGGGGGAAGGCTAATGCCTTGGTCAGGAGGGAATAACATTATTATTATTATTATTATTATTATTATTATTATTATTATTATTATTATTATTATTATTATATATTATAATAAGTTTTGTTTTTTTATGAAAAAAATAAAATATATTATATTTTATTGTGCATAGTGCAATAGAGTAAAATCAAAATTTTTCAAATTTTCAGCCGATGAACGCCCGTGACATTTTCCTTCACTATGCATCCAAATAGTATTATTTCCATTCTCCTATAAATAGGATGCTTAGTTAGAATTGAAAATCACACTAGAATCAGAGAATTCTTCTTCTATAATCTTGGGCGTATTTCTTTAGAGTTTAAGAAAACTTTGAGCATAGAAAATAGTACATGTTTTCTTCAAGAATATTTCCGCCCTACCAGTCAGAATACTCTTCTTTTCAAGGTAACGGATATTATTTTTGTTCAATATTCGCTTGAATTAATATTTTCTTCCATACTCTGTAGTATGTAAGTAATATTATTTCATTTCAGATTTCGAATTCTATACTCATTCTGTTAAAGTTTTAGCTTCTATACTCCATGAAGTTAGTAGAATATCCTTGATATTTACGCTTCATCCAGTATCTTTTCATAGAAATATTATTCTGAGCATTATTGATAAGTTTTAACTTTTTCATGTCGGAGTACTATTCACGGGATTACTATTCTCGAAGTACTATTTACGGGATACTATTCACTCGATTACTATTCACACGGGGTACTATTTATGACAAAAAATTGATTTCTTTTCAGCCCAAATCATTTTTGATACAATATTATTCTTGAATTTTACTCCACAAAGCAGTATCATGTTGACAATTTGGGCATTATTGAATTCTGGATAAATTAAATTATAAATATATTCCAAATTTTTTATTTAATTTGAAATATTTATTTGAGTTATATAAATATTTAATGGTTATGTTTATTGTTGAATAAATAATTGTTCAATTTGATTGATTTGATTTAGTTAATTAATTTGATTGATTTGATTTAGTTAATTATTTGTAAGAAAATAATTAAGGAGTTAAGAAATAAATTGTGATGAGATTATATACTAATTTAATTTAATAAGTAAGCTAGAGAGCTTATAATGATTAAATGAATTATAGTATTTTAATTGGAATTGTGATTAAAATAAAGTGTTAGTTGGTTGAATAAAATTATAAAGGAAATTATAATTATGTGATAATGATTTATGTGTGAAAGTAATTTAATAGATTAATATTTGAATTGATTAAATTGATTATTTAATTTATTAGAAGTGTGACAAATAACCTTGCTATAAAGGAATTATTAAAATAAATTAAAAGAGTTTAATTTAGTTTTGCCAAACATGTCTTATTGCATATTAAAGTCTTTAATCTAATGATGTTTTATCAAACAAAGGTATAAGGATTAATCCATTTATTTTAATTAGGTTTACCAAACAAGGTGTAAAGGTTAATGAGTTATTTTTAGTTAGCTAGCCAAACAAGCCTTATGCCTTTTGATTTTCCAAAAAATTATAACTGATGTCAGTTAAGTTAGTATTATATTATATAATTAATATATGTTATATCTTATATGCATTATATTCTAAGACGTAAGAATAGAGGAGAGAGGTAAGAGAGAATAAGAGAAAAACTCATAGGAAGAAGAAGAAGAGAAGAAGAAGAAAAGTGAGAGAATCCTAGAGAATTGGGAGTGAAGAGGAGAAAAGCTTGACGATCAAAGAGTTAGTATCATCATCTTCTTCAAGGTATTATTCTATTCTTTTTAGTTTTAAAAGTTTAGTTTTTCTCTTCCCAAATTCTTTGTAGAATCCTTGTGTCAGGATGAATTGATGTTGTTATGTGGCTTTATATGATAAACTAGTGATGTTAAAACTATTTTCACAAGTTATAATCAATGAATTGATGATATGTATGTAATTTGTGAAGAAAACCTTTTTACAGAGAGTTTTTGTGAATGAGTATGGGTTAATTTAAAGTAGAAATTGAGAGTTAATTAGTTGTTTAGTTGATAAATTGACCATCTAATTTGATAGAGTATGTATAATTATTGATAAAGATACTTTGAATTAATTGTTTTGGTTGAAAAACAAAATTTACAGTGTTGATTTTCATTGAAATATCAAAAAGTGAGTTTTTATCAAAAACATTAAAATTGGGTGTTGTAAATTTGATGTTTATGTTATTTTATAGGTAGAAACATGTTAGAAGTCTGCACAATATGTTTGCATGAAGTCTACGTGTAAATTACATGTTAATTAGTCTATTAGATTGGAGCTTGTAGGCCAATTTGGCTTTTGTTCATACTGTTGCCGAGCTTGGTCGCCAGATTCTGGAGTCTGGCGTCGCGGCACGGCCCAACATTACGTTCGTGGCGCCACAGCGCCATCGCCACGCCGCAGCGCAGCTTCGTAATTTATTCACCGCGCCGCAGTGCCATCCTCACGCCGCAGCGCGACCCACAGTGTAAACTGTGGCGCTGCAGCACGAGTTAGCAGAATGGTCCGACAGTGTATTTTTGTACATGAAATTTTAAGAAAAATTATGTGATGATAGTAGGACTGTAAAATGTTGATAAACATGTTATTAGCAATTAAATTATTTTTTAACTTGATTATGTGATTAAAAATCCAATTTTTAAATGATAAACGTACTTAGTTATGTTGTAAAGTGGTAATGGCTAACTATGTCATGATGACATATGTTTATAGGATATTGTGATTCATATTGTTCGATTTAATCTACGAACAAGGCAAGTTTTCTAACTCTACACTTTCGTTGAGCTAGTTCTATTATTACATTGCATAAATTTACTCTTTTGATTGAGCAAGTTTTCTAATCCTTTATCTTGTTGAGCTAATTATTATTTTCAATTCGATTACCTTATAATGATGCAAGCTATTTAAACTTTAGTTTGATGTTGAACAAGTTATTCTTGTATTTAAATTGTTGTTTAGCATGCACTTTTATCGTTCAAATTGCTATGCATGCTTAGTGTTCAATTCTAATTAACATTGGCTTAGTATTGTTCAAGCGAGGTGTGTTATAGTCATTCAAATTATATGCTATTAGATTATTCCTAAAGCATGACTTTAGTTTACTATGATTGATTCAATCACAATTATTCTATAGTATAATGTTATTGGTTTTATTCAACTAATCCTTAGTTAATGTTCGTTGAATTCCAAATTACCTTGAAAGCTTATCCAAACCAAACTTCCTTTGGTGTGGACTTGTACTCTAAATACTGAGATGAACAACCCTATTGTTATGATTAGGGGTTAACTTACGCTTAGCGTTAAAATGTTTGTGCACAATACATTGTACAAAGGACTGATCCCCCTAAGTACAAGGTCCTTATAGTCTTATGACTGTTAAAATTGGAGTTGAAAGATTACTTGCAACTATGGACGTAGTTCATGGTCTTACGACCCTCAGTGATGTATATTTTTCATATTTTGGGATTTCAGTTTCTGATTATTATTGATAGAGTACTATTCACTTTTGATGAGCCTATTTTGACAGTTATTATTGTTATACTCCTGTTGATTCCATATTATATCCAATGAGCAATTGTTTTGCTCACTCTTGCATATTTATAAACTCATTGCAGCTAAAGAAGAGAAGGTATGTGAACCTTCGTCTAGCAAAGGAAAGGGAAAAATGTACAAGTGATGAAGATGTGTAATTTTTCTTTGATTAAGATGTTAGACTTTTATTATGTTGATCTTAGACTTTATTTTTTTAAAAGAAGTTATGTAGTGTTTTTCGCATTTGAATGATGATTAAAGGTTAAATAACCTGGGAGATTTTTATTATGTAACCCTTTAATGGGGAAGGTTTTTTTTATTATTCAATTTTATTATGATTGGGTAGTTAGAAATGAATGTTTTGATTAAGTGAACACCAAATCTTGAGGAAATAAAGTACCAGGATTTGGGGGTGTCACAGGTTGGTATCAAAGCTTTAGGTTATGAACCTTAGGTGGGGGGGGAAGCCTTAGGAAGTAACCTTTGAAAAGATAGTGGAGATAACTCTTATCGAGTTTTAAGAAAGAAGTAATAAAACACTTATGTGTTTATGTGTTTATAACTTATATGCTCGTGAGTGTCGAGTAGTAATGATTAATAATTAAAACTTTAAAACTTTGTTGTCAAGATGACTAATGTCGGAGAATCCAGTCAGGCTAGAGAGGAGGGACATCAAATGCCTATGGAGGAGGAGCGTCGCGACATTCAAGTAGTTTGGGAACAACTACTGCCACGGGAGTCAGCCCCGTTGGTCACAGTAGTTGAGGATGAGGATGATGATGAGGATGACGAGGATGAGGAGGAAGAGACTCCACTAACCTCGATAGCCGCTCGTATGTACGATGAAGTCTACGACCGTAACGTGGAACTTCAGGATACCGTCGAGGAATTGCAAGAGATAGTAGCTGAACAACAGACTACAATGACACAGAAGGACGATGACATCTAGGATCATGAAGAACGACTGACAAAGGTCGAGGAGAAACTAGTACAGACGGAAGGAGAGAAAGAACAACTGATCGAAGTGGTCGCTGAACTGAAGAACAAGCTGAGAGAAGAAGCTGCTTAGAGGGCAAGAGCTGAAGATGCTTACGAGGAAGCTTTTCAACTAACCAGATTAGCAACAAGAGACACGCAAGCAAAGAGGATGAAGATGGAAGAGATGGATAAAGTATTTAACACCGCAATTAATTGAGCTCAAGACCGGGTCATGGGATATCCGATTCAGTTCGAGACGCTGCCATCATTCGTGTTAGATCGCAGAACAATATTTTGAGTCATGGAGGAAGAACGTGATAGGGCTAAGAAGTATCTTAATAGAACATCGTAGCTGTTGTACGATGAGTGAAAGGTTAAATAAATTGTAAATCCCAAGTGTTATGCAACCTATGGGATATGATTATGATGTTGTCCTAAAACTTTTGTAGTTCAGGAAAGGAATGTAAATAGCAGTGATGCTATTGTTTTTATGTTTTTCGAAGTAATGATGAATAAATAAAAGTTGTTACTTTATTCAAAGTGTTATGTGTTATGTGGTTATTTCTGTTTGGAGGCAAGTTAATTAGAAAATACTTAAAGAAGCTAGGTAATAGTCTAATAGATGTTCTGTTTAAACAAAAAATGCCTCCCAGACGTCAACCACCACGACAGAGAACCACGGAAGGAACCAATAACAATAATGTTGATGGTAATCCAGTTCAACAACTAGTGACGCTACTGACAGGAGCGTTACAAAATCAACCACAGAACCAAGGAACAACGTTTAAGGATTTCACGGCGGTGGGACCACCTAAATTCCGTGGGTCCATGAATCCAGTCGAAGCACAGACCTGGATTATAGAGATAGAAAAGGTGTTTGATGTCGCTAGGGTAGGGGATGATCAGAAGACTGCTTTCACAACTTTTATGTTGAAAGCAGAAGCTAGTTATTGGTGGCAGGCCAATAAAACTCGTGAAGGGCCAGGAGTATTGACCTGGGATAGGTTCAAGGAGTTGTTCTTTGAGACTTATTTCCCGGAGAGTTCGAAGAGTCAGCTAGAAGTGCAGTTTCTAGTATTAAATCAGGGAACGATGACGGTGTCTGAGTATGCCGCGAAATTCAACGAATTGGCGAGGTTTGCGCCATATCAGGTCAGTACAGACGATCGTAAGGCAAAAAGGTTTGAACAGGGACTGAAGCCCTGGCTGTACAGTAGGGTTTCCCTGTTCCAATTGAAGACATTTGCAGCGGTGATGGAGAAAGCAGTACTCGCTGAAGGTGGAGGCGAGGCAGTGACAAAGTTCAATCAGGAACAAAAGAAGAAGAAGAATAAGAATGAGATTAAGAATGGAGGTGGTAATAGTGGAAACAACAACAGCTTGAAGAAGAAATGGAATGGAAACATGGGTGCTGGAAACCAGCAGGGTAACCAGTAAAACAAAAAGTTTGAAGAATGTGCGACATGCGAGAAATTTCACAAGGGTGTGTGCTTGATGGGGAAACGAGTTTGCTTCAATTGTGGTCAGGAGGGTCACATTGCCCCAAATTGCACTCAACCGAAGAAGAATGCGTGCTTCACGTGCGGATCCAAGGATCACTTTGCTCGTGAATGCCCTAAGAAGAAGGATGGAGTGACTACCAGAAGCAATGGAGGTAACAATGGAGGTACATGGGCCATTGCAGGACCTGCAGCATCAAACAAACCCACAGCTAGAACCTTCAATATTACTGTGCAAGATGCTGTGCAATCAAAAGATGTAGTGTCAGGTATTATCCCAATCAATGAAATAAATGCTTATGTATTATTTGATTCGGGTGTTACTTGTTCGTTTATATCTGAGGAATTTGCTAAGAGGTTAGAATTGCCTAGAGAAGAACTGAATTCTCCTTTGAACATAGAAATTGCAAATAAGGAAGTAATCCCTGTTAGATTCGTATACAAGAATTGTAGGGTGAACATTAAGGAAAATATCTTGTTGGTAGATTTAATTCCGATTAAACTCGGGGAGTTTGATGTAATTTTGGAAATAGATTGGATGTTCAAATACGGAGCGGTAATTGACTGCCAAAAGAAGTGTGTAAACCTTATGACTCCGTCAAAGGTAGTATTTTATGGTAGCAAGTCGCCTAGACAAATGAGATGTCTGAAGATTATGCAGGCCAATAAATTGTTGAGTCAAGGCTATGTGGGTTATTTAGCTTACATAGTCGATACTCAGAAGAAGAATGTAAAACTGGATAAAATACCAGTAGTGAGGGAATTCGAAGACGTCTTTCCAGAGGATTTGCCAGGACTTCCTCCTGATAGAGAAATTGAGTTCGTGATCGACTTAGCGCCAGGTACAGCACCGATATCGAAGGCCCCGTACAGAATGGCTCTGGTAGAAAAGAAGGAACTGATGGTACAGTTGCAAGAGCTGCTAGACAAGAAATATATTCAACCAAGCGTATCGCCGTAGGGAGCGCCAGTTTTATTCGTGAAGAAGAAGGACGAAACAATGCGTCTTTGCATTGATTATAGAGAGTTAAACAAAGTTACTATTAAGAATAAGTATCCGTTTCCTAGAATAGATGACTTGTTTGATCAGTTGAAGGGTGCTAAATATTTTTCGAAAATAGATTTGAGAAGTAGGTATCACCAGTTGAAAGTGAGGAAGGAGGATATACCACGAACGGCATTCACAACTCGGTATGGACATTACGAGTTTCTGGTGATGTCTTTTGGTTTAACCAATGCGCCTGCTGCGTTCATGGATTTGATAAACATGGTGTTTAAACCATTCTTAGACAAGTTTGTAGTGGTATTTATTGATGACATTCTGGTGTATTCCAAAACTCAGGAAGAACACGTGGAACATTTACGTTTAACATTGGAAACACTAAGGAAGGAAAAGTTGTACGCAAAATTCTCTAAGTGTGAATTTTGGCTCGACCGTATACAATTTTTGGGTCATGTTATTGACAAGGATGGGATTTCAGTGGATCCGTCAAAAGTGAAAGTTGTAATCAATTGGGAATAACCAAGAACACCGTCGAAAGTGAGGAGTTTCTTGGGATTGGCCGGTTATTATAGAAGATTTATTCAAGATTTTTCTAAGATAGCCACTCCTCTAACAAATTTGACAAGGAAAGCTGTAAAATTCGTTTGGACGGAGAAATGTGAAGAGAGTTTCCAAGATTTAAAGAAGAAGCTAAGTGTGGCACCTGTGTTGGCATTACCAGATAATACATGAAATTTTATGGTGTATAGTGATGCCTCACACAAAGGGTTGGGTTGTGTTCTTATGCAGAACGGCAGAGTTATTGTGTATGCATCAAGACAACTGAAGGATTATGAGAAAGGGTGTCCGACTCATGATTTGGAATTAGCTGCAATTGTATTTGCTCTGAAGATATGGAGGCACTATCTTTGTTGTAAGACCCCAACTTATTAATGGATAAAATCAAATTTTCTCTAATTATTATTGTGAATAATAAGGTGTTAATTTGATATAATATTTTGGTTATGGGTGAAATATGCAAATTTTGCAAAATAAACAAGTGGATATAAAATATTCATTTTGTTGGGGAATATTCGTTTGGTCGTGGAATATTCTTTCTGTCGAAAAATATTCGTATAACGGCGCAGCTATTTGTGGGTCCCATAACAAAAAATGGTTGGATAAAGATAACGACAAAAATTGAGTTTTTATAAATAACGGCGTAGTTGTTACCGTTAACATTGTTGGAATACCCGGTGGTTAAAATACAGTAATACGCGTGGTTGCACAGTAGCACACGGATTGCACAGTATTTTTAAATTATTGATTCTTACGAAGGAAGGCACTACTCAATAATTGTTACAGTAGTTACTGTTCAATATTTTATTTTATTAATTCAATAATTGCTGCATTGATATTTTATATTATTGTTGTTTCAATAATTGTCACTGCACAATATTTCTCATTATCAGATCAATAATTCATATTATTTGAATAATATTATTAGATAGCATTATTGGCAATGTCTTGAAAGTTCTATCTAAGGAGAGGTTTGGTCACCTAATTGCTCGCCAGTAAGGAGAAATCCTTATTGGAAAGCCCTCTCTTTCCTGGAAACGGCCTGGTTGTCATAAATGTGATTCTGTAATATTAATTGTGAATAATTAATTATTGATTCATATGATAAGGAAATATTTATTTTATGTGAATATAAATATTGGATATATTTTGTGGTTAAAAATGAAGGAGTTAATGTTGGGGTGTTTTATCAGTATTTTTGTCAGAATGGAGGTATTAAAAATCAATCAGGGTTTTTGAGATATATTGCGGGGGTTATACTTTTTAATCCGACCGTTGGATCGTTGTGATTTTTGGATATGTTATACATATATAAGTTGAGCATATATTCACAAATTTTGAACCGTTAAAAATGAACATATGATTTGTTATGAATTTTAAGAGATGACTGGTTCAGAAATTATTGAAGTTTTGGAATTTATCATATTGGTGAAAAATTCTAGAATTGGTGGGCCCCACTTTTGGTTGGTGAAAATGTGCTAAGATTTTTATTCAAATGTGGTGGGTGGGAATAGTAGCAGGTAAAGCCATCAGGTTGCAGGTTAAGTCTACTTCGGCGTGCTAACATTTTCCTATAAATAGAGGGCTAAGTTAGAATTGAAAAATACACCAAAAACAAGTTTTATCTCTTTCTCTCTCTAGATTATTGAGTGTATTTTGTGAGTATTTAGATACTTTGTGAGTTTTTATTCATCAGTGTAAGTTTCCTTCAGCCTTATACCGATATTCCAATCAAAAGTACTGATATTTTGAGTTTTCTTTAATATCATTATACCAAAATGTTGGTATGAACTTTTTATCAAATTTAAAACTTTTTGTGTCAGGGTTACTATTCACGTATACGGCACTATTCACCAAAAAAATAAAAAAAAATTCTTTTTGTCCAAGTTGTCTATTATGGTTACTATCTTTGATTGTATCCATATTTTGATCTTTATTTTTAAATCCTGCTTCAAAATTGATTATTATGGAGTATTATTGAACTTGGATAAACTGTAATATGAATTCCTAATATTTGTTCTTTTATCTCACTGGATTCGTTTTCTTTAAAATAATTTTCATCATCCTCAGTCCTAAATGATGATACTACTAAATATATTTGGCCTATAGTGCAAAGATGTATGATAACCTGATGAATATCTTTGGCCTGTAGTGCAAAGATGAACAGGTGTTGAGATGAACATGACCAACTGGTGATACAAATGAATATCTTTAGCTTGTAGTGCAAAGATGAATATTTGATTCAAGATGTATATTGATTGATGTTACAGGGATAAAATATTGATGATGGACTTTTAAATCTTAGAAGATAGTAGAATTCTTTCTCTACTTGACTCTTCTAATGGATTGTTGTTTTCGCTGCAGTTGTTGATCTAAAACTTGTTGTCTATTATATTTTATCAGATTTTCCTTGTTGAAGACTAACGATAATTTGTTGTATATTATCTTAGTCATAATATTCCTTACTGGGCTAATTGAGCTCACCCTTTTTGTTCCATTTTCTTCTCAGGAGGAGATAGTATAGCAGGAACTAGCCGGGGTATGGAGTGACGATTTTAGAAAGTTGTTTAGCAGTCCTCACTATTTTTGTAAAATAGTGTATCAATAATTGTAATGAGGACTCCTTTTGAATTTTTATACTCTCTATTTGTATTCAAACTCACAGTATATGTGTTATCGTATTTTGCACGACAATTGTATTACTGAGGTTGCATTTATTTTTGTACCATGTATTTGGCTACTCAAAATGGGTGATGTATACCTGTTTTGGGGGCGTCACATTTATGGAGAGAAATGTGAGATCTACACAGACCACAAAAGTCTGAAGTATATTTTTACTCAGAAGGATTTGAACATGCGTCAAAGAAGGTGGATGGAACTGATAAAAGATTACGATTGTGAGATCTTTTATCATCCCGGCAAAGCGAATGTGGTTGCAGATGCTTTAAGCAGGAAAGGTCGAGAGAAGTTGGTGCTGATAACAACTCAGGAGGAGCTCATTTTAGCAATGACAAAACTGGAGTTGGAAATCAAATTTCTAAAAGAATCTGACGAACAACTTTTCCAGATAGAAGCTGGTCCAACTTTAGTGGACAAATTGAAGAATGCTCAACTACAAGATGAAGAGTGTGGGAAAATCAAAGAGGATCTGATTGAGAGTAGTGATGTAAAATACAAGATCGACACCGAAGGACTACTACGGTTTGAGGGAAGAATCTAGGTTCCAGCAACACCAGAGCTGAAAGAAGAAATCTTGATCGAAGCTCATAACTCGAGATATTCGATTCATCCAGGAAGTACGAAGATGTATCAAGATTTGCGACGACATTTTTGGTGGCCAAATATGAAGAGAGACGTTGCAGAATGCGTTGCAAAGTGCTTGACATGTCAGAGAGTCAAGGCCGAGCATCAAAGACCAAGCAGGTTACTTCAACCGTTGGAGATACCAGAGTGGAAATGGGAACATATCACAATGGATTTTGTGGTAAGTCTTCCAACAACTCAGAAAGGATACGATGCGGTTTGGGTGATAGTGGACAGATTGACAAAATTTGCACACTTTTTACCAATAAAGATTAGATTCAACCTTGATCAGGTGGCAAAACTATATGTTAAAGAGATCGTATCGAGACATGGAGTTCTAGTATCAATTATATCAGATAGAGATCCGAGGTTCACATCAAACTTCTGGAAGAGACTACAAGAATGTATAGGAACACAGTTGCGAATGAGTATGGCATATCATCCGCAAATAGATGGCCAAAGCGAACGAACGATTCAGACATTGGAAGATATGCTAAGGGCATGTGTTATGGATTTTAAAGGAAGCTGGGATGAACAATTACCGTTGGTGGAATTTGCTTACAATAACAGTTATCACGCGAGCATCGGCATGCCACCTTACGAGGCATTGTACGGCAGAAAGTGCAGAACTCCACTGTGCTGGGATGAAGTCGGTGAACGCCAACTGTTAGGACCGAAACTAGTGCAATAAACTGTTGACGTTGTCAAACTCATCAGGACAAGATTGGTAGCAGCTCAAGACCGACAAAAAAAGTATGCTGATCAACACAGACAAGATCGTGCATTCGACGTAGGAACTTTTGTATTCCTAAAAGTTTCTCCTTGGAAGGGGAAAATTCGTTTCGGTAAGAAGGGAAAGCTAACCCCGAGGTTTATTGGACCCTTCGAGGTGCTACGAAGAGTTGGAGAGGTGGCTTACGAGATAGCTCTACCTCCAGAGTTGGAAAATATTCATAATTTTTTTTACATTTCGGTGTTACGACCATATAAGCCCGACTACAAACATGTGATCGAGTATGAACCGTTGCAGTTCGAGAAAGACTTGTCTTATGAAGAGATTTCTATCCAGATAGTTGACAAGAAAGAACAGGTGCTCAGGAATAAAGTTATACCTTCTGTGAAGATGATATGGAGAAACCACAACGCTGAAGAAGCTACGTGGGAACTCGAAGATAAAATGATGAAAGATTACCCTGAGTTAATTATTTAATCTGTGACCTCGATTCTGGGAACAGAATCTTTGTAAGTAAGGAAGAATGTAACGAATGATTTATTTAAATTATGATTCTAAGGACAGAATCCTTTTAAGAGGGGAATGATGTAACATTCCAAATTTTTTATTTAATTTGAAATATTTATTTGAGTTATATAAATATTTAATGGTTATGTTTATTGTTGAATAAATAATTGTTCAATTTGATTGATTTGATTTAGTTAATTAATTTGATTGATTTGATTTAGTTAATTATTTGTAAGAAAATAATTAAGGAGTTAAGAAAATAAATTGTGATGAGATTATATACTAATTTAATTTAATAAGTAAGCTAGAGAGCTTATAATGATTAAATGAATTATAGTATTTTAATTGGAATTGTGATTAAAATAAAGTGTTAGTTGGTTGAATAAAATTATAAAGGAAATTATAATTATCTGATAATGGTTTATGTGTGAAAGTAATTTAATAGATTAATATTTGAATTGATTAAATAGATTATTTAATTTATTAAAAGTGTGACAAAATAACCTTGCTATAAAGGAGTTATTGCCAAACATATCTTATTGCATATTAAAGTCTTTAATCTAATGATGTTTTAACAAACAAGGTATAAAGATTAATCCATTTGTTTTAATTTGATTTACCAAACAAAGTGTAAATGTTAATGAGTTATTTTTAGTTAGCTAGCTAAACAAGCCTTATGGCTTTTAATTTTCAAAAAAATTATAACTGATGTCAGTTAAGTTAGTATTATATTATATAATTAATATATATTATATCTTATATTCATTATATTCTAAGACGTAAGAATAGAGGAGAGAGGTAAGAGAGAATAAGAGAAAAACTCATAGGAAGAAGAAGAAAAGTGAGAGAATCCTATAGAATTGGGAGTGAAGAGGAGAAAAGTTTGACAATCAAAGAGTTAGTATCATCATCTTCTTCAAGGTATTATTCTATTCTTTTTAGTTTTAAAAGTTTAGTTTTTCTCTTCCCAATTTCTTTGTAGAATCCTTGTGTAAAGATGAATTGTTGTTGTTATGTGGCTTTATATGATAAACTAGTGATGTTAAAACTATTTTTACAAGTTATAATCAATGAATTGATGATATGTATGTAATTTGTGAAGAAAACCTTTTTACAGAGAGTTTTTGTGAATGAGTATGGGTTAATTTAAAGTAGAAATTGAGAGTTAATTAGTTGTTTAGTTGATAAATTGACCATCTAATTTGATAGAGTATGTATAATTATTGATAAAGATACTTTGAATTAATTGTTTTGGTTGAAAAACAAAATTTACAGTGTTGATTTTCATTGAAATATCAAAAAGTGAGTTTTTATCAAAAACATTAAAATTGGGTGTTGTAAATTTGATGTTTATGTTATTTTATGGGTAGAAACATGTTAGAAGTATGCACAATATGTTTACATGAAGTCTATGTGTAAATTACATGTTAATTAGTCTATTAGATTGGAGCTTGTAGGCCAATTTGGCTTTTGTTCATACTGTTGCCGAGCTTGGTCGCCAGATTCTGGAGTCTGGCGTCGCGGCACGGCCCAACATTACGTTCATGGCGCCGCAGCGCCATCGCCACGCCGCAGCGCAGCTTCGTAATTTATTCACCGCGCCGCAGCGCCATCCTCACGCCACAGTGCGACCCACAGTGTAAACTGTGGCGCCGCAGCGCGAGTTAGTAGAATGGTCTGACAGTGTATTTTTGTACACGAAATTTTAAGAAAAATTATGCGATGATCGTAGGACTGTAAAATGTTGATAAACATGTTATTAGCAATTAAATTATTTTGTAACTTGAATATGTGATTAAAAATCCAATTTTTAAATGATAAACGTACTTAGTTATGTTGTAAAGTGGTAATGGCTAACTATGTCATGATGACATATGTTTATAGGATATTGTGATTCGTATTGTTCGATTTAATCTACGAACAAGGCAAGTTTTCTAACTCTATACTTTCGTTGAGCTAGTTCTATTATTACATTGCATAAATTTACTCTTTTGATCGAGCAAGTTTTCTAATGCTTTATCTTGTTGAGCTAATTATTATTTTCAATTCGATTACCTTATAATGATGCAAGCTGTTTAAACTTTAGTTTGATGTTGAACAAGTTATTCTTGTATTTAACTTGTTGTTTAGCATGCACAATTATATATACTAATGTCGAACAGTTTATCGTTCAAATTGCTATGCATGCTTAGTATTCAATTCTAATTAACCTTGGCTTAGTATTGTTCAAACAAGGTGTATTATAGTCATTCAAATTGTATGCTATTAGATTATTCCTAAAGCATGACTTTAGTTTACTATGATTGATTCAATCACAATTATTCTATAGTATAATGTTATTGGTTTTATTCAACTAATCCTTAGTTAATGTTCGTTGAATTCCAAATTACGTTGAAAGCTTATTCAAACCAAACTTCCTTTGGTGTGGACTTGTACTCTAAATACTGAGATGAACAACCCTATTGTTATGATTAAGGGTTAACTTACGCTTAGTGTTAAAATGTTTGTGCACAATACATTGTACAAAGGGTTGATCCCCCTAAGTACGAGGTCCTTATAGTCTTATGACTGTTAAAGTTTGAGTTGAAAGATTACTTGCAACTGTAGACGTAGTTCATGGTCTTACGACCCTCAGTGATGTATATTTTCCATATTTTGGGATTTCAGTTTCTGATTATTATTGATAGAGTACTATTCACTTTTGATGAGCCTATTTTGACAGTTATTATTGTTATACTCCTGTTGTTTCCATATTATATCCAGTGAGTAACTATTTTGCTCACTCTTGCATATTTATAAACTCATTGCAGCTAAAGAAGAGAAGGTAGGTGAACCTTCGTCTAGCAAAGGAAAGGAAAAAATGTACAAGTGATGAAGATTTGTAATTTTTCTTTGACTAAGATGTTAGACTTTTATTATGTTGATCATAGACTTTATTTTTTTAAAAAAAGTTTTGTAGTGTTTTCCGCATTTGAATGATGATTAAAGGTTAGATAACCTGGGAGATTTTTATTATGTAACCCTTTAATGGGGAAGATTTTTTTTATTATTCAATTTTATTATGATTGGGTAGTTAGAAATGAATGTTTTGATTAAGTGAACACCAAATCTTGAGGAAATAAAGTACCAGGATTTGGGGGTGTCACAGCTTACATACAAGGCAAGTTTCTTATCCTAAACTTTTATTGAGCAAGTTTCCTCACTTCATTATCTTTATAAGAATGCAAGCTTTCTATTCCTAAATTATCATTGTACAAGTTTCTAAATTCTATGTTAAAGTTGAGCAAAACTAATCTATCTTATGTATAATTGTGCAAGCTCTTGTAACCTAATTCGTTACATCGAGCAAGTTTCACTTTCCTTAATATTATTCAAAGCATATATTGTTCTAATACATCGATTCAAAGGAGATTGTTCTAACTCTTTTGAATATAGCACTTTGCATGTATATTATGTTTACTCAATTATATGTTGTTGTTATTCGATCTTTGGCCTTGATAATCTTCTTCAATTCTATATTGTTGTATTAAACTTTCAAGTAATAAGCAAACTCTTATTGATTGAACTAGTCTATTATGGAATAGTGTTCTAAAATTCTAGAACCACTGAGAAGTTAGTTCCGACCTAAACTTTCTTTAATGCAGAAATTCTAAATTCAAACTGAGACGAACAACCCTAACATAGGGGATTTTGTACGTGTAATGTTGAGATGTTTGTGCACAATACATGGTACAAAGGGCTGATCCCCCTAAGTACGTTAAGCAGGGTCTATATAGTCTAAATGACTGTTAAGGTTGGGGTAGTAATGCCTAATCACCGGGGACATAGTTCATGGTCTTAAGACCCTCAGTCATTAAAGTTCGAACTTGTTTTCTATTTTTGATTCATAGAACAAGTTCATTATTGTTCAGCATCCGTTGTTCACTCTCATGTTGTTATCATTACTACTCTTTATATCAGTGAGCAATTGTTTGCTCACTCTTGCAATTAACACAGCAGCTAAAGTTGAAAGAGTTTATGAGCCATCTACTAGCAAAGGAAAGGGCAAGATGTCCAAGTGTTGAAGATTTATGAGAATTTATTTAAATGAATTATGTTATAAGACTTGTTTTAATTTATGATGTATATTTCAAACTTATGTAATAATTTAAGGTTAGTTTACCTGGGATTATTTTTGAGATGATGTAATCCTTTAATGGGAAAGATTATTATTTAAAATAATTGATATTTTTATCCTTATTTATGGGTAGTTAGATGTAATTATTTTGATAGTGAGCACCAAATTCTGTGGGAATGAAGTACCCGAATTTGGGGGTGTCACAACAATAACATTATATCAAATCCACACCTTATTACTCAAAATGATATTTAGAGAAAATAAATTTTTATTAATAAAAGTTGGGGTCTTACATCCCCTACGGAAAGTCTGGCTTCGGTGCATCGCACACAAGGAAGTCACCAGCGAAAGGCTCGGGACTCTTTACTTATAGCTCTGATACCAACTTTGATGCCCCCAAAATAGGTATACACAACCCATTCTGAGTCGCCAAATACATAATATATATTTCAAATACAAACTTAATTATACAATTGTCGTGCAAAATACGGCAAAACATAAGCTGAGAGTTTTAACACGAATATTGTCTTGTAGACAATATCCAAACTTAAATGGAGTCCTCAATAAAATTATTATCACACTATTTTATAAAATAGTGAGGACTACTACAGCCACCATCTCGGACTGTCACTCCATTCCCCGACTAGTCCCAACTATGTTCTCATTTCCTGAGGAGAACAATAAAAGCAAAGGGTGAGCTCAAGTAGCCCAGTAAAGAATATTATGACTAAGATAATGCAGAATAAATTATCGTTAGCCTTCAACAGTGTAAAACTGATAGAATACAATTAACAACACGTTTAACTGCAGCGAAACAAGCAATCCATTAGAAGAGTCAAGTAGAGTATGATATCTATTATCTTATACGATTTAAAAGTTCATCATCAACATTTTGTCGCTGTAACATAGCTCAATAAATAATTCACATCATCGAATTATCCATGCACTACGGGCCAAGGATATTCGTTAGTATCACATCCATTAATTATCCATGCACTACGGGCCAAGGATATTCGTTATTATCACCAATGGTCATGATCATGCCAACAACTGTCTATCAATGAACTACGAGCCAATGAGGACTTTTACCACATCATTTGTAACATTACAGGTTATGATTATACCGATACATAATTCTTGGTCATAATCATACCAATCAACAAGCCATCTATGCACTACAGGCCAAAGATGACTTTTATCACAATATAAGCATGAGGATGATGACAATGATATAAGAATTCAATTAAGTAAAAGCAAGGATGAATTTTAAATATTTATAATTCAATTTATACAGAGTTCAAGAATGTCCAAATTGTCAACATGATAACAACTTTGTGGAGTAAAATTCAAGAATAATATTCATGTATCAAAAATATTTTGGACAGAAAAGAAATCAATTTTTATCATGAATAGTACCCCAGGTGAATAGTACCCAAGTGAATAGTACCCCATGAATAGTACTTTGTAAATAGTATCCCGACATGAAAAGATTAAAATTTAACTAGAATATTCAGAAAAATATTTCCGTGAAAAGATACTCGATGAAACGCAAATTTCAAGGATATTCTACTAATTTCAAGGATTATAGAAGTAATACTTAACACAATGAGTCTAAAATTAGAAATATAAAATGAAATAATATTACTTACATACTATAGAGTATGGAAGAAAATATTATTTTTACGAATATTGAATAAAAATAATATCTCTTACCTTAAAAGGAGAGTATTTCTTACTGGTATAGCGGGGATATTCTTGAAAAAAACTTGCACTGTTTTCTACACTCAAAGCTTCCTTAAACTCTAAAGAAATACGCTCAATATTATAGAAGAAGAATTATTTGATTCTAGTGTGATTTTCAATTCTAAACTAAGCATCCTATTTATAGGAGAAAGGAAAGATACTATTTAGAAAAAATCACGGACGCACAGTAAGAAGAAAACCACAGGCGTTGCAATCGGCTGATTTTCTGAAAAATTTGATTTTACTATGCTGCACTATGCAATAATATATTCTAATAAAACAAAAATTTAAAATAAAATATATTTTATTTATAATCTAATAAAATAAAACTTGTAATATATATATATATATATATATATATATATATATATATAAGTAATAAAATAAAATTGAGATAACTTTCTACCGATGATTTTAAAAAATGAATAAGTGGGGGTATATGTAATAAGCCAAATTTATAACAAATACTTCAAAAAAAAAACTCTCTATTTATCTCAATTCACTTGACTTCACTAAACACATTTTTAATAGCATTTACTCATCATTAATATTATAACTCATAATATTAACAACCAGACCATTCCCAAGAAAGAGAGAGATTTCTGATAAGGACTTATCCTTATTGGCGCGCAATTAGGTGACCAAACCCCTTTCCTCGACAGAACTTTTTAGACATTATCAATTATTTAAATAATAATATGAATAACTTTGTCGTCTCAATTATTGATTTAATAATATAAAATATTATGACAATAATTGAATCAATAATGTGTGATACTATGCAGCAATTACTGCAGCAATAATTGAATAAAACTGAGTGACTTCTCACGTAAGCATCAATAATCAAAGATAATGTGTAATATCGTGTGCTACTGTGCAACCACGCGTATTACTGTACTTCTATCACCGGGTATTTTAATAGTTTAACGGTAAAACTTTTGACGTTATTTTTATAAAAAGTTATTTATGTGAAACCCCAGATTTTATGAATAAATATTTAATTTTTCTCGAAATAATTTTTTTTATATTAATGTGTGGATTTGATATAATAGTTATGGGTAGTATTTATAAATTTTGCAAAGTATGCAAGTTGTCATATTATATTCAATTGGTCGGAGAATATTCTTTTCGTCGGGGAATATCCGTACGACGGTACAATTATTGGTGGACCCCACAACGGAATTATTGTCGGATTGAGAAAACGACAAAAATACTTTATGAAAATAACGGCGGAAGTTTTACCGTTGATACTGTTGAACTACTCGGTAGTAAAAGTACAGTAATACGTGTGGTTGCATAGTAGCACACGGTATTAATTATTAATGCTTATGTGAGAAGTCACTCAGTTTGATTCCATTATTGTCAGTTAATAATATGAATTATTTAGCGATAATGACGTTTTGTTTTATTCGTATTATTAACGTAATAAAACAGAAACATCTTTTTATATAAAACAGAATACTTTATTAAAGTTATTCTATAAATAGAATATATTATATTTTATTTAAAAGATTTTTCTTTAAATATGGACCATCAGATTAAAGTAATCAATCTGGACCGTTCATGGATTAGTTACTATGCATTCCATTTTCCTATAAATAGAAGCTCATTCCTTCATTATTTCTTACGAATTCACTGAACTCTAGAGAGAGAAACTATAGAGAGAAACTATAGAGAGAGAGAAGAAGAGTATTCTGCTACTTAACTACTTCCTTACTTCAGCTCTTCTTTAAAACGGTAGGGAATATTATTTCTTTTATATTCATGAAGAGAACTTCTGTTATTCCATTTGTTATTATTCTGTTGGAATAACCAGTATACGCGGTCTACCCTATACTTGGTGACATTCTTCTATTATTCTGTTGGAACATCCTGTCTGTGTGTTTTACACCGGACCTGGTTCCGTTTATTATTCTGTTGGAACATCCTGTCTGTGTGTTTTACACCGGACCTGGTTCCGTTTTATTATTATTCTGTTGGAATATCCTGTCTGTGTGTTTTACACCGGACCTGGTTCCATTATTTATTATTCTGTCGGAATATCCTGTCTGTGCATTTACGCCGGACCTGGTTCCATTATTTATTATTCTGTTGGAATAACCTGTCTGTGCGGTCTATCGCATGCATGGTGATTTCTTTTGTTATTCCATTCTTTATTATACTCAGTTGGTTAAGTTTTGACTTCTATACTCCATGAAATTTGTGGAATATCCTTAACATTTGCGCTTCATCTAGTATCTATTCATGAAAATATTCTCCTGATCATTCTTGAATTTTACTCCACAAAGTAGTATCATGTTGACAATTTGGACGTTGTAAATTCTTGGATAAATTAATTCTTGAACTTGTTTTATTGAATTCTTATATCATTGTCATCATCCTCATGTTTATATTCTGTTGAAAGTCATCTGTGGCCTGTAGTGCATAGATGGACTTGGTATGATTATGACCAGGGATTATTCGGTGTAATCATGACCGTAATGTTACGAATGATGTGGTAAAAGTCCTCATTGGCCCGTAGTGCATTGATGGACAGTTGTTGGCATGATCATGACCATTAATGAATACACGAATATCCTTGGCCGTAGTGCAGGGGTGATTCGATGATGTGGATTATTTTATTAAGCTGAGTCTCAGCGATCGCAGTGTTGAAAAACCTTTTAAATCATAAAAGATAGTAGAGTTTATTTTCTACTTGACTCTTTTAATGGATTGCTTGTTCCGCTGCAGTTAAACTTGATGTCTATTATATTTTATCAGTTTAACATTGTTGAAGGCTAATGATAATTTATTCTGCATTATCTTAGTCATAATATTTCTTACTGGGCTAGTTGAGCTCACCCTTTCTTTCACTGTTCTCTTCAGGAAATGAGAACGTAGCTGGGACAAGTCGGGGTACGGAGTGATGGTCCGAATGATAGTATTAGTTAGTAGTCCTCACTATTCTATGTAATGGTGTGTTAATAAATGTAATGAGGACTCCTTTTGAGTATGAATACTCTCTAGAAGATAATATTTGTATTCAAACTCACAGTTTATGTTTTGTCGTATTGTACACGACAGATGTATTAATCAGTTGTATTTGTATTCTGTACTATGTATCTGACGACCCAAGATGGGTGATGTATACCTAATTTTGGGGGCGTCACAGTTGGTATCAAAGCTTAGGGATATGATCCCTGGCTAGGATGTGAGAATAGAACTAGGAGGGGAGAGACGGGGAATTCCTTCGCTAGTATGACCTACCTAAGTTTATTTGCATGGTATTTAATTGGTCGGTCATAACATAAGGATAATATATGACATATCAATTAATTTTTATTTTGTGGCAGTATCTGAAAATGGCATCCGAGAATGTTGAGAATAGCAATGGAGCACAGACGACTGTTGATTCACCACACATCAATAATCATGATAATGTGCATCAGGAAGGTGTCAATCCTCATGCAAACAACAACACTGACCAAATGATGAATGATCAAATGTTCAGAGGCTTTATGCAATTCATGCAACAACAGGTGAAAGCGGCTCCTGTCCACAACGTAGGTGGAAATACTGGAAACTCTCAGGCGGTCACCGCTAAACAGTTTAAGGAGCTGGGACCACCGGAGTTTAAGGGAGAACCCAAACCACTTGTAGCTGAAACATGGATAAAGCAGATCACCAAGATATTTGATGTCTTGGGTTGCTCCGAGGAGCAAAAGGTTCCCTTTGCCGCCTTTATGTTGCGAGGAGAGGCAGATTACTGGTGGGAATCGATAAAGCGTACCCAACCTGCCGCACTGAAGATGTCTTGGGAGAAGTTCCAAGATCTGTTTAACGACAAATACTTTCCCGAGAGTATTCGTCACATGAAGGAGGTGGAGTTCATCAAATTGGAGCAGAATAATATGACCGTGTCGCAGTACGAGGCAAAATTTGCGGAGTTATCCCGGTTTGCGTCCCACCTGGTGGATAATGAAGAAAGAATGACGCGGATGTTTTTAAGAGGTTTGAAGCCGGAGATACGTCAACATCTTGTTTCTCATAAACTGTGTTTGTATTCAGATGTTGTAAACAGGGCTCAGTTGGTGGAGCGCGATAACGAGATAACGCAACCAAAAGAGAGCAGCCGGCAAAATGATAATACCAGTGAGAGCAGTCATCGAAGCGGTGACAACAAGCGTGGAGGGAATCAACAGGCTAGAAATGGTAACCACTTCGGTGGTAATCAGGGCCAAAACAATAAGAATGAACATTTTAAGAAGAGGAGATTCAACAATGATGGAAAGATGTCAGCACCAGCACCTGTCGTTAAGGAAGGAGAACGATCACCTATCATATGTTTCAAATGCGGAGGGGAGGGGCACATCAGTCCAAACTGCGCGATGCCGTCCAAAGCATGTTATAATTGTGGAAGAGAAGGTCACTTAGCCCGATTTTGTCGTTCACCGAAGACAAGTTCAGATAGGATGGAGACATCAAAGACCGTCCCAGAAAAGCCAAAGCCAGTAGTTTAAGAGAGAGTATTTTTTTTTCGTGACGAGGAACCTGAATAAAATTATCACGGGTATGTTAGTCATAAACTCTTGCGAAGTCTATACCGTGTTAGATACCGGTTCTACTCACTCTTTTATTTCACCTAGTTGTGTTAAATGTTTGAAGTTAACTCCGGAGAACTTAGACTTTGATATGTCTATTTAAACTCAGTTGGGAGAAACCTTCGTTACCTCTACTATTTATAAATCTTGTTCAAATCAACACTTTCACGTTACCTGTCGATCTTATCTCTTTGAAAATACTTGCCTTTGATGTGATTTTTTTGAAACGATTGGTTCACTACTCATCATGCTTCTCGTAAGGTTGTTAGCTTTCATATTCCTAACCAACCTGTTATGCAAATTCAAAGTAACCAAACTACTAAAGTCAATCATTGTCATATCAAGCCATAAGTAAAAATCCCCGTTCCTTTCGCTGTTGACTTCCTGGTGTGGAATGCACCGAAGCTAGACTTTCCGTAGGAGACGTTGTAAATGATGATGGCAAGTTGATAGGTATCAATGTGACGTGTTATCCAAGTCTTGGATGAGGGTCACAGTTTTGAACGATATTTCTATTGTTAATAAATTTTTTGACGTATTCTTGAAGACTTCTTAGCCTACCCCAGAGCGTAAAATTGAATTTTGTATTGACCCCAGTACAAAACCTATTTCTTAAACCCTCAAATATTTCTTCAACTAAAACGAACGTATTATGCGCCAAAGACGTTGGCTCGAGCTGTTGAAGATTACGATCGTACCATTCAATAACATCGTGGAAAAGTGAACGTGGTAGCTGACGCGTTGTGTAGAAGATCGTATACGGTTACAAGTGTGAATATTCGAACCCACGTGAAGATAACGAATATACGATTAAAATCGACTTTAATCGATAAAGTTAAAGCCGCTCAAGCTACATACTAAGAGCTGATAAATGTGAAGAAAAAGGTTCAAGAGGGCGTTATTCTAGAAGCAAGAATCGACGAAGAGAGGAAATCTCAACTCTCGATTTAATTGGCCCATTTGAAATCCTCGATGAAGTAGGAACTGTGGCCTATAGACTCGTTTTACCGCCAAGTATGTTGCGTGTTCAGAATATTTTTTTTTTTACGTATCGATGTTACGTAAATATGTGGACGACCCGAACCGCATTATTAATTTAGAACCGGACGAAATAGCGAAAGATTTTACGTATGAGGAGATACGTGTTAACATCTTGGATAAGAAGGATCATATTCGATGCTTAAAGGTTATACCTCAAGAGTTAGAATTTGAAGTGAAGTCAAGGTATCCTCACATGTTCGGCATACCAAGTACGTACGTAAATTTCGAGGGCGAAATTCTATAAGGAGGGGAGATTGTGAAACCCCAGATTTTATGAATAAATATTTAATTTTTCTCGAAATAATTTTTTTTATATTAATGTGTGGATTTGATATAATAGTTATGGGTAGTATTTATAAATTTTGCAAAGTATGCAAGTTGTCATATTATATTCAATTGGTCGGAGAATATTCTTTTTGTCGGGGAATATCCGTACGACGGTACAATTATTGGTGGACCCCACAACGGAATTATTGTCGGATTGAGAAAACGACAAAAATACTTTATGAAAATAACGGCGGAAGTTTTACCGTTGATACTGTTGAACTACTCGGTAGTAAAAGTACAGTAATACGTGTGGTTGCATAGTAGCACACGGTATTAATTATTAATGCTTATGTGAGAAGTCACTCAGTTTGATTCCATTATTGTCAGTTAATAATATGAATTATTTAGCGATAATGACGTTTTGTTTTATTCGTATTATTAACGTAATAAAACAGAAACATCTTTTTATATAAAACAGAATACTTTATTAAAGTTATTCTATAAATAGAATATATTATATTTTATTTAAAAGATTTTTCTTTAAATATGGACCATCAGATTAAAGTAATCAATCTGGACCGTTCATGGATTAGTTACTATGCATTCCATTTTCCTATAAATAGAAGCTCATTCCTTCATTATTTCTTACGAATTCACTGAACTCTAGAGAGAGAAACTATAGAGAGAAACTATAGAGAGAGAGAAGAAGAGTATTCTGCTACTTAACTACTTCCTTACTTCAGCTCTTCTTTAAAACGGTAGGGAATATTATTTCTTTTATATTCATGAAGAGAACTTCTGTTATTCCATTTGTTATTATTCTGTTGGAATAACCAGTATACGCGGTCTACCCTATACTTGGTGACATTCTTCTATTATTCTGTTGGAACATCCTGTCTGTGTGTTTTACACCGGACCTGGTTCCATTTATTATTCTGTTGGAACATCCTGTCTGTGTGTTTTACACCGGACCTGGTTCCGTTTTATTATTATTCTGTTGGAATATCCTGTCTGTGTGTTTTACACCGGACCTGGTTCCATTATTTATTATTCTGTCGGAATATCCTGTCTGTGCATTTACGCCGGACCTGGTTCCATTATTTATTATTCTGTTGGAATAACCTGTCTGTGCGGTCTATCGCATGCATGGTGATTTCTTTTGTTATTCCATTCTTTATTATACTCAGTTGGTTAAGTTTTGACTTCTATACTCCATGAAATTTGTGGAATATCCTTAACATTTGCGCTTCATCTAGTATCTATTCATGAAAATATTCTCCTGATCATTCTTGAATTTTACTCCACAAAGTAGTATCATGTTGACAATTTGGACGTTGTAAATTCTTGGATAAATTAATTCTTGAACTTGTTTTATTGAATTCTTATATCATTGTCATCATCCTCATGTTTATATTCTGTTGAAAGTCATCTGTGGCCTGTAGTGCATAGATGGACTTGGTATGATTATGACCAGGGATTATTCGGTGTAATCATGACCGTAATGTTACGAATGATGTGGTAAAAGTCCTCATTGGCCCGTAGTGCATTGATGGACAGTTGTTGGCATGATCATGACCATTAATGAATACACGAATATCCTTGGCCGTAGTGCAGGGGTGATTCGATGATGTGGATTATTTTATTAAGCTGAGTCTCAGCGATCGCAGTGTTGAAAAACCTTTTAAATCATAAAAGATAGTAGAGTTTATTTTCTACTTGACTCTTTTAATGGATTGCTTGTTCCGCTGCAGTTAAACTTGATGTCTATTATATTTTATCAGTTTAACATTGTTGAAGGCTAATGATAATTTATTCTGCATTATCTTAGTCATAATATTTCTTACTGGGCTAGTTGAGCTCACCCTTTCTTTCACTGTTCTCTTCAGGAAATGAGAACGTAGCTGGGACAAGTCGGGGTACGGAGTGATGGTCCGAATGATAGTATTAGTTAGTAGTCCTCACTATTCTATGTAATGGTGTGTTAATAAATGTAATGAGGACTCCTTTTGAGTATGAATACTCTCTAGAAGATAATATTTGTATTCAAACTCACAGTTTATGTTTTGTCGTATTGTACACGACAGATGTATTAATCAGTTGTATTTGTATTCTGTACTATGTATCTGACGACCCAAGATGGGTGATGTATACCTAATTTTGGGGGCGTCACAATTTATGTCATTTTCTAACTCCGACAGTAATTTTGTTGTGGGGTCCACCAATGATTGTGCCGTCGTACAAATATTTCCTGATAAAACGAATATTCTCCCAACCAAATGAATATTTTATGACAACTTGCTTAGTTTGCAAAATTTATAAATATTACCCACAACTATAACTTTATAACAAATCCTCACATTATTATTCAAAATAACATTTAGAGAAAAATTAATCTTTATTCATAAAAGTTAGATGTAACAATCCAAGATTTTATTATTTATAATTTAAAATATTTATTAAATTAAATAAATATTTTATTGATGTGATTGTTGTTAGTAAATATTTATGAATTAAATTTATTAGATAATATTCTAAATTAATCTAATTTATAATTTAGAGAGTTGTAAGATAACATGAGATGTTATATTATTGTTTTGATTTAATAATTAAAATGGTATGTGAATTTATTAAGTGAAATTATAATGAAATTATAATTTTGGTGATAATTGCTTAAGTGGAATTTTTTTTAAAATAAAGTATGTGTAATTAAATTATTTGTTTAATGTTGGAAATGAAAATCTAAATAAATAATATGTAATTATAAATTATAAACTAAATTGTTTATTAAAATTAAAGGAGTTTAAATTAGTTTTGCCAAACAAAGCCTTATGGCATTTGAATTTTTGATTTTTACATTTTATTATAATTATTAAAATAAATCAAATAATAAATAAAATATATTTATAATCTATACGTTTATTATATTGTAACTAATATATTTAGTATGTGTATTAAGGCCATATCGGTTTCTTTTATTTTACGTATACTTGGGTTATCAGTTTTGTTATTTGCTACACTAAGGAAGAGAGTTGCAGAGATTTGAGAGAGAGTTGAGAGAGAATTCTTGAGATTTTCATGCAAAATTCTGTGTTTAGCAAGGATTGTTCAAGCATAAGAAGGTATTTTTACACAACTTTAATATTATATATATACATACATATATATGTTTCACGGCAAAATTGTTATATTCTGTGAATTCCATTTTTCAAATTGCTGCCATTCAACTAAATTATGGTGATTGTATGTGTTTGTGATACTAGAACTAGTGTTTAGACAGGAATTGTTATGTTTATTACGGTTTAAAAATGAAGAAAAGTAATTTACAGTGAATATTTTCATATGGCTATGAAAGTACAAAAGTTAGTGGTTAATTTGTATGTTAATCAGTAAATTGAGTCTTGATTATGCTAGTCCATTAAGAAACGAAGAGAACGTAGTTTGAACAAAGTAATTTGGACAAGAATTGTGATCACAGTGATAATTTTTATGAAGAATGTCAAAAATAGAGTTTTTGTATAAAAACATGAAATTTAAGGAATTAAATTAGTTGAAATTGTTGTTTAATTGTTCTAAGTTGATGAATATGTGAGGAAACATGTTTGTGTTAGTTTTATACCAATTGTATATGTTAATTCTACTGTTGTGTGGATGAAATTCGTGTTAGTTGGCTTAGAACAGAGTAGAAACTCAGTTCTGCAAAACTGGTACTGGGGTCACCCGCGGGCGCCCCGGAAACCAAGGTAATAATGGCGCGACCGCGCCAGTAGTCTGTCACAGACAGTGAATTCTGCTACTTTTGCAGACTTTGGACAACCATTGTAACTTAGCTTAATGTGATGTTAATGTGTCAAATATGTAATGACGAGGTTAAAAGGAATCATGTCATGTGATTTGTAACTCTAAAATGTAAAATTAGTATGTTGTAAAATGATATGTTATAATTTAAGAAACTTCATGGATAATGAATAAGTGTTATGAAATGTACACTTATGATTTTGAAATATGTATGGTAAGGTGAGGCTTGTACTAAAATAACAAGTTTAGCTCGAGGTGAGTGTTAATTTGATAAGTGAATGTTAGTATATCTAATAGATATTGTGGTTCTAATATTATGTGTAGGTGAACGTGAGTTTTAATCTTATAGCTTACGCACGAGGAAAGTTTCTAAACCCTACCTCTTTATATTGAGCAAGTTCCTTACTCTAAACTTTTATTGAGCAAGCTTTGTTCCTAAATTTTATTTGACCAAACTATAACTTTAACCCTATTCGGACAAGTTTTGAATTCCAATAGTTATTGATTTATTCTAACTTGTTTATTGTTAGACAAGTTTTCTTTACTTTCATTCTTGTATTGTGAATGTAATTTCTTGAATTCCAATTCCCAATGTTGAATTGTCTTATTTTAATTACTTTGCACAAGTTATTATCATGTTGAGCAAGTTTTACTTTCAGCTTGCCATTAGTTAATACATGTTCAATAATTCTATATCTTATTTAATAAGATCATAGCCTAAGCTTAATATTGTTCAAGCAAGGTTGATTATTTCACTCAATGCTTATACTTTGATTATCTCTACGCATGCCTATTATTCTTAATATTTTACCTTAAACTGTTATTGACCACTTGTAGTGTTGTTAAGTCTTGTTGATTCAACTAATACCTTAGTTAATGATTGTGAAACTTTAAATTGCCCTTTAAAGCTTATCCAAACCAAACTTTCTTTGGTGCGGACTTGTACTCTAAAACTGAGAAGAACAACCCTATTATAGGGAATACGCAATGCGTTTAGATGATTGTGCACAATACATGGTACGAAGGGCTGATCCCCCTAAGTACGTGAAGTCCCTATAGTATAACTATTTAGATTAAAGTTGAAAGATTACTTGTAACTGTGGACGTAGTTCGTGGTCTTATGACCCTCAGATATATTTCATCTTTTGATTTCAGTCTTTGGTTATCATTAATAGAGTACTATTCAGTTTTGTTGAGACTATTCACTGGCAGTTATTATTCTCTTGTCAATTCATTGCTATATCTAGTGAGCATTTATTTTGCTCACTCTTGCATATATATACACTCATTGCAGCTAAAGTTGAGAAGGTCGACGAACCTACAACTAGCAAAGAAAAGGAAAAAATGTACAAGTGATAAAGACTTGTAATTTCATTAATTGTCATGATGATAGATTTTTTTTCTGTTAATGATGTGATGTAATTATTTTATTTCCTCACTTGATTGATGTTTAAGGTTAGACAACCTGGGAAGACTTTTGATTAATGATGTAACCCCTTAATGGGAGCATTTATGGTTTAAATGTTATCATAATTGGATAGATAGTATGAATGTATGGAAAGTGAACACCAAATCTTGTGGGAATGAAGTACCTGGATTTTGGGGTGTCACAAGTAGCATACGACCGGTGGTCGTTCTCCTTCCTTAAAAATGGGTGCTGGTGTTGCTGTCTTTCCATCATTATTGAACCTTCTTTTTTTGAAATTTTCACTTGACTCATTCTGTAAGACCCCAACTTTTATAAAGATAAATTTTCTATAAATATCATTTTTGAATATTATGGAGTTAATTTGTTATAATGTTATAGTTGTGGATAATATTTATAAATTTTGTAAAGTACGCAAGTTGTTATATAATATTCGATTGGTCGGGGAATATTCGTTGTGACACCCCCAAATCCCGGTACTTCATTACCTCAAGATTTGGTGTTCACGTAATCAAAACATTCATTTCTAACTACCCAATCATAATAAAATTGAATAATAAAAGAAAACCTGCCCATACAGGATTAAACTTAAATAAAAAATCTCCCAGGTTATCCAACCTTTAACAACAATCATTCAAATGCGGAAAATTAAATAACTTCATTACAATCTTTAAATCAAATTCTGAAAGTAAACTATCAAAACTATTACAAGTCTTCAGTATTTATTCATCTTCCCTTTTCCCTTACTGGTGCTAGGTACGTCACCCGTTTCAACTTTAGCTGTAAGAAATTTTACAGGCAAGAGTGAGCAAACAAGGCCCACTTGAAATAACAATAAGTAAATCTTTAAACTTTCACATCAATTGCCAATATTAGGCTCAATAGAACTGAACAATATATTCAATTAACTTTCTGAAAATTATAACATTCACTGAGGGTCTAATGACCACGAATCATGTCCACAGTTATAAGTAATATTTTAACTTTAACTTTAACAGTTATAAGACTATAAGGACTCCACGTACTTAAGGGGATCAACCCTTCGTATAATGTATTGTGCATAACCATTTCAACGCTAAGCGTAAACCTCTATTAAAAGAGTTGTTCATCTCAGTATTCAGAATACAAGTCCGTACCAAAGTAAGTTTGGTTTGGATAAGCTTTCAAGGGAATTTGGAATTCAACGAACATCAACTAAGGAGTAGTTGAATAAAACCAATAACACTATACTATAGAATAATCGTAACTGACTAAGTATTTCGTTCTAAGTTCATGCTTTAGGGATAATCTAATAGCATAACTATTGAATAACACATCATACCTTGCTTTGAATAACATTAAGCTAAGGTTACATCTTAGAATTTAATATCAAGCATGCACAACAAATAATAGCTTGAACGATAAACTAAAGGTACTTGCATGCTAATATAACAAGTTTAGAGTTAAGAAAGCTTGCATAATCATAATAACTATCTCAACGAAAGTGCAGAGATGAGAAACTTGTATCATCATGAATAACTGGATACAATAAAGTTGCTTAATGGAAATACTTTACTCAATAAAGTATAGCATATGAATTTTTTTGCATAACGAAGCTTTAGAATTAGAAAACTTGCTTAAGTATAACACAGTGAAAAGCAACTTTGTTGAATAATAAAGTAGCAAAGGTTAGGGAACTTGCCTTGTGCGTAGGTTAAACAATTACTATTCACGTTCACCCCAAGTCCTACACATACCATATGTATTGACAATACACATTAGTTACACTAACATTACCTTTATGAGTTACTTTATTACTCTTAGTATAGCTACTAACTAAGTTTAAGTTTAAACAACATCACATCTTTTCATGAACATTACTTTTTAGCTTTATTACAACTACTTAAGTAATCATGTCATTGCACCACATGTACATTAACAACTTGATACAACATCTTATTATGTGTCCAATATGTTATCATTAAGTTATACTAATGCCCAAAGGGTTGCACTTGCATTCGTGCATCCCGACGCCCTCCGATTGGCTCTAAATACACAATAGTCCTAAAGATGGCCATTTTGTCTACTGTTACAGACCTCAAATTAAAAAACTTAAAGCATGAAAGTTGTAGGTCTACTCGTCCTCTTTTCGAATAATCTTGAATTACCTCAATCGGAGTTCGTATGAAAAAGTTATGGTCGTTTTACTATAGGAGGTCAAAACTGCCCAACTCGGACACTTTTCCAGTGCCGGAGGGCGGAATAGTGGCGCTAGGGCTCGAGCTACAGCGTTGGGGAGCGAGCTACAGCGCTGGGGTGCGAGATACAGCGCTGGGGCGTGAGTTACTGGCCCATTTTGGCGCTGGGGCGCGAACCTTGGCGCCAGGGCGCGAAATTTGGCGCTGGGGTGTGAATTTTGACGCTGGGGCGCCGAAACTCACAGAACCAAACCAGAAACACAGAGCAAAGCTACTGTCTAATTTATTTTTAATGGCCAATGACATCCAACAACATGTATAACTTCATGAAAATTACACATAAAAGTTAACAATCAACTATATACCAATTATCAACCACCAATCAACACCATCATAAACTAATTATTTGAAAACACTCTTTTTAAAACAAAAACTCCATTGTTGATATATTTCTTGACACAGTGAACTAAAATTCCATACTTATAACAAGATTAATACCTTTAAAATACAAGTATACTCACATATTAACATGTATAGTTCAATTTCTCAGTTAGCATACAAATATATATATATATATATATATATATATATATATATATATATATATATATATATATATATTCTACACTCAAGTTCGTACTCACATGTTTTCACTATAAAAAATCAATTTCTTGAATACGTAATTTAGCATACCATCATATTTATATATTAAGCATACAATTATATACAAATATATATATATATATATATATATATGCTAGTATAACATAGTTTACAAGAATTTTGTAACAACTTATACACAGTGAAGTTGAAGAACACAGACTATCAAATTCACAGTAAATATATGGCGTAAAAAAATATAAATGTGGTTACATAAACATAATTTAAGGTTATAAGCACCTACCTTTTTGTTGATAAGAATACTTGTTAAACCCTTAGAAAAGCTTGAAGAACTCTGTATTTTTCTATCTCAACTCTCTGAGAACTCTCTCCTTTCTTTCTTTCTTTTTTTTTAGCAGACAACTCTAAGGTAAACCAAATGGCAATATACGTATACTAAAAAAACCAATGCTCGCCTTTTCAATTCAATAAAAACTGACGCTCAACTAATGATCGTATTAATATAGCAGTTACTCAAAATAATATATATTATATATTTATTTTATTTATTTAATTAATAGTTTAAATTCAAAAGAAACCCAAAAGCCATAAGGCTTTGTTTGGCAACCCATTAAAATTTAAATGATTAATATACTTACACCTTGTTTGACAAAACTAAATTAAATGACTTTAATTTATTTTAATAACTCTTTATCACATAGTTATTTGTCACACTTTATGAAATAACAATTTATTAAATAAATCACTTAATCACATAACTCAATCCACACAACACATTAATTATTTAACAAATAAATAATTAACTAAACAACTCAATCAAATTGAACAATTACTTATTCAATAATAAACACATCCAATAAATATTTATATAAATCAATAAATATTTATAACTTACATTTAAAAATATGGAATGTTACATCATTCCCCTCTTATAAGGATTCTGTCCTCAGAATCACAACTCAAACAACACATTCGTTACATTATTCCCTACTTATAAAGATTCTGTCCCCAGAATCGAAGACACAGATTAAACAAATAACTCAGAGTACTCTTTCATCATTTTCTCTTCGAGTTCCCACGTTGCTTCCTCAACATTGTGGGTTCTCTATATCACCTTCACAGAAGGTATCACCTTCACAGAAGGTATCACCTTCACAGAAGGTATCACTTTATTCCTGAGCACTTGTTCTTTCCTGTCGACTATCTGGATAGGAACCTCTTCATAAGACAAATCTTTCTCGAACTGCAACGGTTCGTACTCGATTACGTGCTTATAATCGGGTTTATATGGTCGTAACACCGAGATATAAAAAACATTATGAATGTTTTCCAACTCTGGAGGTAGAGCTACCTCATAAGCTACCTCTCCAACTTTTCGCAGCACTTCAAAGGGTCCAATAAACCTCGGGCTTAGTTTTCCCTTCTTACCGAAACGAATTTTCCCCTTCCAAGGAGAAACTTTTAGGAATACAAAAGTTCATACGTCGAATGCACGATCTTGTCTGTGTTGATCAGCATACTTTTTCTGTCTGTCTTGTGCTGCTACTAATCTTGTCCTGATGAGTTTAACAACGTCAGCAGTTTGTTGCACCAATTCTGGTCCTAACAGTTGACGTTCACCAACTTCATCCCAGTACAGTGGAGTTCTGCACTTTCTGCCGTATAACGCTTCGTAAGGCGGCATGCCGATGCTCGCATGATAACTATTATTATAGGCAAATTCCACCAACGGTAATTGCTCTTCCCAGCTTCCTTTGAAATCCATGACGCATGCTCTCAACATATCTTCCAATGTCTGGATCATTCGTTCGCTTTGGCCATCTGTTTGCGGATGATATGCCGTACTCATTCGCAAATGTGTTCCCATACATTCTTGTAGTCTCTTCCAGAAGTTTGATGTGAACCTCAGATCTCTGTCTGACACAATTGACACTGGAACTCCATGTCTTGCAACGATCTCTTTAATATATAGTTTTGCCAGCTGATCAAGATTGAATCTAATCTTTATTGGCAAAAAGTGTGCAACCACAAAATCCATCGTGATATGTTCCCACTTTCATTCCGGTATTTCCAACTGTTGAAGTAATCCGCTGGGTCTTTGATGTTCGGCTTTTACTCTTTGACATGTCAAACATTTAGCCACGCATTCTGCAACATCCCTTTTCATATTCGGCCACCAAAAATGTCGGCGTAAATCTTGAAACATTTTCGTGCTTCCTAGATGAATCGAATATCTTGTGTTGTGTGCTTCGGTTAAGATTTTGTCTTTCAGTTCTAGCACTGCTGGAACCCAAATTCTTCCCTCGAACCATAGTAATCCTTCGATATCGACCTTGTATTTTACATCACCGCCTTCAACCAGATTCTCTTTGATTTTCCCACACTCTTCATCTTATAGTTGAGCATCCTTCACTTTGTCCACTAAAGTTGGACCAGCTTCTATATGAAATAGTTGTTCGTCGGATTCCTGTGGAAATTTGATTTCCAGTTCTAACTTTGTCATTGTTGAAATGAGCTCCTCCTGAGTTGTTATCAGCATTAATTTCTCCTGACCTTTCCTACTTAAAGCATCCGCAACCACATTCGCTTTGCCCGGATGATAAAAGATCTCACAATCGTAATCCTTTATCAATTCCATCCATCTCCTCTGACGCATGTTCAGGTCCTTTTGAGTGAAAATATACTTCAGACTTTTGTAGTCTGTGTAGATCTCACATTTCTCTCCATAAAGATAGTGTCTCCATATCTTCAGAGCAAATACAACTGCAGCCAATTCCAAATCATGAGTCGGATACCCTTTCTCATAATCCTTCAGTTGTCTTGATGCATAGGCAATAACTTTGCCGTTTTGCATAAGAACACAACCCAATCCTTTGTGTGAGGCATCACTATACACCACAAAATTTCTTGTATTGTCTGGTAATGTCAACACAGGTGCCACACTTAGCTTCTTCTTCAAATCTTGAAAACTTTCTTCACATTTCTCCGTCCACACGAATTTTACAGCTTTCCTTGTCAAATTTGTTAGCGGAGTGGCTATCTTAGAAAAATCTTGTATAAATCTTCTATAATAGCTAGCCAGCCCCAAGAAACTTCTCACCTCCGAAGGTGTTCTTGGTTGTTCCCAATTGATTACAGCTTCCACTTTCGATGGATCTACTGAAATCCCATCTTTGTCAATCACATGACCCAAAAATTGTACACGAACGAGCCAAAATTCACACTTAGAGAACTTCGCGTACAACTTTTCCTTTCTTAGTGTCTCCAATGTCAGACGTAAATTTTCCACGTGTTCTTCTTGAGTTTTGGAATACACCAGAATGTCGTCGATAAACACCACTACGAACTTGTCTAAGAATGGTTTAAATACCATGTTCATCAAATCCATGAACGCGGCAGGGGCATTTGTTAACCAAAAGACATCACCAGAAACTCGTAATGTCCGTACCGAGTTCTGAATGTTGTTCTAGGTATATCCTCCTTTCTTACCTTTAATTGGTGATACCCACTTCTTAAATCTATTTTCGAGAAGTATTTAGCACCCTTCAACTGGTCAAACAAGTCATCTATTCTAGGTAACGGATACCTATTCTTAATAGTGACCTTGTTTAACTCCCTATAATCAATGCAAAGACGCATTGATCCGTCCTTCTTCTTCACAAATAATACCGGCGCTCCCCATGGTGACACGCTTGGTTGAATATACTTCTTGTCCAGCAGTTCTTGCAGTTGCACCATGAGTTCCTTCATTTCTACCGGAGCCATTCTGTACGGGGCTTTCGATATCGGTGCAGTTCCTGGCACTAAATCGATTATGAACTCAATCTCTCTATCAGGTGATAGTCCTGGCAAATCCTCTGAAAATACATCAACGAATTCTCTAACCACTGGTATCTCCTCCAGTTTTACACCCTTCTTCTGAGTATCGACTATGTAAGCTAAATAAGCCACACAACCTTGACTCAACAACTTCTTGGCCTACATAATCGTCAGACATTTCATTTGTCTAGGCGATTTGCTACCATGGAAAACTATCTTTGACGGAGTCATACGGTTTACACACTTCTTGTGACAATCAATTACTGCTCCATATTTGAACAGCCAATCCATTTCCAAAATTACATCAAATTCCCCGAGTCTAATCGTAATCAAATCTACCAACAAGATATTCTCCTTAATGTTCACCCTACAGTTCTTGTATACGAATCTAACAGGGATTACTTCCTTATTCGCAATTTCTATGTTCAAAGGAAAATTCAGTTCTTCTCTAGGCAATTCTAACCTCTTGGCAAATTCATCAGATATAAACGAGCAAGTAGCACCCGAATCAAATAATACATATGCATTAATATCATTGATTAGGATAATACCTGACACCACATCTTTTGATTGCACAACATCTTTCACAGTCATGTTGAAGGTTCTGGCTGTGGGTTTGTTTGATGCTGTAGGTCCTGTAATGGCCCATGTACTTCCATTGTTACCTCCATTACTTTTGGTTGTCCCTCCCTCCTTCTTCTTAGGGCATTCACGAGCAAAATGATCCTTGGATCCGCACGTGAAGCACGCCTTCTTCTTCGGTTGAGTGCAATTTGGGGCGATGTGACCCTCCTGGCCACAATTGTAGCAAACTCGTTTCCCCATCAAGCACGCACCCTTGTGAAATTTCCCGCATGTCGCACATGCTTCAAACTTTTTGTTTTGTTGGTTACCCTGATGGTTTCCAGAACCCATGTTCCCATTCCATTTTCTCTTTAAGCTATTGTTGCTGTTGTTGTTGTTGTTGTTTCCACTGCTACCACCTCCATTCTTAATCTCATTCTCATTCTTTTTCTTCTTCTGTTCCTGATTGAACTTTGTCACTGCCTCACCTCCACCTTCAGCGAGTACTGCTTTCTCCATCACCGCTGCAAATGTCTTCAACTGGAATAGGGAAACCCTACTGTACAGCCAGGGCTTCAGTCCCTGTTCAAATCTCTTCGCCTTACGTTCGTCTGTGCTGACTTGATATGGCACAAATCTTGCCAATTCGTTGAATTTCGCGGCATACTCAGATACTGTCATCGTTCCTTATTTTAGTTCCAAAAACTGAACCTCTAACTTACTCTTAGAATTCTCTGGGAAGTAGGTCTCGAAGAATAACTCCTTAAACCTATCCCAAGTCATCACTCCTGGTCCTTCCCGGGTTTTATTGGCCTGCCACCAATAACTAGCTTCTGCTTTCAACATGAATGTTGCAAAAGTAGTCTTCTGTTCATCCCCTACCCTAGCGACTTCAAATATCTTCTCAATCTCCATAATCCAGGTGTGACAACCCGAAAATTTGGACAATTTTATAAAATCTTAAAAGATTGAATAAAGATTATTAGATGAACCTAGACAGAAAATAAGTGTATGGATTTGATATTTCTGTAAAGGAATTTTAAGGATTTCAAAATTTTTGGAGAAGAACTTGAATGATTTAATAGACTATAAGTGATAGTCTGATAATGAGGTATATGTTTAGTGTATTTGTTCATAAGATTATGTGTATATGGTTCTAGTATTTTAAATATATACTAGTGACCTAATCTAAGAGTTGTGGACGAAATTATTTTGTATGAATATGTGAGTAAGTGAATTTAGAATTAAGTTATGTAACCTAATATATATATATATATATATATATATATATATATATATATATATATATATATATATTAGGTGTGTTAAGTAAATAACCTAAGAGGTTATAATAGGTGAGAATGTTAGTATATAAAACATATACTAATTCTAAGAGATTTAATTTATATATCTCAACTAATTAATTTCATAACCTAATTATAGCTAGTCTAATAGGGTTAATATTGTTAAGGATGACAAGTAATTTAAACTAGCCCAATAATTTATTTAAACATTGGACTTATAGATAATTTGATTGTTAAGCTAGCCCAATATTAAATTTAGTGGGCAAGTATGCTAGTAGCACAAGTATTTAATTGTGGAGGCCCAAGTTCATGTTAATTAGTAAGCCAAACATTTTAATTTTGAAGCCCAAAAGAATTAATTGGGAGCCCAAAACTTAGCCCAATGGAGGAGGGACTTTTTAGACATTTAGTAAATCAATTAAAGCATAAAAGGAAAGCCAAGATTGGTTGGATAAGGCCACATGGCCGGATGTGTAGAGAAGGAAAAGGAGGGGAGATGAATGTGATGATTATTTCACTTTAGTTGGTGACAACTCATTCCATGTGTCACTTGTTTATTTAACCAACACATTAAGCAAAGAGTGCAAGCAACCATGTGATGATTAAGTAAGAGAAAGAGATAAGAAGATGTTGGGGAAATATCTATTATATACATATCTTATATCTATACAAAATCCTCCAACAAAATCTAACATCATTCTCTTTCATTTTTTATTTTACTTCCTCTTACTTTCTCTTAGACTAACAAAGCAAAAGCATAAGAGAGAGAGAGAGGGAGAGAGATTCGGTGGAGAGGAGGAGAGAGAGAGGAAGGAGCTACATCATTGATGTTCCATAAATTCATCTTCTACTTTGGAAGAGAAAGAAGAGTAGCCCAAAAATCAAGGTGAAAACTTAAACTAGCTTAAACCTTTTTATTTTGTTTGATTTGATTTTTGATAATATGAAGTTATGATCTTGAGGTTTAAAACCTTAGATCTATATGTTTATGAGTATTTCATGTTTAGATCTACTCATGTTGGGTGTTGATTTGGTTGAAATCAAAAGGAATGGAAAAATAGGATTTTTCCGGAAAGCTTAAACTTGAAAGGGTGATCTAGCTTTTGATGTTTGAAATCTATGATGGATATTTGTGATTATTTTCTTGGGATGCTAGATATATGTATTAAGGATAAAACCCCTTTGAAATCACTCAATTAGGTTGAAAAATGAGCAAGTTATGGAAGTTATCCCAAACTACACAAAGCTAAGAAAACTGTTAGAACAACAGTTTTTACCAGCCACTTCCAGGCTAATTTCTGGGAGCTTAACATGTCCAAATATGGATTATGATAGATGAAAATTGTATATCGGAAAGATACGAATCCAACAAAATTGACGGATCATTAATTGGAGTTATAGATCTCATTTTATATAAGTTTTACCAAAGGACTCCAAAACTGCAAAACGTCAAATAGCTTCTGCCCAAAATTTAAAATGGCAGTTTTGGCCACTTAAATTGTGAGAAAAATTCTGGCCTTTTGGGACATGAAAATATATAGTATTAAGTACCTCCTGTCCAAAAATGAGCTAATTCCGACTTAAAATGACCAAGTTATGACCATTTCAATTTCTGTGATTTTCTGACGAAAATCGCTATAACCGGAGTTCTATAACTCCGATGGCCACGAAATTTAAACTGGAGTGTCACGTTAAGACGCATAAGATTGTGTCAAGAGATGGGAATTTCTGAAGTTAAGCACGAGGTAGCTAATTTCTTAAGGAATTAACTAAAAATAATTTTTGAAAAATACCAAAGGAAGTTGGAAAATTATGGAAAAATACTTTTTGTGTATGATATACATGTATATAATCATGGCCAAGAGATAGAAAAATAATAAGTTGTTTTGGTATTTTTGTAAAAAGGATATAGAATCCAGCTTGCTGGATTAGGAAATCTGATGAATCCAGTTTGCTGGATTGAAAAATATTTTACTGAATTGAATATTTGTTGAATCCAGTTTGTTGGATTGCGATCTAGTTTGCTGGATTTGGAATCCAGTTAGCTGGATTGCAGTTTAGGTTGTTAGATTTTGAATCCAGGTGGCTGGATTAGTATTTAACTTATTAGATGTTAAAGAATAACTTGTGAAATGAAAAAGCGAGTGGTAAATCATAATGTACATGATACAGTGATTGAAGAATTATCAAATGATGATAATAATAATACTAACGTTGTAAGGTTTTATCTATTATTTAATTATGTGATTAAGTGTTAGATAATTGATTGATTAAGTAATAGTATTATGAGTTAATAGGTATGTTATGCTAATTCAAAGATCAATCTTATAATTGATAGGTTTTTCATAAGAGATTACATTATATTGCTTAGCGGTAATCAGCGGTTCAGGCAAGTTTTCTAACTCAACCATGAGTTGAAATTTTAAAGCATGTTAGTGAATAGTTGTTGTTGATTATTCACGTCTATATTGATTATTGATTCGCACATTGTGCATATTGTAAATGTTCATCAGGTATGAAAGGCTGATCACCTTCATTACCATTTGGTTCAGTTAATCTGTTTATGTTTATGCTTGACCATTCATTTTCATTGACTTGGTCGTTCAGCTAAGAAAATTTGTTCATGCTCTTTCACAATGTTTATATTGTTGAAAGTTAGCTAGCTTATTGTTCAATTCTTTCAATCATGATATATCCTCAAATAAATTTAAACTTGCTGGGCAAATTTGATGCTCACCCTTGCCATATCATGATAAAATTTTCAGATTTAGAGGAAAGCTCGAGTAAAGACAGAAGTAAAGGCAAAGTGCAAGGCTAAATTATGGTGCAGTTAGATTTATTAAATCTTCTGACAAAAATAGTATTGTAAACATTTAAGATATTGAATGTATGTATTAAGTTAAGGTTGTAGACCTTGGAAATGATGTGAAAAAGTTTAATGTATAAACAATTTATGTTTATATCTTCCGCAATAGTTATAGAAATAGTGTACCAGATCCTTGGTGATTAGGACCGGGATTTGGGGATGCTACACCAGGTCTGTGCCTCGACCGGATTTATTGACCCACGAAATTCAGGTGGTCCGACCGCCTTAAACTCCTTAAATGTTGTGCCTTGGTTTTGAGGTTGATTCTGCAACGCTCCTGTTAGTAATGTCACTAGTTGTTGAACGGGATTATCCTCAACATCGTTATTGTTAGTTCTCGCATTGGTTCTCTAATGGGCTGGTTCACGTCTGGGAGGCATTTTCTGTTAGAAAAAAAAAACATCTATTAGACTATTACCCAACTTCTTTAAGTATTTTCTAATTAACTTGTCCCCATAAAAAAAATAACCACATAACACTTTTGAATAAAATAATAGTTTTTTTTTATTTATTCATCATAACCTTTTTGGAAAACATAAAACAATAGCATCACTACTATCTACATTACATTCCTGAACTACAAAAATTTTAGGACACATCATCATTCTCATATCCTATGGTTACTTAACACTCAAGATTTACACATTATTTAACACTTATTACTTGAAAAACAGACAGATTTCCTACAATGATCTATTAAGATAATCAGTAGCCTTTTGACGCTCTTCTTTTATAACACGGAACATGGTTCGGCGATCTAACACGTATGATGGCAGAGTCTCGAACTGAATTGGATAACCCATGACCCGATCTTGAATACTTTATCCATCTCTTCCATCTTCATCCTCTTTGCTTGTGCGTCCCTTACTGCTCTTCTAGTTCGTTGATAAGCTTCCTCGTATGCGTCTTTAGCTCTCGCCCTCTTGGTAGCTTCTTCATTTAGCTTTTTCTTCAGTTCCATGACCATCTCGATCAGTTGTTCTTTCTCTCATTCAGTCTGCATCAGCTTCTCTTCAGCATTAGTTAGACGTTCATCTCGATCCTGGATATCGTCGTCCTTCTGTGTCATTGCAGTCTGTTGTTCAGCTACTATCTCCTGCAACTCCTCAACTGTGTCCTGAAGTTCCACGTTACGGTCATAGACTTCATCATACATACGAGCAGCCATCGAGGTTAGTGGAGTCTCCTCCTCCTCGTCCTCGTTATCTTCATCCTCCTGTGGTAACTCCACGGGATCCTCCTCATCCGTCTCCACATCATCATCCTCATCTTCAACCACTGTGACCAACGGGGCTGACTCCCGTGGCAGTAGTTGTTCCCAAACTACCTGAATATCGCGAGGCTCCTCCTCTATAGGCATTTGAGATCCCTCCTCCCTAGCCTGACTGGATTCTCCGACATTAGTCATCCTGACAACAAAATTTTAAATTTTTAGTTATTAATCATTCTACTCGACACTCGCGAGCACATAAGTTATAAACACATAAGCACATAAGTGTTTTATTACCTCTTCCTTAAAAACTCGATAAGAGTTATCTCCACTATTTTTTCAAAGGTTACTTCCTAAGGCTTTTTCCCCCACTTAAGGTTCATAACCTAAAGCTTTGATACCAACCTGTGACACCTCCAAATCCCGGTACTTCATTACCTCAAGATTTGGTGTTCACGTAATCAAAACATTCATTTCTAACTACCCAATCATAATAGAATTGAATAATAAAAGAAAACCTGCCCATACAGGATTAAACTTAAATAAAAAATCTCTCAGGTTATCCAACCTTTAACAACAATCATTCAAATGCGGAAAATTAAATAACTTCATTACAATCTTTAAATCAAATTCTGAAAGTAAACTATCAAAACTATTACAAGTCTTCAGTATTTATTCATCTTCCCTTTTCTCTTACTGGTGCTAGGTACGTCACCCGTTTCAACTTTAGCTGTAAGAAATTTTACAGGCAAGAGTGAGCAAACAAGGCCCACTTGAAATAACAATAAGTAAATCTTTAAACTTTCACATCAATTGCCAATATTAGGCTCAATAGAACTGAACAATATATTCTATTAACTTTCTGAAAATTATAACATTCACTGAGGGTCTAATGACCACGAATCATGTCCACAGTTATAAGTAATCTTTTAACTTTAACTTTAACAGTCTTAAGGACTCCACGTACTTAGGGGGATCAACCCTTCGTACAATGTATTGTGCACAACCATTTTAACGCTAAGCGTAAACCTCTATTAAAAGAGTTGTTCATCTCAGTATTCAGAATACAAGTCCGCACCAAAGTAAGTTTGGTTTGGATAAGCTTTCAAGGGAATTTGGAATTCAACGAATATCAACTAAGGAGTAGTTGAATAAAACCAATAACACTATAGTATAGAATAATCGTAACTGACTAAGTATTTCGTTCTAAGTTCATGCTTTAGGGATAATCTAATAGCATAACTATTGAATAACACATCATACCTTGCTTTGAATAACATTAAGCTAAGGTTACATCTTAGAATTTAATATCAAGCATGTACAACAAATAATAGCTTGAACGATAAACTAAAGGTACTTGCATGCTAATATAACAAGTTTAGAGTTAAGAAAGCTTGCATAATCATAATAACTATCTCAACGAAAGTGCAGAGATGAGAAACTTGTATCATCATGAATAACTGGATACAATAAAGTTGCTTAATGGAAATACTTTACTCAATAAAGTATAGCATATGAATTTTTTTGCATAACGAAGCTTTAGAATTAGAAAACTTGCTTAAGTATAACACAGTGAAAAGCAACTTTGCTGAATAATAAAGTAGCAAAGGTTAGGGAACTTGCCTTGTGCGTAGGTTAAATAATTACTATTCACGTTCACTCCAAGTCCTACACATACCATATGTATTGACAATACACATTAGTTACACTAACATTACCTTTATGAGTTACTTTATTACTCTTAGTATAGCTACTAACTAAGTTTAAGTTTAAACAACATCGCATCTTTTCATGAACATTACTTTTTAGCTTTATTACAACTACTTAAGTGATCATGTCATTGCACCACATGTACATTAACAACTTGATACAACATCCTATTACGTGTCCAACATGTTATCATTAAGTTATACTAATACCCAAAGGGTTGCACTTGCATTCGTGCATCCCGACGCCCTCCGATTGGCTCTAAATACACAACAGTCCTAAAGATGGTCATTTTAGCTACTGTTATCAACTACCATTGATACTGTTGAACTACTCGATAGTAAAAATACAGTAATACGTGTGGTTGCATAGTAGCACACGATATTGATTATTAATGCTTATGTGAGAAGTCACTAAGTTTGATTCAATTATTGTCAGTTAATAATATAAATTATTTAGCGATAATGAAGTTTTGTTTTATTCGTATTATTAACGTAATAAAACAGAAATATCTTTTTATATAAAACAGAATACTTTATTAAAGTTATTCTATAAATAGAATATATTATATTTTATTTAAAAGATTTTTCTTTAAATATGGACCGTCAGATTAAAGTAATCAATCTGGACCGTTCATGGATTAGTTACTATGCATTCCATTTTTCTATAAATAGCAGCTCATTCCTTCATTATTTCTTACGAATTCACTGAACTCTAGAGAGAGAAACTATAGATCGAAACTATAGAGAGAGAGAAGAAAAGTATTCTGCTACTTAACTACTTCCTTATTTCAGTTCTTCTTTAAAACGGTAAGGGGTGTTATTCTTTCTTATTCATGAAGAGAACTTTTGTTATTCCATTTCTTATTATTCTGTTGGAATATCCTGTATACACGGTCTACCCTATACTTGGTGACATTCTTCTATTATTCTGTTGGAACATCTTGTCTGTGTGTTTTACACCGGACCTGGTTCCATTTTTATTATTATTCTGTTAGAACATCCTATCTGTGTGTTTTACACCGAACCTGGTTCCGTCTTGTTATTATTCTGTTGGAACATCATGTCTGTGTGTTTTACACCGGACCTGGTTCCATTATTTATTATTCTGTCAAAATATCCTGTCTGTGCGTTTACGCCGAACCTGGTTCCATTATTTATTATTCTGTCGGAATATCATGTCTGTGTGTTTACGCCGGACCTGGTTCCATTATTTATTATTCTGTTAGAATAACCTGTCTGTGCGGTCTATTGCATGTCGGGTGATTTCTTTTGTTATTCCATTCTTTATTATACTCAGTTGGTTAAGTTTTAACTTCTATACTCCATGAAATTAGTGGAATATCCTTGATAATTACGTTTCATCCAGTATCTTTTCATGAAAATATTATTCTAAGCATTCTTGAATTTTACTCCACAAAGCAGTATCATGTTGACAATTTGGACGTTGTTAATTCTTGGATAAATTAATTCTTGAACTTGTTTTATTGAATTCTTATATCATTGTCATCATCCTCATGTTTATAAAATGTTGAAAGTCATCTGTGGCCTGTAGTGCATAGATGGACTTGGTATGATTATGACCAGGGATTATTCTGTATAATCATTACCGTAATGTCACAAATGATGTGGTAAAAGTCCTCATTGGCCCGTAGTGCATTGATGGACTGTTATTGGCATGATCATGACCATTAATGAATACACAAATATTCTTGGCCCGTAGTGCATGGATAATTGTGGTCGTGATACTAAAGAATATCCTTGGCCGTAGTGCAGGGGTGATTTGATGATGTGGATTATTTTGTTAAGCTGAGTCCCAGCGATAACAGTGTTGAAAAACCTTTTAAATCATAGAAGATAGTAGATTTTATTCTCTACTTGACTCTTTTAATGGATTGCTTGTTCCGCTACAGTTAAACTTGATGTTTGTTATATTTTATCAGTTTAACACTGTTGAAGGCTAATGATAATTTATTCTGCATTATCTTAGTCATAATATTTCTTACTGGGCTAGTTGAGCTCACCCTTTCTTTCACTGTTCTCTTCAGGAAATGAGAATATAGCTGGAACGAGTCGGGGAACGGAGTGATGGACCAGATGATAGTATTAGTAGTCTTCACTATTCTGTTAAATAGTGTGACAATAATTGTAATGAGGACTCCTTTTGAGTTTGTATAGTCTCTAGTAGACAATAATTGTATTCAAACTCACAGTTATATTTTGTCATATTGTACACGACAGTTGTATTTGTATTCTGTACCATGTATCTGACGACCCAAGATGGGTGATGTATACCTAATTTTGGGGGCGTCACAGTTGGTATCAGAGCTTAGGGATATGATCCATGGCTAAGATGTGAGAATAGAACTAGGAGGAGAGAGACGGGGAATTCCTTCTCTAGTATGACCTACCAAAGTTTATTTGCATGGTATTTAATTGGTCGGTCAGAATATAAGGATAATATATGACATATCAATTAACTTTTGTTTTGTGGCAGTATCTGAAAATGGCATCCGAGAATGTTGAGAATAGCAATGGAGCACAGGCGACTGTTGATTCACCACATATCAATAATCGGGATAATGTGCATCAGGAAGGCGACAATCCTCATGCAAACAACAATACTGACCAAATGATGAATGATAAAATGTTCAGAAGCTTTATGCAGTTCATGCAACAGCAGGCGAGAGCGGCTCCTATTCAAAATGTAGGTGGAAACACTAAAAACTCTCGGACGGTCACCGCTAAACAGTTCAAGGAGCACAATTCTTTTCAAAGATCGATCTTCTTTCTGGATATCATCAGCTGAAGGTTAGAACTGCGGATATTCCAAAGACGGCTTTCAGAACTCGGTACAGGCATTATGAATTCCTAGTCATGTCCTTTGGATTGACTAATGCTCCTGCTGCCTTCATGGATATGATGAACCGGGTATTCAAGGAATATTTGGATCACTTTGTGGTCACCTTTATTGATGGCATCCTTATTTATTCCAAAAGTCGTGAAGATCATGAGCAACACTTGAGGCTGGTACTCCAAAAGCTTCGTGAATACAAACTTTATGCTAAGTTGAACAAATGCGAGTTCTGGCTGGAGGAGGTAGCATTCCTTGGGCACGTAGTATCAAGTCGTGAAATATCTGTTGACCCGGTAAAGATTGAAGCTATTCAAAGCTGGGAGCAACCTAAATCAGTAACCGAAGTACGTAGCTTTCTTGGTTTAGCTGGTTAATATCGGAGATTCGTGGAAGGATTTTCTCGAATCGCTACTCCATTAACTCAGCTGACTCGGAAAGATACAAAGTTCGGTTGGAGCGAAGAATGTGAGAAGAGTTTTCAAGAACTCAAGAGGAGACTCATTTCAGCACCTGTTCTAACAATACCATCTGGCTCGGAGGGATTTGTCATCTACAGTGATGCTTCGAGCAAAGGGTTGGGATGCGTTCTCATGCAACATGAAAAAGTCATAGCCTATGCATCAAGACAACTCAAGAAATATAAGAGGAATTATCCTACTCATGATCTAGAGTTGGCAGCTGTTGTCTTTGCACTTAAAATTTGGAGGCATTACTTGTATGGGGAGAAGGTGGAGATCTTTACGGATCATAAAAGCCACAAATACTTCTTCACTCAAAAGGAACTCAACATGCGACAACGACGTTGGCTTGAACTGTTGAAATATTATGATCATACCATTCAATACCATCCTGGAAAAGCGAACGTGGTAGCTGACGCATTGAGTAGAAGATCATATTCAAGTACGAGTGCGATATTGTCAACATAAAGGCCCATTTTGTGTGACTTGCAAAGGATGGAGATAGAGTTAAAGACTCCAGGGACCCATGTGATGATGGCGAATATACGAGTAGAACCAACTTTAGTCGATAAAGTTAAAGTTGCTCAAGCTACATAACTGGAGCTGATGCGTATGAGGAAGAAAGTGCAAGAAGGTGCTATGCCGGAAGCAAGAATCGATGAAGAAGGAATACTTTGAGTCAACTCCATACTTTGTGTTCCTAACAACCCTGATTTAAAGTATGAAATCATGATGGAGGCGCACAACACACCGTTTGCAATCCATCCTGGGAGTACCAAAATGTATCATGATCTTCGTCATACATTTTGGTGGAGCAATATGAAGAAAGAGATAGCGATGTTTATCTCAAGGTGTCTAACTTGTCAACGTGTTAAAACGGAGCATCAAGTACCAAAAGGTCCATTGCAACCACTTGAAATTCCAGAATGGAAGTGGGAGCACATTACCATGGATTTCGTTACCGGTCTTCCTAAGGTTTCTCAAGGTATAGATGCGATTTGGGTCATTGTTGATAGATTAACCAAGTCTGCTCATTTCTTACCGATATGAGAAACTTATACACTTGAACGTCTTGCTCGTATGTACATAAACGAGATTGTAAGACTGCATGGTATGCCAGTATCCATAGTTTCTGATCGAGACCCAAGATTCACTTCACGATTTTGGGTTAGTTTACAAAAAGCTATGGGCACGGATTTACGATTTAGTTCGGCATATCATCCTCAGACGGACGGACAATCAGAGAGGACTATTCAAACTCTAGAAGATTTATTAAGACTCTGTGTTACTTCAAGGGAAGTTGGGACAAGTTCTTACCATTGGTGGAGTTTTCCTACAACAACAGTTATCAAGTAAGTATTGGCATGGCTCCATTCGAAGCATTGTATGGAAGAAAATGTTGTTCTCCAGTATACTGGGATGAGGTGGGTGAAGCAACGTTGTTGGGACCGGAGTTGGTACGTATGACTACAGAAAAGATTCAAGCGATCCAATAACGTATAAAAACCTCACAAGATCGACAAAAGAGTTATGTTGATCTTCATCGAAAGGACGTGGAATTTGATATAGGAGATCATGTGTTCTTACGTGTTTCTCCATGGAAAGGAGTTACGAGATTTGAAAAGAGAGGAAAGCTCAATCCTCGATTCATCGGTCCATTTTTAATCCTCGATTGAGTAGGAACTGTAGCTTATAGACTCGCTTTACCGCCAAGTATGTCTCGTGTTCATAACGTTTTTCACATATCCATGTTACGTAAATATGTGGAAGACCCGAACCACATTATTGAGTTAGAATCGGACGAAATAGCGGAGGATTTGACGTATGAAGAAGTTCCTGTTCAAATCTTGGATAAGAAGGAACATATTCTACGCTCTAAGGTTATACCTCAAGTCAAAGTTTTGTGGAGAAATCACGATGTTGAGAAAATGACTTGGGAGTTAGAATCTGAAATGAAGTCAAGGTATCCTTACCTCCTCGACATACCAGGTACGTACCCTAATTTCGAGGGCAAAATTTCATAAGAAGGGGAGGTTGTAAGACCCCAACTTTTATAAAGATGAATTTTCGATAAATATCATTTTTGAATATTATGGAGTTAATTTGATATAATGTTATAGTTGTGGGTAATATTTATAAATTTTGTAAAGTACGCAAGTTGTTATATAATATTCGATTGGTCGGGGAATATTCGTTTTAACAGGGAATATTCGTACAACGGCACAATCATTGGTGGACCCCACAACGAAATTATTGTCGGATTGAGAAAATGACAAAAAAATTTTATTAAAAATAACGGCGAAAGTTTTACCATTGATACTGTTGAACTACTCGGTAGTAAAAGTACAGTAATACGTGTGGTTGCATAGTAGCACACGGTATTGATTATTAATGCTTATGTGAGAAGTCACTCAGTTTGATTCAATTATTGTCAGTTAATAATATGAATTATTTAGCGATAATGAAGTTTTGTTTTATTCGTATTATTAACGTAATAAAACAGAAATATCTTTTTATATAAAACAGAATACTTTATTAAAGTTATTCTATAAATAGAATATATTATATTTTATTTAAAAGTTTTTTCTTTAAATATGGACCGTCAGATTAAAGTAATCAATCTGGACCGTTCATGGATTAGTTACTATGCATTCTATTTTTCTATAAATAGCAGCTCATTCCTTCATTATTTCTTACGAATTTACTGAACTCTAGAGAGAGAAACTATAGATCGAAACTATAGAGAGAGAGAGAAGAAAAGTATTCTGCTACTTAACTACTTTCTTATTTCAGTTCTTCTTTAAAACGGTAAGGGGTTTTATTCTTTCTTATTCATGAAGAGAACTTTTGTTATTCCATTTCTTATTATTCTGTTGGAATAACCTGTATACGCGGTCTACCCTATACTTGGTGACATTCTTTTATTATTCTGTTGGAACATCCTGTCTGTGTGTTTTACACCGGACCTGGTTCCGTTTTTATTATTATTCTGTTGGAACATCCTGTCTGTGTGTTTTACACCGAACCTGGTTTCGTCTTGTTATTATTCTGTTGGAACATCATGTCTGTGTGTTTTACACTGGACCTGGTTCCATTATTTATTATTCTGTCGTAATATCCTGTCTGTGCGTTTACGCCGGACCTGGTTCCATTATTTATTATTCTGTCGAAATATCCTGTTTGTGCGTTTACGCCGGACCTGGTTCCATTATTTATTATTTTGTTAGAATAACCTGTCTGTGCGGTCTATCGCATGCCGGGTGATTTCTTTTGTTATTCCATTCTTTATTATACTCAGTTGGTTAAGTTTTAACTTCTATACTTCATGAAATTAGTGGAATATCCTTGATAATTGTGTTTCATTCAGTATCTTTTCATGAAAATATTATTCTAAGCATTCTTGAATTTTACTCCACAAAGCAGTATCCTGTTGACAATTTGGACGTTGTTAATTCTTGGATAAATTAATTCTTGAACTTATTTTATTGAATTCTTATATCATTGTCATCATCCTCATGTTTATAAAATGTTAAAAGTCATCTGTGGCCTGTAGTGCATAGATGGACTTGGTATGATTATGACCAGGGATTATTCGATATAATCATGACCGTAATGTCACAAATGATGTGGTAAAAGTCCTCATTGGCCCATAGTGCATTGATGGACAGTTGTTGGCATGATCATGACCATTAATGAATACACAAATATTCTTGGCCCGTAGTGCATGGATAATTGTGATCGTGATACTAAAGAACATCATTGGCCGTAGTGCAGGGGTGATTCGATGATGTGGATTATTTTGTTAAGCTGAGTCCCAGCGATAACAGTGTTGAAAAACCTTTTAAATCATAGAAGATAGTAGATTTTATTCTCTACTTGACTCTTTTAATGTATTGCTTGTTCCGCTGCAGTTAAACTTGATGTTCGTTATATTTTATCAGTTTAACACTGTTGAAGGCTAATGATAATTTATTCTGCATTATCTTAGTTATAATATTTCTTACTGGGCTAGTTGAGCTCACCCTTTCTTTCAATGTTCTCTTCAGGAAATGAGAATATAGCTGGGACGAGTCGGGGAACGGAGTGATGGACCAGATGATAGTATTAGTAGTCCTCACTATTCTGTTAAATAGTGTGACAATAATTCTAATGAGAACTCCTTTTGAGTTTGTATAGTCTCTAGTAGACAATAATTGTATTCAAACTCACAGTTATGTTTTGTCGTATTGTACACGACAGTTGTATTAGTAAGTTGTATTTGTATTCTGTACCATGTATCTGACAACCCAAGATGGGTGATGTATACCTAATTTTGGGGGCGTCAAACATTCCTTCTATTATCTTGGCGATGATTACCACCGAAGTTGTTACCATTTTTGGCATCATGATTTCCTTCACGTTTGTTGTCACTGCTTTGATGACTACTACCATAGGTACTATCGTTTTGCCGGTTGCTATCTTTTGGTTGGGCTGACTCATTATCGCGCTCCAATAACTAAGCCCTATTCACAACATCTGAATACAAGCAAAGTTTGTGAGAAATGAGGTATTGACGTATTTCGGGTTTCAAACCTCACAAAAATATTCGTGTCATACGCTCCTCATTATCTACCAAATGTGATGCAAACCGGGATAACTCCGCACATTTAGCCTCGTATTGCGATATGGTCATATTGTTTTGTTCCAGTTTGATAAATTATACCTCCTTCATGTGACGAATACTCTCTGGAAAGTACTTGTCGTTGAACAATTCTTAGAATTTCTCCCAAGACATCTTCAGTGCGGAAAGATGAGTACGTGTTACAGACTCCCACGACAAAATCAAGCTAGGTGACCTTCTCTTCCGCAATTGAAACACGCTTTAGGTTGCTGCGTACAGTTTGGACTGATGTGTCCCTCCCCTCCGTATTTGTAGCATACGACCGGTGGTCGTTCCCTTTCTTTGAAAACGGGTGTTGGTGCTGCTGTCTTTCCATCATTGTTGAATATCCTCTTTTAGAAATTTTCACTTCTATTATCTTGGCCATGATTACCACCGAAGTGGTTAACATTTTTGGCATGATGATTTCCTCTATGTTTGTTGTCACCGCTTCGATGACTGCTACCACTGGTACTATTGTTTTGTCGGTTGCTGATGAGTGGGTTTTATACCTATGAATCGGCCTCTAATTCAAGCTTAAAATGTGATAATTCTTTAGTTTTATGTTTCGTTTTACTTGTTTAGTGTTGTTTTATGTTTAGGTGTGGTGTCGTGGCATTTGGACTTAAAAGGAGAATTCATGGTGAAACTTGGCAAGGAAAATGCGAAACTTGGATAATAGCAGAAGGGTAGCCCGTTGGGGCGGACTTTCTACACACAAAACCCCCGCCGGGGCGGGGGGTATTGAGAAACTAACAGAAGACATGCTCGTTGGGGCAGACATTTATAAAGCAAAAACCCCGTCGGGGCGGGGGTACGGGAAAGTTCAGTCTCCTATTTCATTTAAACTGTTGTAGTAAACATAAAGGCTAGTGGTTGGCATAACTTGGAAGTGTGATTGACATCAAATTAAGTCAGAATACGTGTCTTAGGGATATAATTGACAAGATATAACAAGGGAAAATCATCACTCAATCAATTAATATCTTTAGAGCTGAATTTGGAGCAAGAGCATTAAAGGGAAGACTAGAAGATTATTTTCATGATAATTGCATATTGAAGTCTAAGGAGAAGGGTGGTTCTGGATATCATTCTTTTCTTTAAATTCCTTACTTGTAATTGGGATGATATCTTTAATAATTTTAGTTTTTAATTCAAATATAATGAACTAAATTTTTTATTAGGCTTATGACGGATCTTGTGGTTAAACGATGACTGTGTAACCTTTAATTTCAGTTTAATAAGTTATCTTTCAGTTTATCTATAATGATTTGTGTTTGAATTTATGAATTGCTTGATCACTAATTTTGTATGGAATTGTATGAATTTGAGAGATGAAATACGAATCTAGACTTAGTCATTATAGCATGTGTTCTTGAATTCTGTGAATGAATGGAATCTTGATAAATGTTAGAGTAGAGATATGCTTAACATCGCATGTAATCGGATAGAGAAATTGATCTTAAACCTTCTTTGATTGTAATTCACCCAGAACGAACGTAACATGCGCCAAATACATTGGCTCGAGCTGTTGAAAGGTTACGACTATAGCATTCAATATCATCATAGAGGAGCGAACGTGGTAGCTGACGCGTTGAGTAGAAGATCGTATGTAGTTACGAGTGTGATGTTGTTAACACAAAGACCCATTTCGTACGACTTACGAAAGATGGAGATAGAGTTAAAGACTCTAAGAACCTACGTGAAGATAGCGAATATACGATTAAAATTGACTTTAATCAATAAAGTTAAAAGCCGTTCAAGCTACAAACCCGGAGCTGATGAATATGAAGAAGAAGAAGGTGCAAGAAGGCGTTATTCTAGAAGCAAGAATCGACGAAGAGAGGAAATCTCAACCCTCAATTTTATTGGTCATTTTGAAATCCTCGATCGAGTAGGAACTGTGGCCTATAGACTCGCCTTACCACCAAGTATGTCGCGAGTTCATAACGTTTTTCACGTATCGATATTACGTAAATATGTGGACGACCCAAACCACATTATTGAATTAGAACTAGACGAGATAGCAGAAGATTTAACGTATGAGGAGATACCTGTAAAATATTGGATAAGAATGAATATATTCTACGCTCAAAGTTTTTCTCTAAATATTATTGTGAATAATAAGGTGTTAATTTGATATAATGCTTTGGTTATGGGTGAAATGTGCAAATTTTGTAAAATAAGTAAGTGGTTATAAAATATTCATTTTGTCGGGGAATATTCATTTGGTCATGGAATATTCTTGCTGTCGGGGAATATTCGTACGACGGTGCAGTCATTTGTGGGCCCCATAACGGCGTAGTTGTTACCGTTAATACTGTTGGAATACCCGGTGGTTAAAACACAGTAGCACACAATATTGTACCAATTATTGATTCTTACGTAAGAAGACACTACTCAATAATTGTTACAGTAATTACTGTTCAATATTTTATTTTATTGATTCAATAATTGCTACGTTGATATTTTATGTTATTGTTGTTTCAATAATTGTCGTTGCACAGTATTTTTTATTATCAAATCAATAATTCATATTATTTGAATAATATTATTAGATAGCATTATTGGCAATGTCTAGAAAGTTCTGTCTAAGGAGAGGTTTGGTCATCTAATTGCACGCCAGTAAGGAAAAATCCTTATTGGAAAGCCCCCTCTTTCCTGGGAAAGGCCTGGTTGTCGTAATTGTGATTCTGTAATATTATTTGTGAATAATTAATTATTAATTTATATGGTAAAGAAATATATTTTTTTTTTGTGGTTATAAATGAGGGATATATTTTTGTGGTTATAAATGAAGGAATTAATGCTGAGTTGTTTTATCAGTATTTTTGTCGGAATGGAGGTATTAAAAATCAAACCAGTGTTTTTGAGTTATATTGCGTGAGTTATAATTTTTAATCCGACCGTTGGATCGTTGTAATTTTTGGATATGTTATACATATATAAGTTGAGTATATGTCCATAAATTTGAACCGTTAAAAATGAACGTATGATTTGTTATGAATTTTAAGAGATGACTGGTTCAGAAATTGTTGAAGTTTAAGAATTTATCATTTTGGTGGAAAATTCTAGAATTGGAGGGCCCCACTTTTGGTTGGTGAGAAATGTGCTGGAATTTTTATTCAAATGTGGTGGGTGAGAATAGTAACAGGTAAAGCCATCAGATTGCAGGTCAAGTCTGCTTCGGCGTGCTAACATTTTCCTATAAGTAGAGGGCTAAGTTAGAATTAAAAATCACACCAAAAATAAGTTTTATCTCTTTCTCTCTCTATATTATTGAGCGTATTTTGTGAGTATTTTGATACTTTGAGAGTTGCTATTCAGCACAAGTTTCATTCAGCCTCATATTTGTTATTCCGATCAGAAGTACTGTTATTTTGAGGTAAGGGATGTTATTTTCTTCTTAAATGATATTATTTTCTTCAATATCATTATGCCAAAATATTGGTTTGAACTTTTTATCAAATTTGGAACTTTTAGTGTCGGGGTTACTATTCACGTATACGGCACTATTCACGTATACGGCACTATTCACGAATACGACACTATTCACCAAAAAATAAAATTTTTTCTTTTTGTCCAAGATGTCTATTATGGTTACTATCTTTGATTGTATCAATGTTTTGATCATTATTTTTGAATTCTACTTCACAATTGGTTGTTATGGAGTATTATTGTACTTGGATAAACTGTAATACGAATCCCTAATATTTATCCTTCTGGCTCATTGGATTCATTTTCTTTAAGATATTTTTCATCATTCTCAGTCCTAAATGATGATATTACTGAATATCTTTGGCCTGTAGTGCAAAGATGAATCATTAACTGATGAATATCTTTGGCCCGTAGTGCAAAGATGAACAAGTGTTGAGATAAACATGACCGACTGGTGATACAAATGAATATATTTGGCCTGTAGTGCAAAGATAAATATTTGATTAAAGATGGTTATTGATTGTTGTTACAGGGATAAAATATTGATGATGAACTTTTAAATCTTAAAAGATAGTAGAACTCATTCTCTACTTGACTCTTCTAATAGTTTGCTGTTTCCGCTATAGTTGTTGATCTAAAACTTGTTGTCTATTATATTTTATCATATTTTTCCCTGTTGAAGACTAACGATAATTTGTTGTATATTATCTTAGTCATAATATTCTTTACTGGGCTAGTTGAGCTCACCCTTTTTCTTTTTATTCATTTTTTCTCAGGAGGCGAGAATATAGCAGGAACTAGTCGGGGTGTGGAGTGATGTTTCCAGTCAGTTGTGTTAGCAGCCCTCACTATTTTATAGAATAGTGTTTCAATAATTGTAATGAGGACTTCTTTGAGTGTGGATATTGTCTAGAAGACAATATTTGTATTTAAACTCACAGTACTTATGTTGTCGAATTTTGCACGATAATTATTTTAATAAAGTTGTATTTGTTTCTGTACCATGTATTTGGCGACTAAGAATGGGTGTTGTATACCTATTTTGGGGGCGTCACAACAGTAATACGCGTGGTTGCATAATAGCACATGGTATTGATTATTGATGCTTACGTGAGAAGTCACTCAGTTTTATTCATTTATTGTCACAGTAATTGTTGCATAGTACCTCTCATATTATTGATTCAATTATTGTCACAGTATCATCTGCACAATATTTTATATTATTAAATAAATAATTGAGACAACAAAGTTATTCATATTATTATTTGCATTATTGATGATGTGTAAGACCCCAACTTTTATAAATAAAGATGAATTTTCTATAAATATCATTTTTGAATATTATGGAGTGAAATTGATATAATGTTATAGTTATAGGTAATATTATAAATTTTGCAAAGTACGCAAGTTGCTATATAATATTCGATTGGTCGAGGAATATTCATTTTAACAGGAAATATTCGTACGACGACACAATCATTGGTGGACCCCACAACGGAATTATTGTCAGATTGAGAAAACGACAAAAATACTTTATGAAAATAACGACGGAAGTTTTACCATTAATACTGTTGAACTACTCGGTAGTAAAAGTACAGTAATACGCATGGTTGCATAGTAACACACGGTATTGATTATTGATGCTTACGTGATAAGTCACTCAGTTTTGTTTTATTGGTATTATTAATGTAATAAAACAGAAAAGCTTTTTATATAAAACAGAATACTTTTATAAAGTTATTCGTTTTATTAGGCTAATAGTAAAATCTTTTTATATAAAACAGAATACTTTTATAAAGTTATCTGTTTTATTAGACAATAATTAGAATATATTATATTTTATTATGCATAGTATTTGCATAGTGCCTGCATAGTGTTTGCATAGTAGAATCTTTTATAAAGTTATTCGTTTTTTATTTAAAAGATTTTGCTTTAAATATGGACCGTCAGATTAAAGTAAATCAATCTAGACCGTTCATGAGTTAGTTACTATGCAGTCCATTTTTATATAAATAGAAGCTCATTCCTTCATTATTTTCTTACGAATTTACTGAAACTCTAGAGAGAGAAACTATAGAGAGAAACTATAGAGAGAAAGAAGAAAAGTATTCTGCTACTTCACTACTCCGATATCAAATTTCTTTTACGGTAAGGGATATTATTTGTTGTACTCGTAAGGAGTATTATTTTCTTTTGTATTCATGAAGAGAACTTCTGTTATTCCATTCTTTATTATTCTGCTGGAATAACCAGTATACGTGGACTACCCTATACTTGGTGACATTCTTCTATTATTCCATCTTTATTATTATTCTGTTGGAATATCCTGTCTGTGCATTTTACGCTGGACCTGGTTCCCTCTTTACTATTATTCTGTTGGAATATCCTGTCTGTGCCTTTTACGCTGGACCTAGTTCCATTATTCATTATTCTGTCAGAATATTTTGTCTGTGCGTTTACGCCGGACCTGGTTTTATTATTTATTATTCTGTCGGAATATCCTGTCGGTGCGTTTACGCATGACCTGGTTCCATTATTTATTTTCCTGTTGGAATAACCTGTCTGTGCGGTCTATCGCATGCATGGTGATTTCTTTTGTTATTCCATTCTTTATTATATTCAGTTGGTTAAAGTTTTGACTTTTATACTCCATGAAATTAGTGGAATATCCTTGATATTTGCGCTTCATCCAGTATCTTTTCATGAAAATATTCTTCCGAGCATTCTTGAATTTTACTCCACAAAGCAGTATCATGTTGACAATTTGAACGTTATTGGTTCCTGGATAAATTAATTCTTGAACTTGTTTTATTGAATTCTTATATCATTGTCATCATCCTCGTGTTTATATTCTGTTGAAAGTCATCTTTGGCCTGTAGTGCATATATGAACTTGGTATGATTATGACCAGGGATTATTCGGTATAATCATGACCGTAATGTTACAAATGATGTGGTAAAAGTCCTCATTGGCCCGTAGTGCATTGATGGATAGTGGTTGGCATGATCATGACCATTAATGAATACACAAATATTCTTGGCCCGTAGTGCATGGATAATTGTGGTTGTGATACTAAAGAATATCCTTGACCGTAGTGCAGGGGTGATTCAATGATGTGGATTATTTTTTTTAGCTGAGTCCCAGCGATAAAAGTCATGAAAACCCTTTTAAATCATAAAAGATAGTAGATTTTATTCTCTACTTGACTCTTTTAATGGATTGCTTGTTCCGCTGCAGTTAAACTTGATGTTTGTTATATTTTATCAGTTTAACACTGTTGACGGCTAACGATAATTTATTCTGTATTATCTTAGTCATAATATTTTCTACTGGGCTAGTTGAGCTCGCCCTTTTGCTTTCATTGTTCTCTTCAAGAAATGAGAACGTAGCGGGGACTAGTCGGGGAACGGAGTGACGATTCAAAGGATAGGATTAGTAGTCCTCACTATTCTATGAAATAGTGTGAAAATAAATGTAATGAGGACTTATTCTGAGAGTGGATATTGTCTAGAAAACAGTATTTGTATTAAAACTCACAGCTTTCTTGTTATATATTAAAGATTGTATTTGTATTCTGTACCATGTATTGGCGACTCAGAATAGGTGATGTATACCTATTTTGGGGGCGTCACACGATTTTCTAAAAAGTTTTGTCGAGGAAAGGGGTTTGGTCACCTAATTGCGCGCCAATAGAGAGAAATCCTTATCGGAAAGCCCCCTCTTTTTTGGAAATGATCTGGTTGTTAAATATTGTGAGTTATAATATTCATGATGAATAATTTTGTGTTGATTAAAGATGTTTGTGCATTTAGTTTTCTTTAATTCTTCCGTGACCCAATTACCCTCAAAGGAGGTAATTATGTGATTTGCTAGTTTTGTTATTATTGACCAAACAGGCAATTAATCGGATAAATAAGCAATTAATTGTTATTGATTCACATACAAATTACTATTGGTTCACATGTATGGAACTATTGGTTCACATGCATGTACTATTATGGGAGGTGGTGCAAGATTGATAATGCTTGAAGGACTAAATTAAAAATAGAGGTAAAGATGAAGGTACTATACTGTAATAATTCGAGCCCCTAAACGTGTAATTATCAAAACTATGTTTTCCTATAAATAGAAGCTCATTTCTTCTTTCATTCTCACCAATTCACTAAGACTCACAAGAGCAATTATAGAGAGAGAAGCTATAGAAAAAAAGAAGAAGAGTATTCTGCTACTTCACTATTACAGTATCCAATTTTCTACTAAGGTAAGGGGTATTATTTATTTCATATTCGCTTACGACATTATTTTTCGTATTCGTAAGGAATATTATCTTCGTTCAATATTCGTAAGGGATGTTATTTATTTCTTATTCGTAAGAGTTATTATTTTTGTTCAATATTCGTATGAAATAATATTTTCTTCCATACTCTATAGTATGTAAGTAATATTATTTCATTTCGTATCCCTAATTCTACACTCATTTTGTTGAAGTATTGCTTCTATACTCCGTGAAATTAGTAGAATATCCTTAAAATTTGCGCTTCATCTAGTATTGTTTCACAAGGATATTTTCTGAACATTCTTGTAAAATTTTAAGCTTTTCATGTCGGAGTACTATTCACGGGATACTATTTACAAAGTACTATTCAGGAGATACTATTCACGAGATACTATTCATAAAGTACTATTTACATAGTACTATTCATAGAATACTATTCATGGGATACTATTCACTCAGGTACTATTCACCCGGGGTACTATTCACGATGAAAAATTAATTCTTTTCTGTCTAAATCATTTTTGATATAATATTATTCTTGAATTTTACTCCACAAAGCAGTATCATGTTGACAATTTGGATATTATTGAATTCTGAATAAATTAAATTATAAATCTTTAAAAATTTATAAATCTTTGGCCCGTAGTGCATAGATGGACTGTTGATTGGTATGATTATGACCAGGAATCATTCGGTATAATCTGACCCGTAATGCTACAAATGATGTGGTAAAAGTCATCATTGGCCCGTAGTGCATTGATGGACAGTTGTTGGTATGATTTTGCATTATCTTAGTCATAATATTTCTTACTGAGCTAGTTGAGCTCACCCTTTTCTTTCACTGTTCTCTTTAAAAAATGAGAATGTAGCTCGAACTAATCGGAGAATGGAGTGACGGTCCGAGACGGATGCCATAGTAGTCCTCACTATTCTATAAAATAGTGTGATAATAATTGTAATGAGAATTGAATTTGAGTTTGGATATTGTCTGGGAGACAATATTTGTATTAAAACTTCAGCTTATGTTTTGTCGTATCCTGCACGACAGTTGTATAATTAAGTTATAGTTGTATTCTGTACCATGTATCTGGCAACTCAGAATGGGTGATGTATACCTATTTTGGGGGCATCACAGTTGGTATCAAAGCTTAGAGTTATGATCCCTGGCTGAGATGTGAGACTAGAACTAGGAGGGGAGAGACGAGTAATTTCTTCGCTAGTATGACCTACCTAAGTTTATTTATTATTTAATTTGTTGGTAAGAATATAGGGATAATATGTGGTATGTCAAATAACCTTTGTTTTGGGCAGTGTTTGAAAATTAGTAGTCCTCACTATTCTATGAAATAGTGTGAAAATAAATGTAATGAGGACTTATTCTGAGAGTGGATATTGTCTAGAAAACAGTATTTGTATTAAAACTCACAGCTTTCTTGTTATATATTAAAGATTGTATTTGTATTCTGTACCATGTATTGGCGACTCAGAATAGGTGATGTATACCTATTTTGGGGGCGTCACAGTTGGTATCAAAGCTTAGGGATATGATACCTGGCTGAGATGTGAGATAAGAACTAGGAGGGGAGAGACGGAGAATTCCTTCGCTAGTATGACCTACCTAAGTTTACTTGTTATTTAATTGGTCGGTCATAGTATAGAGATAATATGTGATATGTGATTTAACCCTTGTTTTGTGGCAGTATTTAAAAATGACATCCGAGAATGTTGAGAATAGCAATGGAGCACAGGCGACCGTTGATTCACCACATATCAATAATCAGGATAATGTGCATCAGGAAGGCGATAATCCTCATGCAAACAACAACACTGGCCAAATGATGAATGATGGAATGTTCAGAGGCTTTATGCAATTCATGCAACAGCAGGCGAGCGCGGCCCTTGTCCAAAATGTAGGTGGAAACACTGAAAACTCACGGACGGTCACCGCTAAACAGTTCAAGGAGTTGGGACCACCGGAGTTTATTGGAGAACCAAAACTACTTAAGGCGGAAACGTGGATAAAGCAGATCACCAAGATATTTGATGTCTTGGGATACACCAAGAAGCAAAAGGTTCCCTTTTCCACCTTTATGTTGCGAGGAGAGGCAGATTACTGGTGGAAATCTGTAAAACGTACTCAGCCTGACGCACTCAAGATGTCTTGGGAGAAGTTCCAAGAGCTGTTCAATGACAAGTACTTTCCCGATAGCATTCGTCACATGAAGGAGGTGGAATTTATCAAGTTGGAGCAAAACAACAAGACCGTATCGCAGTAAGAAGCCAAGTTTGCCGAGTTGTCCCGATTTGCGTCCCACTTAGTTGATAATGAAGAGAGAATGACGCGGATGTTTTTAAGAGGTTTGAAGCCGGAGATATGTCAATATCTTATTTCTCATAAACTGTGTTTATATTCAGATATTGTAAATAGGGCTCAGTTAGTGGAGCACGATAACGAGTCAACGTAACCAAAAGAGAGCAGCCGACAAAATGATAATACCGGTGATAACAGTCATCAAAGCGGTAACAATAAACATGGAGGGAATCAACATGCCAGAAATGGTAACCACTTCGGTGGTAATCATGGTCAAAACAATAAGAATGGACATTTTAAGAAGAGGAGATTCAACAATGATGGAAAGACATCAGCACCAGCACCCGGTATTAAGGAAGGAGAATGACCACCTATCATATGCTTCAAATGCGGAGGGGAGGGACACATCAGTCCAAACTGCGCGATGTCGTCCAAACTATGTTATAATTATGGAAGAGAATGTCACCTAGCCTGATTTTGTCGTTCACCGAAGATAAGTTCAGCTAGGATGGAGGCACCAAAGGATGTCCCAGAAAAGTCAAAATCGGTAGTACAAGGGAGAGCGTTTGTTGTGACCTCCCAAAAAGTAAGGAACCCGAACGAGGTCATCACGGGTAAGCTTATCATAAACTCTAGCGAAGTCTATACCTTATTTAATACCGGTTCTACCCATTCTTTTATTTCTCCTATTTGCGCTCAACGATTAAATTTGACTCCGAAGAAATTAGACTTTGACTTATCTGTGGAAACTCCGTTGGGAGAAACCTTCATTACATCCACTGTTTATAAGTCTAGTTTGGTTCAAATCGATACCCTCACATTACCTGTTGATCTTATTTCATTGAAAATACTTGCATTTGATGTAATTCTAGGGATTGATTGGTTAACTACTCATCATGCAAAAATTGATTATTTTCGTAAGGTTGTTAGCTTTCATATTCCTAATCAACCTATTATGCGAATTCAAACAACCAAACCATTAAAATCAATCACTGTCATCTCAAGCCATAAAGCTATTCGTTTATTGAAAAATGGATGTCAAGCTTTCTTAGCCCATGTCACGGATCTAAACAAAAATACTTCAGTTTTGAATGATATTTCTATTGTTAATGAATTTCCTGACATATTCCCTAAAGAACTTCCTGGCCTGCCCCCAGAGCGTGAAATTAAATTTTGTATCGACCTTGAACCAGGTACAAAACCCATTTCCAAAGCCCCAAATCGAATGGCTCCTATTGAACTTCAGGAGTTAAAGACCCAACTACATGAATTGTTAGACATTGGCTTTATTCGTCCTAGTACTTCTCCTTAGGGTGATCCTGTTCTATTCGTGAAGAAGAAAGATGGGAGTATGCGACTTTGTATTGCTTATCGGGAGTTAAATCATGTCACCATCAAAAATAGGTACCCATTGCCACGTATTGATGACTTGTTTGACCAGTTGCAAGGAGCACAATTCTTTTCAAAAATCGATCTTCGTTCTGGATATCATCAGCTGAAGGTTAGAATTGAGGATATTCCAAAGACTGCCTTCAGAACTCGGTACGGGCATTATGAATTCTTAGTCATGTCTTTTGGATTGACTAATGCACCTGCTGCCTTCATGGATATGATGAACCGAGTATTTAAGAAATATTTAGATCACTTTGTGGTAGTCTTTATTGATGACATCCTTATTTATTTGAAAAGCCGTAAAGATCATGAGCAACACTTGAGGCTGACACTCCAAAAACTTCGTGAATACAAGCTTTATGCCAAGTTAAAGAAATGCGAGTTCTGACTTGAGGAAGTAGCATTCCTTGGGCACATAGTATCAAGTCATGGAATATCTATTGACCCGATAAAGATTGAAGCAATTCAAAGCTGGGAGCAACCTAAATTAGTGACCGAAGTACGTAGCTTTCTTGGTTTAGCTGGTTAATATCGGAGATTCGTGGAAGGATTTTCTCGAATCGCTACTCCATTAACTCAGCTGACTTGGAAAGATACAAAGTTCGGTTGGAGCGAAGAATGTGAGAAGAGTTTTCAAGAACTCAAGAGGAGACTCATTTCAGCACCTGTTCTAACAATACCATCTGGCTCGGAGGGATTTGTCATCTACAGTGATGCTTCGAGCAAAGGGTTGGGATGCGTTCTCATGCAACATGAAAAAGTCATAGCCTATGCATCAAGACAACTCAAGAAATATAAGAGGAATTATCCTACTCATGATCTAGAGTTGGCAGCTGTTGTCTTTGCACTTAAAATTTGGAGGCATTACTTGTATGGGGAGAAAGTGGAGATCTTTACGGATCATAAAAGCCTCAAATATTTTTTCACTCAAAAGGAACTCAACATGCGACAACGACGTTGGCTGGAACTGTTGAAAGATTATGATCATACCATCCAATACCATCCTAGAAAAGCGAACGTGGTAGCTGATGCATTGAGTAGAAGATCATATGCAAGTACGAGTGCGATATTGTCAACGCAAAGGCCCATTTTGTGTGACTTACAAAGGATGAAAAAAGAGTTAAAGACTCCAGGGACCCATGTGATGATGGCGAATATACGAGTAGAACCTGGAGCTGATGCGTATGAGGAAGAATGTGCAAGAAGGTGTTATGCCGGAAGCAAGAATCGATAAAGAAGGAATACTTAGAGTCAACTCCAGACTTTGTGTTCCTAACGACCCTGATTTAAAGTATAAAATCATAATGGAGGCGTACAACACACCGTTTGCAATCCATCCTGGGAGTACCAAAATGTATCGTCATATTCGTCATACATTTTGGTGGAGCAATATGAAGAGAGAGATAGCGTTGTTTATCTCAAGGTGTCTAACTTGTCAACGAGTCAAAGCGGAGCATCAAGTACCAAAAGGTCCATTGCAACCACTTGAAATTCTAGAATGGAAGTGGGAGCACATTACCATGGATTTTGTTACTGGTCTTCCCAAGGTTTCTCAAGGCATTGATGCAATTTGGGTCATTGTTGATAGATTGACCAAGTCTGCTCATTACTTACCAATACGAGAAATTTATACACTTTTACGTCTTTCTCGTATGTACATAAATGAGATTGTAAGACTACATGGTATACCAGTATCCATAGTTTCTGATCGAGACACAAGATTTACTTCACGATTTTGGGTTAGTTTGCAAAAAACTATGAGTACGGATTTACGATTTAGTTTAGCATATCATCCCCAGACGGATGGACAATCAGAGAGGACTATTCAAACTCTTGAAGATTTATTAAGACTCTGTGTCCTTGACTTCAAGGGAAGTTGGGATAAGTTCTTACCATTGGTGGAGTTTTCCTACAACAACAGTTATCAAGCAAGTATTGGCATGGCTCCATTCGAGGCGTTGTATGGAAGAAAGTGTCATTCTCCAGTATACTGGGATGAGGTGGGTGAAGCAACATTGTTGGGACCAGAGTTTGTACGTATGACTACGGAAAAGATTCAAACGATCCGGCAACGTATTAAAACCTCACAAGATCGACAAAAGAGTTATGTTGATCTTCATCGAAAGGACGTGGGATTTGATATAGAAGATCATGTGTTGTTACGAGTTGCTCCGTGGAAAGGAGTTACGAGATTTGGAAAGAGAGAAAAGCTCAATCCTCGATTCATTGGCCCATTTTTAATCCTCGATCGAGTAGGAACTGTGGCCTATAGACTCGCTTTACCGCCAAGTATGTCTCGTGTTCATAATATTTTTCACATATCCATGTTACGTAAATATATGGAAGACCCAAACCACATTATTGAGTTAGAACCGGACGAACTAGCGAAATATTTAATGTATGAAGAGGTTCCTGTTCAAATCTTGGATAAGAAGGAACATATTCTACGCTTCAAGGTTATACCTCAAGTCAAAGTTTTGTGGAGAAACCACGATGTTGAGAAAATAACCTGGGAGTTAGAATCTGAAATGAAGTCAAGGTATCCTTACCTCTTCGATATACCAGGTACGTACCCTAATTTCGAGGGCGAAATTTCATAAGAAGGGGAGGTTGTAAGACCCCAACTTTTATAAATAAAGATAAATTTTCTATAAATATCATTTTTGAATATTATGGAGTGAAATTGATATAATGTTATAGTTGTGGGTAATATTTATAAATTTTGCAAAGTACGTAAGTTGCTATATAATATTCGATTGGTCGGAAAATATTCATTTTAACAGGAAATATTCGTACGACGACACAATCATTGGTGGACCCCACAACGGAATTATTGTCAGATTGAGAAAACGACAAAAATACTTTACGAAAATAACGGCGGAAGTTTTACCATTAATACTGTTGAACTACTCGGTAGTAAAAGTACAGTAATACGCATGGTTGCATAGTAGCACACGGTATTGATTATTGATGCTTACGTGATAAGTCACTCAGTTTTGTTTTATTGGTATTATTAATGTAATAAAACAGAAAAGCTTTTTATATAAAACAGAATACTTTTATAAAGTTATTCGTTTTATTAGGCTAATAGTAAAATCTTTTTATATAAAACAGAATACTTTTATAAAGTTATCTGTTTTATTAGACAATAATTAGAATATATTATATTTTATTATGCATAGTATTTATATAGTGTCTGCATAGTGTTTGCATAGTAGAATCTTTTATAAAGTTATTCGTTTTTTATTTAAAAGATTTTGCTTTAAATATGGACCGTCAGATTAAAGTAAATTAATCTAGATCGTTCACGAGTTAGTTACTATGCAGTCTATTTTTCTATAAATAGAAGCTCATTCCTTCATTATTTTCTTACGAATTTACTGAAACTCTAGAGAGAGAAACTATAGAGAGAAACTATAGAGAGAAAGAAGAAAAGTATTCTGCTACTTCACTACTCCGATATCAAATTTCTTTTACGGTAAGGGATATTATTTGTTTTACTCGTAAGGAGTATTATTTTCTTTTGTATTCATGAAGAGAACTTCTGTTATTCCATTCTTTATTATTCTGCTGGAATAACCAGTATACATGGACTACCCTATACTTGGTGACATTCTTCTATTATTCCGTCTTTATTATTATTCTGTTGGAATATCCTGTCTGTGCATTTTACGCTGGACCTGGTTCCGTCTTTACTATTATTCTGTTGGAATATCCTGTCTATGCCTTTTACGCTGGACCTAGTTCCATTATTCATTATTCTGTCGGAATATCCTGTCTGTACGTTTACGCCGGACCTGGTTTCATTATTTATTATTCTGTCGGAATATCCTGTCGATGCATTTACGCATGACCTGGTTCCATTATTTATTTTTCTGTTGGAATAACCTGTCTGTACGGTCTATCGCATGTATGGTGATTTCTTTTGTTATTCCATTCTTTATTATATTCAGTTGGTTAAAGTTTTGACTTTTATACTCCATGAAATTAGTGGAATATCCTTGATATTTGCGCTTCATCCAGTATCTTTTCATGAAAATATTCTTCCGAGCATTCTTGAATTTTACTCCACAAAGCAGTATCATGTTGACAATTTGAACGTTATTGGTTCCTGGATAAATTAATTCTTGAACTTGTTTTATTGAATTCTTATATCATTGTCATCATCCTCGTGTTTATATTCTGTTGAAAGTCATCTTTGGCCTGTAGTGCATATATGGACTTGGTATGATTATGACCAGGGATTATTCGGTATAATCATGACCGTAATATTACAAATGATGTGGTAAAAGTCCTCATTGGCCCGTAGTGCATTGATGGACAATGGTTGGCATGATCATGACCATTAATGAATACACAAATATTCTTGGCCCGTAGTGCATGGATAATTGTGGTTGTGATACTAAAGAATATCCTTGGCCGTAGTGCAGGGGTGATTCGATGATGTGGATTATTTTTTTTTAGCTAAGTCCCAGCGATAAAAGTCATGAAAAACCTTTTAAATCATAAAAGATAGTAGATTTTATTCTCTACTTGACTCTTTTAATGGATTGCTTGTTCCGCTGCAGTTAAACTTGATGTTTGTTATATTTTATCAGTTTACCACTGTTGAAGGCTAACGATAATTTATTCTGCATTATCTTAGTCATAATATTTCCTACTGGGCTAGTTGAGCTCGCCCTTTTGCTTTCATTGTTCTCTTCAAGAAATGAGAACGTAGCGGGGACTAGTCGGGGAACGGAGTAACGATTCAGAGGATAGGATTAGTAGTCCTCACTATTCTATGAAATAGTGTGAAAATAAATGTAATGAGGACTTATTCTGAGAGTGGATATTGTCTAGAAAACAGTATTTATATTAAAACTCACAGCTCTCTTGTTATATATTAAAGATTATATTTGTATTCTATACCATGTATTGGCGACTCAGAATAGGTGATGTATACCTATTTTGGGGGCGTCACACGATGTCTAAAAAGTTCTGTCGAGGAAAGGGGTTTGGTCACCTAATTGCGCGCCAATAGAGAGAAATCCTTATCGAAAAGCCCCCTCTTTTTTGGAAATGATCTGGTTGTTAAATATTGTGAGTTATAATATTCATGATGAATAAGTTTGTGTTGATTAAAGATGTTTGTGCATTTAGTTTTCTTTAATTCTTTCGTGGCCCAATTACCCTCAAAGGAGGTAATTATGTGATTTGCTAGTTTTGTTATTATTGACCAAACAGGCAATTAATCGGATAAATAAGCAATTAATTGCTATTGATTCACATGCAAATTACTATTGGTTCACATGTATGGAACTATTGGTTCACATGCATGTACTATTATGGGAGGTGGTGCAAGATTGATAATGCTTGAAGGACTAAATTAAAAATAGAGGTAAAGATGAAGGTACTATACTGTAATAATTCGAGCCCCTAAACGTGTAATTATCAAAACTATATTTTCCTATAAATAGAAGCTCATTTCTTCTTTCATTCTCACCAATTCACTAAGACTCACAAGAGCAATTATAGAGAGAGAAGCTATAGAAAAAAAGAAGAAGAGTATTCTGCTACTTCACTATTACAGTATCCAGTTTTCTACTAAGGTAAGGGGTATTATTTATTTCATATTCGCTTACGACATTATTTTTCGTATTCATAAGGAATATTATCTTCGTTCAATATTCGTAAGGGATGTTATTTATTTCTTATTCGTAAGAGTTATTATTTTTGTTCAATATTCGTATGAAATAATATTTTCTTCCATACTCTATAGTATGTAAGTAATATTATTTCATTTCGTATCCCTAATTCTACACTCATTTTGTTGAAGTATTGCTTCTATACTCCGTGAAATTAGTAGAATATCCTTAAAATTTGCGCTTCATCTAGTATCGTTTCACAAGGATATTTTCTGAACATTCTTGTAAAATTTTAAGCTTTTCATGTCGGAGTACTATTCACGGGATACTATTTACAAAGTACTATTCACGAGATACTATTCACGAGATACTATTCATAAAATACTATTCACAGAGTACTATTTATGGGATACTATTCACCCGGGGTACTATTCAAGAATAAAAATTAATTCTTTTCTATCTAAATCATTTTTGATATAATATTATTCTTGAATTTTACTCCACAAAGCATTATCATGTTGACAATTTGGACATTATTGAATTCTGAATAAATTAAATTATAAATCTTTAAAAATTTATCATTTGTTCTCATTTAATTGAATTCTTATATCATTGTCATCATCCTCATACTTATATTGTGATGAAAGTCATCTTTGGCCCGTAGTGCATAGATGGACTGTTGATTGGTATGATTATGACCAGGGATCATTCGGTATAATCTGACCCGTAATGCTACAAATGATGTGGTAAAAGTCATCATTGGCCCGTAGTGCATTGATGGACAGTTGTTGGTATGATTCTGCATTATCTTAGTCATAATATTTCTTACTGGGCTAGTTGAGCTCACCCTTTTTCTTTCACTGTTCTCTTTAGAAAATGAGAATATAGCTCGGACTAATCGGGGAATGGAGTGACGGTCCGAGACGGATTCCATAGTAGTCCTCACTATTCTATAAAATAGTGTGATAATAATTGTAATGAAGATTGAATTTGAGTTTGGATATTGTCTGGGAGACAATATTTGTATTAAAACTTCAGCTTATGTTTTGTCGTATCCTGCACGACAGTTGTATAATTAAGTTATTGTTGTATTTTGTACCATGTATCTGGTAACTCAGAATGGGTGATGTATACCTATTTTGGGGGCATCACAGTTGGTATCAAAGCTTAGAGTTATGATCCCTGGCTGAGATGTGAGACTAGAACTAGGAGGGGAGAGACGAGTAATTCCTTCGCTAGTATGACCTACCTAAGTTTATTTATTATTTAATTTATTGGTAAGAATATAGGGATAATATGTGGTATGTCAAATAACCTTTGTTTTGTGGCAGTGTTTGAAAATGACATCTGAAAATGTTGAGATAAGTAATGAAGCACATGAGACCGTTGAGTCATCGACGATCAATAACCATGATAATGTGATTCAGGAAGGCAATAATCCTCATGTAAACTGTGACTCCCCCAAAATAAGTCCAATCCACCCAACCCATTCTGAGTCGCCAAATACATGGTACAGAAACAACTACAACTTCATTATTATAATTGTCGTGCAAAATACGACTACACATATGCTATGAGTTTAAATACAAATATTGTCTTCTAGACAATATCCAAACTCAAATAAGTCCTCATTACAATTATTCATATACTATTTTACAAAATAGTAAGGACTTGTAAAACAACTGTATTGAAACATCACTCCACACCCCGACTAGTTCCTGCTATATTCTCGCCTCTTGAGAAGAAAAATGGAATAAAAAGGAAAATAGTGAGCTCAACTAGCCCAGTAAAGAATATTATGACTAAGATAATGAATAACAAATTATCGTTAGCCTTTAACAAATCAGATAAAATATAATGGATAACAAGTTTTAGATCAATATTCGCAGCAGAAATAACAATTTATTAGAAGATTTAAGTAGAGAATGAAATCTACTATCTTCTATGATTTAAAATTCTATCATCAATATTTTATCCCCGTAACATCAATCAATATAAATCTTGAACCAAATATTTATCTTTGCACTACGGGCCAAAGATGTTCATTTATATCACCAGTTGGACATGTTCATCTTAACACCTGTCCATCTTTGCAATACGGGCCAAAGATATTCATCAGGTAATCATTCATCTTTGCACTATAGGCCAAAGATATTCATCAAGTATAACCATTTAAGACTGAGGATGATGAAAAATATCTTAAAAAAATAAATCCAATGAGATTAAAGGACAAAGATTAGGGATTCATACTTCAGTTTATCCAAGTTCAAAAATACTCCACGATAATCAATTATGAAGCAAAATTTAAGAATGAAGATCAAAACATGGATACAATCAAAGATAGTAACCATAATAGACCACTTGGACAAAGAAAAGAAAATTTAATTTTTCTATGAATAGTGTCGAATTCGTGAATAGTGCTGTATACGTGAATAGTGCCGTATACGTGAATAGTAACCCCGACACGAAAAGGTAGAAATATCACAAGAAAAATCATACTTCATGAATAGTACTCGCGAATAGTACCGTATTCGTGAATAATGTTGTGATGCCCCAAAAATTAGGTATACATCACCCATCTTGGGTCGCCAGATACATGGTACAGAATTCAAATACAACTTAATAATACAACTGTCATATACAATACGACAAAACATAAACTGTGAGTTTGAATACAAATATTGTCTTCTAGAGAGTATCCATACTTAAAAGGAGTCCTCATTACAATTATTATCACACTATTACATAGAATAGTGATGACTATTAATGCTATCATCTGGTCCATCACTCTGTTTCCCGACTCGTCCCAACTATATTCTCATTTCCTGAAGAGAACAATGAAGAAAGGGTGAGCTCAACTAGCCCAGTAAGAAATATTATGACTAAGATAATGCAGAATAAATTATCATTAGTCTTCAACAATGTTAAACTAATAAAATACAATAGACATCAAGTTTAACTGCAGCGGAACCAGCAATCCATTAAAAGAGTCAAGTAGATAATAAAATCTACTATCTTTTATGATTTAAAAAGTTTTTCATGACTTTTATCACTGGGACTCAGCTTAATAAATAATCCACATCATTGAATCACCCCTGCACTACGGCCAAGGATATTCTTTAGTATCACGACCATGAATTATTCATGCACTACGGGTAAAGATAATCATGTTTTCATCAACGGTCCTGATCATACCATAAAACAATTCATCTCTGCACTACGACCAAAGAGAATTCATAGCCATAATCATATCAAAAACTGTCCATCAATGCACTACGGGCCAATGAGGACTTTTTCCACATCATTTGTAATATTACGATCATGATTACACCGATTAATCCCTGGTCATAATCATACCAAGTCCATCTATGCACTACAGGCCATAGATGATTTTCAACAAAATATAAATATGAGGATGATGACAATGATATAAGAATTCAATAAAACAAGTTCAAGAATTAATTTATCCAGAAACTGATAACGTCCAAATTGTCAACATGATACTGCTTTGTAGAGTAAAATTCAAGAATGCTCAAAAGAATATTTCCATAAAAAGATACTGGATGAAGCGCAAATATCAAGGATATTCCACTAATTTCATGGAGTATATAAGTCAAAGTTTTAACCAACTGAGTATAATAAAGAATGGAATAACAAAAGAAATCACCATGCATGCGATAGACCACACAGGCAGGTTATTCCAACAGAATAATAAATAACGGAACCAGGTCCGGCGTAAAACGCACAGACAGGATATTCCAACAGAATAATAAAGAATGGAACCAGGTCCGGCGTAAAACGCACCGACAGGATATTCCGACAGAATAATAAATAATGGAACCAGGTCCGGTGTAAAATGCACAGACAGGATATTTCGACAAAATAATAAATAATAGAACCAAGTCCGGCGTAAAGCACAGACAGGATGTTCCAACAGAATAATAAAAATATAATAACAGAAGAATTTCACCAAGTATAGGGTAGCCCACGTATACAGGTTATTCCAACAGAATAATAAAGAATAGAATAACAGAAGTTTTCTTCATGAATAAGAAAGAAAGAATACCCTTTACGAGTACAACAAATAATATCCCTTACCTTGAAAGGAAGAGTACTGGATATAGGAGTAGTGAAGTAGCAGAACACTTTTCTTCTCTCTCTATAATTTTCTCTCTCTAGAGTTTCAGTGAATTCGTAAGAAATAATGAAGGAATGAGCTTCTATTTATAGAAAAATGGACTGCATAGTAACTAACTCATAAACGGTCTAGATTGATTTACTTTAATCTGACGGTCCATAGTTAAAGCAAAATCTTTTAAATAAAATATAATATATTCTATTTATAATCTAATAAAACGAATAACTTTATAAAAGATTTTACTATGCAAATACTATGTAGGCACTATGCAAATACTATGCATAATAAAATATAATATATTCTAATTATTGTCTAATAAAACAGATAACTTTATAAAAGTATTTTGTTTTATATAAAAAGATTTTACTATTAGCCTAATAAAACGAATAACTTTATAAAAGTATTATGTTTTATATAAAAAGCTTTTCTGTTTTATTACCTTAATAATACCAATAAAACAAAACTGAGTGACTTATCACGTAAGCCTCAATAATCAATATCGTATGCTACTATGCAACCATACGTATTACTGTACTTTTACTACCGAGTAGTTCAACAGTATTAACGGTAAAACTTTCACCGTTATTTTCATAAAATATGTTTGTCGTTTTCTCAATCCGACAATAATTCCGTTGTGGGATCCATCAATAATTGTATCGTCGTATGAATATTCTCCGACAAAAATAATATTCCCCGACCAATCGAATATAATACAATAACTTGCATACTTTGCAAAATTTATAAATATTACCCACAACTATAACATTATCTCAAATTCACACCATAATATTTAAAAAATATTTCAAAAAAATTAAATCTTTATTCATAAAATCTGGGGTTTCACAATCTCCCCTCCTTATGAAATTCCGCCCTCGAAATTTACGTACGTACCTGGTATGCCGAACAGATGAGGACACTTCGTCAGATTCTAACTCTTGAGGTATAACCTTTGAGTGTTGAATACATTCCAGGATTTTAACATGTACATCTTCATACGTTAAATTATCCGCTATCTCGTCCTGTTCTAAATCAATAATATAGTTCGGGTCGTCCACATATTTACGTAACATCAATACGTTAAAAATGTTATGAATACGTGACATACTTGGCGGTAAAACGAGTCTATAAGCCACAGTTCTTGCTCGATCGAGGATTTCAAATGGGTCAATTAAATCGAGGGTTGAGATTTCCTCTCTTCATCGATTCTTACTTCTAGAATAACGCCCTCTTGAACCTTCTTCTTCACATTCATCAGCTCTAAGTATGTAGCTTGATCGGTTTTAACTTTATCGATTAAAGTCGATTCTAATCGTATATTCGTTATCTTCACGTGGGTCCCTAAAGTCTTTAACTCTATCTTCATCATTTGTAAGTTATACGAAATGGGTCTTTGTGTTAACAACATCTCACTCGCATACGATCTTCTACTCAACGCGTCAGCTACCACTTTCGTTCTTCCACGATGATATTGAATGGTATGATCGTAATCTTCAACAGCTCGAGCCAACATCTTTGGCGCATAATACGTTCGTTTTAGTTGAAAAAATATTTAAGGGTTTAAGAAATGGGTTTTGTACTGAGGTCAATACAAAATTCGATTTCACGCTCTGGGGTAGGCTAAGAAGTCTTCAAGAATACGTCAGGAATTTTATTAATAATAGAAATATCGTTCAAAACTGTGACCATCATCCAAGACTTGGATAGCACGTCACATTGATACCTATCAACTTGTCATTATCATTCACGATGTCGCCTATAGAAAGTCTGGCTTCGGTACATTCCACACAAGGAAGTCACCAGATAAAGGCTCAGGGCTTTTTACTTATGGCTTGATATGACAATGATTGACTTTAGTGGTTTGGTTACTTTGAATTCGCATAACAGGTTGGTTAGGAGTATGAAAGCTAATAACTTTACAAAAAAACATGATGAGTTGTTAGCCAATCGATTTCTAAAATCACATCAAAGGCAAGTATTTTCAAAGAGATACGATCAACAGGTAACGTGAAAGTGTTGATTTGAACAAGATTTATAAATAGTGGAGGTAACGAAGGTTTCTCCCAACGAAATTTTAACAGATAAATCAAAGTCTAACTTCTCCGAAGTTAAGTTCAAACATTGAACACAACTAGGTGAAATAAAAGAGTGAGTAGAACCGGTATCTAACACGGTATAGACTTCAAGAGAGTTTATGACTAACATACCCATGATAATTTTATTCAGGTTCCTCGTCACGAAAAAAAAATGCTCTCTCTTAAACTACCGGCTTTGGCTTGTCTGGGACATCCTTTAGCATCACTATCTCAGCTGAACTTAACTTCACCATACGATAAAATCGAGCTAGATGACCTTCTCTTCCGCAATTAAAACACGCTTTGGATTGCTGCATACAGTTTGGACGGATATGTCCCTCCTGTCCGCATTTGAAACATACGATCGATGGTCGTTCTTCTTCCTTTGAAACGGGTGCTGGTGCCGACGTCTTCACGTTATTGTTGAACCTTCTCTTCTTGAAATATCCATTCTTATTGTTTTGGCCATGATTACCACCGAAGTGGTTACCATTTCTGGCATGTTGATTCCCTCCATGCTTATTGTCACCGCTTTGATGACTGTTATCACTAGTATTATCATTTTGCCGGCTGCTCTCTTTTAGTTGGGTTGACTCATTATCGCGCTCCAATAACTGAGCCCTATTAACAACATCTGAATACAAACACAGTTTATGAGAAATAAGATATTGACGTATCTCCGGTTTCAAACCTCTTAAAAATATGCGCGTCATTCTCCCTTTATTATCAACCAAGTGGGATGCAAATCGGGACAACTCGGCAAACTTGGCTTTGTACTGCGACACGGTCATGTTATTTTGCTCCAACTTGATAAATTCCACCTCCTTCATGTGACGAATGCTTTCGGGAAAGTACTTGTCATTGAACAGCTCTTGGAACTTCTCCCAAGACATTTTGAGTGTGTCAGGCTGGGTACGTTTTACAGATTCCCACCAGTGATCTGCCTCTTCACGCAACATAAAGGTGGCAAAGGGAACCTTTTGCTCCTCAGAGCATCCCAAGACATCAAATATCTTGGTGATCTATTTTAACCACGTCTTCGCCTTAAATGGTTCTGGCTTTCCCAAAAACTTCGGTGGTCCCAGCTCCTTGAATTGCTTAGCGGTGACCAACAGTGGGTTGCCATTGTTTCCTCCTGCATTATGAATAGGAGCCGCCTTTGCCTGATGTTGCATGAATTCTAAAAAACTCCTAAACGTACAGTCGTTCGTCAATTGATCAGTGTTGTTGTTTACAGGAGGATTATCGCCATCCTGTTGCACATTGTCCTGATTATTGATCTGTGGAGACTCAACGGTCTCTTGTGCTCCATTGCTTATCTCAACATTTTCAGATGTCATTTTCAAATACTGCAACAAAATAAGGGTTAATTAACATATCACATATTATCTCTATACTATGACCGACCAATTAAATAACAAGTAAACTTAGGTAGGCCATACTAGCGAAGGAATTCCCCATCTCTCCCCTCCTAGTTCTTATCTCACATCTCAGTCAGGGATCATATCCCTAAGCTTTGATACCAACTGTGACGCCCCCAAAATTTGGTATACATCACCCATCTTGGATAGCCAGATACATGGTACAGAATTCAAATACAACTTAATAATACAACTGTCATGTACAATACGACAAAACATAAACTGTGAGTTTGAATACAAATATTGTCTTCTAGAGAGTATCCATACTCAAAAGGAATCCTCATTAAAATTATTATCACACTATTACATAGAATAGTGATGACTACTAATACTATCATCTGGTCCATCACTCCGTTTCCCGACTCGTCCCAACTATATTCTCATTTCCTGAAGAGAACAGTGAAGAAAGGGTGAGCTCAGTTAGCCCAGTAAGAAATATTATGACTAAGATAATGCAGATTAAATTATCATTAGTCTTCAACAATGTTAAATTGATAAAATACAATAGACATCAAGTTTAACTGCAGCGGAACCAGCAATCCATTAAAAGAGTCAAGTAGATAATAAAATCTACTATCTTTTATGATTTAAAAGATTTTTCAGGACTTTTATCGCTGGGACTCAGCTTAATAAATAATCCACATCATCGAATCACCCCTGCACTACAGCTAAGGATATTCTTTAGTATCACGACCACGAATTATCCATGCACTACGGCTAAAGATAATCATGTTTTCATCAACGGTCCTGATCATACCATAAAACAATTCATCTCTGCACTACGACCAAAGAGAATTCATAGCCATAATCATATCAAAAACTGTCCATCAATGCACTACGGGCCAATGAGGACTTTTTCCACATCATTTGTAATATTACGATCATGATTACACCGATTAATCCCTGGTCATAATCATACCAAGTCCATCTATGCACTACAGGCCATAGATGATTTTCAACAAAATATAAACATGAGGATGATGACAATGATATAAGAATTCAATAAAACAAGTTCAAGAATTAATTTATCCAGAAACTGATAACGTCCAAATTGTCAACATGATACTGCTTTGTAGAGTAAAATTCAAGAATGCTCAAAAGAATATTTCCATAAAAAGATACTGGATGAAGCGCAAATATCAAGGATATTCCACTAATTTCATGGAGTATATAAGTCAAAGTTTTAACCAACTGAGTATAATAAAGAATGGAATAACAAAAGAAATCACCATGCATGCGATAGACCACACAGGCAGGTTATTCCAACAGAATAATAAATAACGGAACCAGGTCCGGCGTAAAACGCACAGACAGGATATTCCAACAGAATAATAAAGAATGGAACCAGGTCCGGCGTAAAACGCACCGACAGGATATTCCGACAGAATAATAAATAATGGAACCAGGTCCGGTGTAAAATGCACAGACAGGATATTTCGACAAAATAATAAATAATGGAACCAAGTCCGGCGTAAAGCACAGACAGGATGTTCCAACAGAATAATAAAAATATAATAACAGAAGAATTTCACCAAGTATAGGGTAGCCCACGTATACAGGTTATTCCAACAGAATAATAAAGAATAGAATAACAGAAGTTTTCTTCATGAATAAGAAAGAAAGAATACCCTTTACGAGTACAACAAATAATATCCCTTACCTTGAAAGGAAGAGTACTGGATATAGGAGTAGTGAAGTAGCAGAACACTTTTCTTCTCTCTCTATAATTTTCTCTCTCTAGAGTTTCAGTGAATTCGTAAGAAATAATGAAGGAATGAGCTTCTATTTATAGAAAAATGGACTGCATAGTAACTAACTCATAAACGGTCTAGATTGATTACTTTAATCTGACGGTCCATATTTAAAGCAAAATCTTTTATATAAAATATAATATATTCTATTTATAATCTAATAAAACGAATAACTTTATAAAAGATTTTACTATGCAAACACTATGTAGGTACTATGCAAATATTATGCATAATAAAATATAATATATTCTAATTATTGTCTAATAAAACAGATAACTTTATAAAAGTATTTTGTTTTATATAAAAAGATTTTACTATTAGCCTAATAAAACGAATAACTTTATAAAAGTATTCTGTTTTATATAAAAAGTTTTTCTGTTTTATTACCTTAATAATACCAATAAAACAAAACTGAGTGACTTATCACGTAAGCCTCAATAATCAATACCGTATGCTACTATGCAACCATACGTATTACTGTACTTTTACTACCGAGCAGTTCAACAGTATTAACGGTAAAACTTTCGCCGTTATTTTCATAAAATATTTTTTTCATTTTTTCAATCCGAAAATAATTCCGTTGTGGGGTCCACCAATAATTGTATCGTCGTACGAATATTCTCCGACAAAAATAATATTCTCCGACCAATCGAATATAATACAATAACTTCCATACTTTAAAAAATTTATAAATATTACCCACAATTATAACATTATCTCAAATTCACACCATAATATTTAAAAAATATTTTGAAAAAATTAAATCTTTATTCATAAAATCTGGGGTTTCACAATTGTTGTATACGTGAATACTGCCATATACGTGAATAGTAACCTCGACATGAAAAGGTAACAATTTTATAATAAAATTCATACCAATATTTCGGTACAATGATATTAAAAGAAATAACATCATTTACGAAGAAAATAACATCCCTTACCTCAAAAGAACAGTACTTCTGGCTAGAATATCGGTTATAACACTGAAAAAAACTTGCACTGCTTAACAACTCTAAAAGTATCTAAATACTCACAAAAATACACTCGATATTATATAGAGAGAAAATTTCTGATTCTGGTGTGATTTTCAATTCTAACCTAAGCACCCTATTTATAGAAAAATGTTAGAACACCAAACCAGACTTAACCTGCTACCTGATGGCTTTACCTGCTGTTATTCACGTACACCACCATTGAAAATATTCTCAGCACACCAACAAGGACAAGAGTGGGGCACACCCATTCTAGAAAATTTCCAAAAATATTTTAAATATAAACAATATTCAGAAAGTTCAATAATTCATAATAAATAGCCCTTTTAACAAAAAAAATATGAATTTTATGTTCATTCTATAGGAAATTTAATTCTCCACAACTTTGTAGAAGAAAGTTTTTCCAAATTTCAAACAAAAAATGATTAAAATTTACGTACAGATGATTTTTAATACCTTCATTCTGACAAAATACTGATAAAATACCTCAATATTAATTCATTCATTTATATCCACATAAAATAAATATTTTCTTATCGTATAAATCAATAATTAATTATTCACAAATAATATTACAGAATCACAATAATGACAACTATGTCGTTCCCAAAAAAGAGGGGGCTTTTCGATAAGGATTTCTCCTTATTGGCGCGTAATTAGGTGACCAAACCCCTTTTCTAGACAGAACTTCTTTATGCATTGCCAATAACGTTATCTAATAATATTATTCAAATAATATGAATTATTGATCTGATAATAGAAAATACTGTGCAGTGACAATTATTGAATCAACAATAATATAAAATATCAACGTAACAATTATTGAATCAATAAAATAAAATATTGAACAGTAATTACTGTAACAATTATTGAGTAGTGCCTTCTTACGTAAGAATCAATAATTTAAAAATATTGTGCAGTACCGTGTGCTACTGTGCAACCACGCGTATTACTTTATTTTAACCACCGGGTATTCCAACAGTGTTAACGGCAATAATTACGTCATTATTTATAAAAACTCAAACTTGTCATTTTTTTTATCCGACTGTTTTTCGTTATGGGGCCCACAAATGGTTGCGCCATCATACAAATATTTCCCGACACCAAGAATATTCCACGACCAAACGGATATTATCCGACAACAATGAATATTTTATAACCACTTACTTATTTTGCAAAATTTATATATTTCACCTATAACCAAAGTATTATATCAAATTAATACCTTATTATTCAAAATAATTATTAGAGGAAATTCAATTTTATTTATAAAAAATTGGGGTCTTACAACCTCTACTCCTTATAAAATTTTATCCTCGAAATTGACGTACGTACCTGGTGTTTCGAAAAGGGGAGGATACATCATTTTCATTTCTGATTCCAACTCTCAGGTCATTTCCTCCATAGCATGGTTCCTCCACAAAATTTTGACTTGTGGTATAACCTTTGTGCGCAGGACATGCTTCTTCCTATCCAAGATCTTGACAGGTACCTCCTCGTATGTTAAATCTTTGGCTATCTCATCTGGTTCTAACTCAATAATGTGATTTGGGTCTTTCACATATTTACGAAGCATAGCTATGTGAAAAATATTATGAACACGAGACATGCTTGGAGGTAGTACGAGTCTATAGGTCACATTTCCTACTCGGTCAAGAATCTCAAATGGACTAACAAATCGTGGATTGAGTTTTTCTCTTTTCCCGAATCTTATAACTCCCTTCCATGGAGCAACACGTAACAATACATGATCCCCAATATTAAATTCCACGTCCTTTCGATGAAGATCTGCATAACTCTTTTGTCGATCTTGTGTCGTTTGTATACGTTATCGGATCATTTGGATCTTTTCTGTAGTCATGCATACCAATTTTGGTCCCAACAACGTTGCTTCTCCCACCTCATCCCAACATACTGGAGAGCGACACTTTCGTCCATACAATACTTCGAATGGAGCCACACCTATACTTGTCTAATAACTGTTGTTATAGGAGAATTTCACCAATGGTAAGTACTTATCCCAACTCCTTTTGAAATCTAGGACACAGAGTGTTAATAGATCTTCAAGAGTTTGAATAATCCTTTCTGATTGCCCGTCTGTTTGAGGATGGTATGCCGAACTGAATCGTAAATCTGTGTCCATAACTTTTTGCAAGCTAACCCAAAATTGTGAAGTGAATCTTGGGTTACGATCCGAAACTATGGATATTGGCATGCTATACAACCTCATAATCTCATTCATGTACATACGAGCAAGACGTTCAAAGGAATAAGTTTTCCGTATCGGTAAGAAATGAGCAAACTTGGTTAATCTATCAACAATAACCCAAATCGCATCTATGCTTTGAGAAACCTAGGGAAGACCCGTAACAAAATCTATGGTAATGTGTTCCCACTTCCATTTCAGAATCTCAAGGGGTTGTAATGAACCCTTTGGCACTTGATGCTCCGCCTTTACACGTTGACAAGTTAAACACCTTGAGATAAACTCTGTGATCTCCCTCTTCATATTGCTCCACCAAAATGTATGTCAAAGATCATGATACATTTTGGTACTTCCAGGATGGATTATAAATGGTGTGTTGTGTGCCTCCATCATGATTTTATGCTTCAAGTCAGAATCGTTAGAAATGCATAGTCTAGAATTGACTCGAAGTATTATTTTTTCATTGATTCTTGCTTCTAGAATAACACCTTCTTGTACTTTCTTCTTCATACGCATCAGCTCTGAGTCTGTGGTTTGAGCATCTTTAACTTTATCGATTAAAGTCGATTCTACTCGTATATTTGATATCATTACATGGGTACTTAGAGCCTTTAACTCTATCTCCATTCTTTGTAAGTCGTAGAAAATAGATTTTTGTGTTAACAACATCGCACTCGTACCTGCATACGATTTTCTACTCAATGCGTCAGCTACCACGTTTGCTTTTTCAGGATGATATTGAATGGTATGGTCGTAATTTTTCAACAGCTCGAGCCAACGTCGTTGTCGCATGTTGAGTTCCTTTTTGGTGAAGAAATATTTGATGCTTTTATGATCTATATAGATCTTCACTTTCTCCCCATACAGGTAGTGTTAGGTTTGTAATATTCATGAACGCAATAAAATTGCACAAAGTTAGCAGAAACGTGATAAAATAGAGTTTTAAAATTTTACAAATCATATACCTGGATCATCCTTTATGCACAATTATTAATTAAACGAAAAGATAAAGAACAATAATCATACCCTTGAAGATTCGAGCTTCCTCAGGTACAAGTTCACCTCCAATCTTTTTTGCGTTCAACTTGAATTCAACGGGTTTGGTTTCTTCCTTTGATCAACGTTATTCTCTAATAAGCACTTACATACTTGCTTTAGTGTCTCCACATAAATGATCATGAGATCAATCATCCTCATCCAATGAGTAAGCAACGTATGTACCAATCTATCCGGATTCACTAATCCCCAATTTAGTAATCCAACGATTTGGAACTATTTTAATTTTAAGCTTTCTAAGAATTTAGATCTCATTAGAATGATCATCATCATTATTCTAAAAGCATTGCTTAAAACTATGGGTTTATCACATATTATAAAGCAGCATCATGTAGATAATTAAAAGTCTTTAATAAATTAATACTTTTTTATTAATAAATGAATAAGATTATTACAAAGTATATGCTTTATCATCAAACATGATTGGCTTGTGTGCATACTACTTTCAATCTCCCACTTACACTAAAGCCCATCACCATGGTATCTCATACCCTTCTTCTCTAAGTGACGATTATCCTGCTGTTGGAAAAGCGTTAGTTAATGGATATGTAATGTTGTTCTTGAGAGTCCACTATCTCTATAGTGATTTCCCATCTTTCAATGATTCCTCTAATCAAATGAAAGTGCCACAACACATGTTTAGATCCAAGATGAGACTTAGGAACTATTCCTAGTTCTGTAATGAACTTTTCATCCAAACAATCAACTTACAACTTCATTTATAGCTATATACTTTGTCTTTATCAGTAAACCAGCAACTCTTTGTTGTTTGGAACCTTTCCAATTCACTGCACCAATGTTCAAGGTAACCCTTTACCTTAAAGTAGATTTTCTGTCGTTTTGGTCTGTTTGAAAAACTTGAGTCTGTTAAGCCCTCTAGTTTTAATTCAGAACTACCATAAATATGATCACATCCTTAGTGCTGGTTAAGTACTTTAAGATGGTTTTCACTGTCTTACAGTGATCTTCTCCAAAATATGACTGATCAACATCATGTCTCATATATTTCATTGCATACATGATAGTTACTCATGTGATCTCTCTTTTAGGAGCCTATGGGGACAATTAAGAAAGATACACTCCATGGCTCATCAACATGAGATAACTCTTGGAGTTTGCCACGCTAAACGACTTTAGCATCAAATGAATATATGTTCCTTGGGTTAAGTTTACCATCTTCTTAAATCTATCTATATAGATTTGTATCCCCAATTTAGATACTCTTCCCAAATTATTCATGGAGGAATGTTTAGACAACTTATCTTTACTCATTCTAGCTTTGGCATGTCATTCCTTATCCGTAGTATATCAATATATAATACTAGGAATGTCACGACGCTCCTACTGACCCTTTTGTACACACTAGGTTCATTCTTATTTTTGATCAAATCAAACTTTTTTTATTGTCTCATCAAAATGAATGTTCCATATTTGAGAAGCTTGCTTCAATACATTTATCTGAGTGTCTACAACTCTTACCTCATCGTATGTAACTGGATCATCATCTTCTATGATGCGTACCTCGTCATCATCATCTATGATGAATCCATACTTCCCAGGTATTTTTAGTACTATTCCAGATCTACGATTCGATTATGGTACAATAGTTCTATCTACAGGTTCTTCTTATTTGACTTATACTGTTTTGTGGTTCTTAAACTCTTCAAGATCTATTATCCTCCCACTAGCCCGTTTAATGAAAAACACCTTTATCTTAGAAAGCAGTGTGTTTCGCAATAAACACCTTTTGTTAAGTAGGATTATATAACATATACCCTAAACTTACTTTAGGATGTCCCACAAATCTATACTTGTCAAATCTTGTCTCAAACTTATCCTTTGAAACCTTTTTCACATAAGTTGGACAACCCCTTATCTTAACATACTTAAGATTAGGAATCCTCCCTGTCCATAACTCTTATAGAGTCTTGGGGTCGAATTTTGAGGTTACCTTTTCATAGATATGCAGCCATTTCTAGGACATGACCCAAGAGGGATACTGGAATGTCGATAAAATCATTATGGACCGCACCATGTCCAACAAGGTACGTTTTTTCCTTTCAAATACATCAATCAATTATTGCGTATCAGGAGGCGTCCATTATGAGAAAAACATTTGAGATGATCTAGAAACTTATTGCACAAGTATTTATTCCTTGATCTAATCAAAGAATCTTAATACTTTGCCAATTTGTTTCACTTCTGAATTCTTTGAACCTTTCAAATAATTAACACTTGTATTTCAGTAAATACACACATTCAACTCTTTGAATGATCATCTCCTTTTCTTATACTAGTTTTTTCAATTTACAAAATAATTTGTCACGTAAGGCAAGTATACAAAATCCATTAAGTAATATTCTAGTTCTATACAAAATATTATTATTATAAATAGAACAACAATTGTTCTTAAATATAATATCAAAGATTTCATTGTCCAATAATAAAATGGAAATAATATTTCTAACAAGAACTGGAATACAATAACAACTTATTGACTTAATAGACTTGGTCGTAGGCTGTGTTAAACTATAAGTTCATATGGCTGATGAAGCAACCTTTGCTTCATTTTCACACATAGGATTACTTGTCTCTTATTTAGCTTTCTACTTCTGCTTGGTCCCTTCATAAATCTATATTTATGATAACCAAAGTCGGTATCCAATACCCAAGTAGAACCTTGACTTAAAGAAAAATTTATTTTTAAATCATGAACAAAATTATATTTGTAACCAAAACTTCACTAAGCTTCTTCTAGTTATCCTCTGCAAGATGCTTCTTACAATTTCTTTCCAGTGTCCAGGCTTATTAAAGTGGAAGCAAACTCATTTGTTATCCGTATCAGTTTTGTTCTTATTATCCTTTGTTTTTGTCTTTCTATTTACCTTCTTTGAATCATTCTTCTTTCTAGAAGATCTTTTGGCCCCTACCAGTAAGATATGGTCTTTCTTGGTTGGAAAGTGACTCTCAATATTTTTCAACATGTTAAGCAAATCAGCGAAGCTGATATCTAGCTTGTTCATATGAAAAAATTCACAACAATTGTGAAAAGAGTCCGGGAGTGAGTGCAAGATCAAATCTTGGCTCAACTCTCCATCCATGACAAAACCTGTTGTCCTAATTGTTCAATCAAATTAATCATGTTAAGGGCTTTTGTCTGTACTGTAGTGTCATCGGTCATTCTAGATCGGAAGAGCTCCTTAGATATCTGATATCTATTAGTCCTACTTTCCTCACCATCAATTACTTGATGTGCAGGAATATAGTAGGAGCATTCATAGTTTCATACTGACGCTGAAGCACATTACTCATGGATGCGAGCATGATGCAGTGAGCCAACTGTTCATCATCTTGCCACTTTCTAAAAATAGCAATCTCTTCCTCAGAGACATTGTCTGCAACCATTGTAGGGATAGGCGTATTAAGGACATAAGATAGCTTTTCAGCTATGAGAACTATTCTCAATTTTCTTAACCAATCCGTTTAATTCGGTCTGATTAATTTAGTATATAATATGCAACGCAGTGATAGTAATGTAGACATTGTAAAATTCTGTAAATGAATTTGTAATTAACAATATTTTAGCATACATTCTTTTATTAATTACCAAAAATAATTTAGGTCTTATTTTAAATTGGTATCTCCCACTATTTTCTTCAAACTATATTACCCTCAATTTATATAGTTCGGCGATATCTAATTAAGGATATGCTAGTGAGAATAAGGATCTCATTTCAAATGTATATAGCCTTGTGTATGCACAACAAACTATATATAAATAAATAGGTAGACAACTCTTGTCAATTACATCAATTATGCAACTCCTTGTATTTTGCCTATTAGATCATAATGGTCAAGTGTGTGCACATCCGAACTAAAATGATTTAAGTTAAGTCAGACCCAGCATTTCCATTTAAGTGAAGAGAAAACTACAGCCCTTGTGTGTGCACAACAAAGTAGCAATGTTCAATTCCTTATAAACATCATATGTAATAAAAATAACATCTTAAATATTTAATACTTGCCATGTGTGTGCACAACAAACTCATATTAAATATTCAAAACTCTATTATTTTTATCATGCTAGAAGGCAACGTTCGATATTCTAAATATCTTTGAACGTTACAACTTAATATAAAATATATGAGGGATTTTATTATTAATTTGTCTCATCTTGTTTAGCGCGCATACACATATATATATAAAATACGCGTCATATTAATTAACATGCGAAGCATGTTTGCATAATATAATATAATATATATATATATATATATATATATATATATATATATATATATATATATATATATAGTATAAGCATGCAAATATAGAATACTATATTCTACCCGAATTGATTATGGACTTTATTCTAGTTTGGTTCACTAGAGCCACCAAGTGAACTAAAAGGTCAAACCCTAGGGGTGCAAGAATTAATATTTAAATATAACTATTAAATTTAAACCCGGGCTCCATTACAAACGGGTCTTCAAGCGCTCCTTAATCTCCAATTCTTCAAAATTAATTATAACTATTTCTATTACAAAACTATTTAAAATAAATAGAAACCTTGATCAGCAGTCAAGGAGAAGTAGATAGGAGAGAGATAGAATTTACATTAAGAAAAATTAGAGAAGACGAGGTACGCAGACCCCATTTAATAAAATTCATACATTCTTGCATCCAACTAAAATAAAATCCAATCACATTGGTCAATAGTCCATAATCAATCCCACTTATTATCATACACATCACCATATGCATCAATAAATAACATTCATCTCATGAATAATAAATATTCAATATATATACTGATATCATTTAATGAGCAAATTTAGTTAGCATAAAATCTAATTTTGAATCAAAATAAACTCTTTTATTTTAATCCAAATTTAAATCAAAATAAACATCTTTTATTTTAATTTATCCAATTTTGAATAAAATAAACTATTTTATTTTAATCAAATTCTTTAATCAAAGTAAACTCATTTATTTTAATTAATTATGGAATCCAATTCCAAGTATAAAAAAAACTCCTTTCTTAAAGGAAACACAGATTCTCTTTCCTATTCACAAATAAACTCCTTTATTATGAATAATTTAAAATCTTATTCCATATCTAAATAAACTCCTTTATTTAAGAAAATACGGATTCTCTTTCTTATTCATAAATAAACTCCTTTATTTTGAATAATATGAAATCTTATTTCATATCTAAATAAACTCATTTATTTAAAAAAAAATAGAATCCAATTTCAACTCCAATTAATTATCATGGAATTTAATTTTAACTCTAATTAGTTAGCATGAAATCTAATTTTAATATTAAAATAAACCTTTTATCTTAAGATTAAAATAAACTTTTTATTTTAATTATAAAATAATTAAGAATAATATATATATATCTATATATGATATATATATATATATATATATATATATATATATATATATTCTGTCCCACGTTTACATATATAAACGGAACTTACAGCATTCGGAAGGCTTTTTTTTAAAAAAAAAAATTTAATAAATTTTATACAACAAATTATGCCCAATTAAATTGTTCTAAACAGATATCAATATACATATCAAATTAAAATAATTAATAATTCGCATAAAGGTTAGGCTCTAATACCACTGTTAGGTTTGTAATATTCATGAACGCAATAAAATTGCATAAAGTAAGCGAAAACGTGATAAAATAGAGTTTTAAAATTTTATAAATCATATACCCGGATCATCCTTTATGCACAATTATTAATTAAACGAAAAGATAAAGAACAAGAATCATACCCTTGAAGATTCGAGCTTCCTCAAGTACAAGTTTACCTCCAATCTTTTTCGCGTTCAACTAGAATCCACCGGGTTTGGTTCCTTCCTTTGATCAATGTTAGCCACCCAAGTGTTTGGCCTCTAGAGGTGATCCACCAAGGAAGAATAAATATTCAAGAAGAAGGGTGGTTTGGCAAAACTCTAATTTTTCTATCTCTATAGAAAAAGAGGGTACTCTCAAAATATTGGAATTACATATTCACGTAGTTTGTGAAAGTGTCAACCCACCTCATCCAAAATAAGACTCCTCTTATTTATAGATGTGGGCAACCCTCCTTAACAATTAAGGAATTGAGTTTTATTTTAATTAATTAAATTTCTTTAAGTAATTAGGCTCCCAATCTTATTAGGAATAATTAATTAAACTCTTTTAATTAATTAGCATCCTAATCTTATTAGGATATTTGAGAGTACTTTATTAATTAATTCTCAAACTCCTTTAGAAATTAAATAATAATAATAGTAATAATAATAATAAGACTCCTCTTATTAATTTATATTTAATATTTCTAAAATATTAAATAATAAATATTAAGCTATTTAATTTATTCTATCACCATAGGTTAAATTAAATATACATAACTTATTATTACGATTTTGCCTTTTGCTTCTTAAATAATTATTCTTCCTTTTACGGTGTAACCCTTTAGGTTCTCTATATTAAACCGGTTGTGAATAAATTAATTAGAACAATTCTAATCTTATTTAAATAAATAAATTAAACTATTAATTTATTTAAATAAATAATATTTATTCTACAATAGGGATAAGCCTCCCTAGCGATTAACGACTTTTCATATAATATAGAATTCAACATTAATCATAAAAGAACCTTTGAGTAAATAGTTACTGTACAATTCAATCCTTCCACCATACAATGTCCCACTTAAATATAAGACGTGGAATTACTGTCAAGTCTTATTTTATTTAATTATATGTATTTCGACTCTTAAATGCACAACACCATATAATGCAAATTAGAAACTCTTTTCTAATTTTATTTTGCCTTGGCCAAGGACTACTGGATTGTCATTTATTGAATCACATAAGACATTTCTTTTCTTTTACTAGAAGCGGTAGATTATTTATTGATCATACATTATATCCATGTACAACTTATTATACCCAAGCATACCCTTTGATATACCCTAAGGGTCTTAAAGAATAAGTCAAAGTATAACTCATCATACACAATATACTATGATGATCTCAAGTCCAAGGATTACTTGTACTATTATCACTACAGGAATTTCTATTGACAGGCAAGTAAAACTCCATTAGGTATTCCTTAGCGATCCACGTTCAGTGAACTTATTCTCTAATAAGCACCTACATACTTGCTTTACTGTCTCCACACAAATGATCATGAGATCAATCATCCTCATTCAATGAGCAAGCAACGTATGTACCAATATATCTGGATTCACTAATCCCCAATTTAGTAATCCAACGATTGGGAACTATTTTAGTTTTAAGCTTTCTAAGAATTTAGATCTCATTAGAATGATCATCATCATTATTCTAAAAGTATTGCTTAAAATTATGGGTTTATCATATTTTATAAAGCAGCATCATGTAGATAAAAAGCCTTTAATAAATTAATACTTTTTTATTAATAAATGAATAAGATTGTTACAAAGTATATGCTTTATCATCAAACATGATTGGCTTGTGTGCATACTACTTTCAGGTAGTGTCTCCAGATCTTCAACGCGAAAACGACTGCTGCCAACTCTAGATCATGAGTAGGATAATTCCACTCATATTCTTTGAGTTGTCGCGAGGCATAGGCTATGACTTTTCCATGTTGCATGAGAATACATCCTAACCCTTTGCTAAAAGTATCGTTGTAGATAACAAATTCATCCGAACCAGATGATATTGTCAGAACATATGCCAAAATAAGTCTCCTCTTGAGTTCTTAGAAACTCTTCTCACATTCCTCGCTCCATACAAATTTTGTATCTTTCCGAGTCAGCTGAGTTAACGGAGTAGCGATTCGAGAAAATCCCTCCACGAATCTCTATTTGACCCGTAGTGCATAGATGGACTGGTATGATTATGACCAGGGATTATTCGGTATAATCATGATCGTAATGTTACAAATGATGTGGTAAATGTCCTCATTGGCCCGTAGTGCATTGATGGACAGTTGTTGGCATGATCATGACCATTAGTGAAAACAAGAATATCCTTGGCCCGTAGTGCATGGATAATTCGTGGTCGTGATACTAATGAATATCCTTGGCCCGTAGTGCAGGGATGATTCGATGATGTGGATTATTTATTAAGATGAGTCTCAGCGATAAAATTGATGATAAACTTTTTAAATCATGGAAGATAGTAGATATCATGCTCTACTTGACTCTTCTAATGGATTGCTTATTTCGCTGTAGTTAAACTTGATGTTTATTAGATTTTATCAATTTAACACTGTTGAAGGCTAAAGATAATTTATTCTGCATTATCTTAGTCATAATATTTCTTACTGGGCTAGATAAGCTCACCCTTTGATTTCATTGTTCTCTTCAGGAAGTGAGAATATAGTTGGGACTAGTCGGGGAACGGAGTGATGGTCCAGATGTTTGCATTAGTAGTCCTCACTATTCTGTGAAATAGTATGATAATAAATGTAATGAGGACTTATTTTAAGTTTGAATATTGTCTAAAAGATAATATTTGTATTAAAACTCACAGCTTATGTTATGTCGTATTCTACACGACACTTAACAGTTGTATAAATTAAGTTTGTATTTGAATTATGTACCATGTATTTGGCGACCCAAGATGGGTGATGTATACCTATTTTGGGGGTGTCGCAGGTACCACATGGATTAAGGGCCGAAAAGGGGGCACTGTCTTCCACAGTAAGGATCTCAGCCGGTACGGAAAGATCTGGTACGCGTTCGTGTGCGCCAAACTGTTTCCATCCACTCACACATCAGATGTGACCAAGGAGAAGGCATTGTTGTTATATGCCATTGTCCAAGATTTTATTATAAATGTGGGGGCTATTATCAATTTTTCCATCCGAAGATGCCTGCGAGGACCATTCTCTGGCGGCTTGCCACACCCATCACTCATTTGTGGGTTGTGTAGATAGGTTGGAGTTCGATGGTCCGATGATGAGATCACCCAGATGTCACTTCAGATGTTAGACACGAGAATGATTACGCGATACTCGGTGTGGCCCAGGGGCGAGTCGCATCCTAGAAGAGTCAATTTTATATTTCCATCAGCCTCGGAGGATGAGGTTGACGCTGAGGACAACTCAAAGGACGATGAGTTTCAGGGGGATGTGACAATGGGAGAGCAAGGAACAGAGGCGACACCATAGCCCAACACTATATCTAGCCCTCAGTTCCTCAACCTTCAATGCCAAGTGGATGAGCACAACAAGGAGGCACGCAGAGAGATGCGAAGACTCGCAGCGAGGCAAGATCATATGTTTGAAGCCATGAATCTATCTTTTGCCTCATTGAACGCGACGCTCCAAAGCTTCAATCCAAATGCACAATTCCCATACCAGCTGCCAGCCCCAATGCCAAGGTTCCCACCTAGTGATTCGGATGAAGAACAACAACCACCACCACCCCAGGCTTAGGCGATTACAGGGAAGTCCTCACACATTTCTTGCTTTATCTATACAATGAGGATATTGTAGTTTTTAAGTTTGGGGGAGTTAGTTAGTTAAGTTTTATGTTTGCATATGTTATTTCATGTTTAGTTTAGGATTATTAAATGTTTGCATTCATGTAGTTATTTAGTTGCATAGTAGTATAGGATTGTAAATAGTTTTATTTAGTTTGCAATCATGTTATGTTTACCATATATTAAAATATATATATATATATATATATATATATATATATATATATATATATATATAGTTAAGCATTGTGTTATATTGCATATGTCCAGTAGTTTGTTGTAGTTCATTTTATTTTGGCCAATGATGAGGTTGGGATTAAGTAGACAAATACAGTACCCAATATTAGAACTATGATGTAATTTTGAGTTATGAATTGAATCTTTTGCATGTTTGACACTGGTATAAAAAGGTTTGCACGTCAATAACACTTATGTTGACTGATTAGTTCAAATTGATACATAAGGATTTTCTAAAGGAATATGCTAGTTTAAATGAAAGAATGACAAGGATAGGCAGTGAAGACGACGAATTAGACAGGAACCTAAGTTTGGGGAGAAAAGTGGGGTATATAAGCTTCAGAGAAAAAAAATAAATGCTCTATTTGTGTCTTGTGGTGGGTTGAGAAGAAGTGTGAAACATACTCTCCATAAACATAGGCGTGAGATGGAGCGTAAAACGCACTCACTAACCATCTATCTAAAAAAAACGGGAAATAAGAGCAAAGAGCCCCCGTGAATAAAAAATAAAGCATGAGTACCCTATTTGGACCCCCAATCTTGGTGAATGTTTGATTTTAATTAGATTTTGCCTGTTTTTAAAATTTTTGAGTTTACACTGTATGATGCCTTCTAAGAGATTTGTTATGTATTAAATTTGAATTCGCATCAGTTAGCATGAATGTTGAGCACACACACTATATTAGTAATAACGGTTTAAGATTTGAGGATTGATAAGAAATTATTGATTGGTTTTGATATGAAGTGTTGTAGTGTTTGCTTGATTTCTCTGAGGCCGGAGGAATAATTTTGATTCTATGATACTGCTGGATTCGTAGGCATATAGGTTAGATGCATTACATATCATTGCATTGCATTGTATAATATGATCGTTTTGTTTCGTGCTCGAGGACTAGCACAGACTAAGTTTAGGGGATTTTGATAAGTGGGTTTTATACGCACGAATCGGTTCCTAATTCAAGCTTAATCGGTATTAATTCCTTGTTTTTATGTTTTGTTTTTACTTGTTTAGTGTTATTTTGTGTGTAGGTTTGGTGGTGTGGCAATTGATTTAAAAGGGTGAAATTGTAGAAAAAAAACTTAGTAAATTTGGAGCTTAAGGAGACCAGCTAACAGAATCCACCCCCGCCGGGGCGGGCCTTTTTAAGCAATCCATTTATCATAACAAATTACAGCGAAACAAGCAATCCATTAGAAGAGTCAAGTAGAACATGATATCTACTGTGACAAACGAGATTTTGTAATTTAATTTTAAATATTTATTGAATTAAATAAATATTTTTCGATGATTTAATTATGGGATTAAATAATTAATTGATGAAATTGTGGTAGATTAATTTAATTATATGTGTTATATTTATGAAATTAATGTGGAGAATTTTTATTATTCAAAGTATGTATTTATGTGAGCTTATTGAATTAAATGGAATAATTAATAAGCATAATGTTATTTAATTAAATTAATAACTAATTAGAAAATTAATAATTTGGCATAATTAATAAATGAAAAAATTAATTATATGGCTATGTAAATTAATGAGAAATTATTATATTTTATTTAAAATAAATTAAATAAGATATTTGATTTATTAGGTAATTGGGTGTGACATGATTAAAACTATATTATAAGAGGTTATTTAAATTAAATAAGATCGAGCCTATTATTGCTAGCCAAACGAGACCCTAAGAGAAGTTAGGAGTAGTTAACCCATGAATGGGGTTAACTGACCACCACACTGCCAGTTACAAAGCGCATTAGCCAGTTTAATATATTACGTATGTTATATTTTTCAAAAGCCTGAGAGTCTAGAGAATTCAGAGAGTTTTTAGAGAGAGAGTTTAGAGGAAATTGTCAGTGAGTGATTGAAGGAGCATCTGAGAAAGGGTTCCCCTACTAATCTACACTCTACGCTTTGGGTAACCTCTTCAACCCAATTTCTATTTTACGTTATCAAAGTTTTCATTAAAATGGCTTTCAATTCTGTTAAAAGCTCTGTAATTGAAAAAGAGTAATGATTATGTGTTAAATATGTGATAAGATGTTATTATAACATGTTTTACTGTATATTGTATATTTCCATAACATCAGTTTCATAAAATATATCGTATATTGTTCTTCAAAAATACAGAGTATAGAAATAAGGCCATATGGCCCTTACACACGACTTTTATGTGTTAAATCATATGTTGCATCATAAATTTATACTTGCATATGATTATGTATGTTAAAACGAAGAAATCAAACTTCGAATGGACAGATTTGGTGTTATAACGAAACCGTAGTGTTAATTTTTATGTTTTGTGTTCAAAATTTTCAAGAACATCAAGAACAGTAAAATTACATATTTTGATTCTGTAAATTATGTGTTTTAACTTGTTAAAATCATGCTAGAAGGGTTGGGTAGTAGTTATGTGTATATTATAATGTCTGGGTATGTTAAATTCATGAATGAAATAAGAAATTAGTAGAAATTGGCATGTTCTGTAATTTTTCGCAAACTTCAATTTCTGTAACTGGTACGCCGTGCCGCCGCGCTGCAGCGCCGGCTGCAGGCTCAAGAACCGCGCCGCAGCGCGAGCCACGCCGCAGCGCCAATGTCCAGGCCATAGCACGGGCCGCGCCGCAGCGCCGAGAACAAGCCCAATAGTGGCGCCGCAGCGCCACTCTACAGATGGTCCAGAAATGAAATTTTTTTAATTGTTCAAGTCTAAGAATGTGATAATAACCTAATCTAATGTATATAAAAATATGTTAGACGTATAATGAGACGTGAAAATAGATTCTTCACATGTCAATAACGCATTTACGTGTGGATTGAATTATTGAGCGCATAGTTAGATTATTGTTCATGAAGTGTAAATTATGTGACAACAAGTGTGGTAATTTGACTAAGTATAATCATAATCCGAGTTAGACAAAAAGAATGATCTTGTCATGACTAATTACGTTATAATTGACTGGTATTGTGAATATGAATGGTATGTAGGATTAAATCGAGGAACGTATATAATTAACGAGTAATCTACGCACGAGGCAAGTTTCCTAACCCTACTTGTTATCGTCATTCAAGTTCACAATCCTTACATCTTTACATTGAGAAAATTCCATACTTATATTCTATATTGATCAAGTTCAATATGTTACATTAAAGATCTTTTCAAAGTATGATTGTTGTTATACAATTCTTATTACATTGTATACCTCTTGAGTTATCATTCAATTTGAATACCAGTTATTGTTGAACCTTGTAAGACTAATGAACCCTATTGATTTGACTAGTTCATAGTTGTTGAACGTTCTAAATTTCAGAACATTTGTTGAATTATCCAAACCAAACTTCCTTTGGTGCGGACTCGAATGTCAAACTGAGATGAACAACCCTGTATATGGGATTACTTATGCGTTAGCGTTAAGATATTGTGCACAGTATGGTACTAAGGGTTGATCCCCCTAAGTACGAGAAGAAGAGTCCATAGTCTTATGACTGTTAAAGGTTTCAAGTATAAACACTTGACAACCTAGGACATAGTTCAAGGTCTTATGACCCTTAGAAGTTCTTTTGATTCTTGTTATTCGTTATTGATTCAAAAGCCGAGTTTTCCTATTTCAGAAGTTTTTGATTCATTCGCATGTTATTATTTTATTGTTATATTATTATACTTGTGGGCAATCGTGCTCACTCTTGCGTAATAATAACATTGCAGTTAAGAACGAAAGGTCCGACGAGCCTTCTACTAGCAAAGGCAAGGGCAAGATTAGCAAGTGATGAAGACTTATTGTTTTATGTGATGTTGAATTTATGTTTTAGACTTATGTTGATGTTGTGTAAGACTATAAATTGGTTATGTTTCCGCAGTTAAGATTTAAGGTTAGTATGACCTGGGAATTATGTAATTATTTCAGATGATGTAACTCCTTAAGGAGAGGATTTATTTCTATCTATTATTGCTTTCTTTTATTATGGGTAGATAGACATATGATGTTTGAATAGTGAACACCAAATCATGTGAGAACTGAAGTACCTGAATTTGGGGGTGTCATATCTACTATCTTTTATGATTTAAAAAGTTTATCATCAATTTTATCGCTGAGACTCAGCTCAATAAATAATCTACATCACTGAATTATTCATGCACTACGGGCCAAAGATATTCATTAGTATCACATCCACGAATGTTCCATGCACTACAGGCCAAGAATATTCGTGTTATCACCAATGGTCATGATCATGCCAACAATTGTCCATCAATGCACTACGGGCCAATGAGGACTTTTACCACATCATTTATAACATTACAAGTCATGTTTATACCAAATAATCCCTAGTCATAATCATACCAATCAACAATCCATCTATGCACTACGGGTCAAAGATGACTTTCATCATAATATAAGCATGAGGATGATGACAATGATTTAAGAATTCAATTAAATGAGAGCAAGGATAAATTTTAAAGATTTATAATTTAATTTATTCAGAATTCAATAATGTCCAAATTGTCAACATGATACTGCTTTGTGGAGTAAAATTTAAGAATAATATTATATCAAAAATGATTTAGACAGAAAAAAATTAATTTTTGTCATGAATAGTACTCCGGGTGAATAGTATCCAGTGAATAGTACTTTGGGAATAGCCCGTGAATAGTACCTCGGCATGAAAAGATTAAAAATTATCAAGAATGCTCAGAATAATATTTTCATGAAAAGATACTAAATGAAGCGCAAATTTCAAGGATGTTCTACTAATTTCAAGGAGTATAGAAGTAATACTTTAATAAAATAAGTGTAGAATTCGAAATTTGAAACGAAATAATATTACTTACGTACTACAGAGTATGGAAGAAAATATTATTTCTTACGAATATTGAACAAAAATAATATCCCTTACCTTAAAAATGAGAGTATTTTAACTGGTATAACGGGGATATTCTTGAAGAAAACTTATACTGTTTACTATGCTCAAAGCTTCTTTAAACTCAAAAGAAATACGCTCAATATTATAGAAGAAGAATTCTCTGATTCTGGTATGATTTTCATTTCTAAACTAAGTATCCTATTTATAGGAGAATGGAAGGATACTATTTGAATTAGAAAATCACGGACTGCACAGGGAATTATTCACAGGCGCTCAACCGGCGAAGAAAATTTTTTTGATTTTACTATGCAGATACTATGCAAATACTATGCATAATAAAATATAATATATTCTATTTTTTATAAATAAAAAAAACAAAATCTATTATAATATATATATATATATATATATATAAATTGAGATAATTTCTACCGACGGTTTTGAAGAATGGGTAAGTGTGGGTTCAAATAATAAGCCAAATTTACAACATTCATAAAAAAATCCCCTCAATATTTTTAAAAATATTTATTCCTCAATAATATAACTTACAATATTAACAACCAGATCATTTTCAGGAAAGAGCGGGCTTTTCGATAAGGATTTCTCTCTATTGACGCGCAATTAGGTGACCAAACCCCTTTTCTCGACAGAACTTTCTAGACATTGTCAATAATACAAATAATAATATGAATAACTTGTCATCTCAATTATTGATTTAATAATATAAAATATTGTGACAATAATTGAATCAATAATGTGAGATACTATGCAGCAATTATTGTGGCAATAATTGAATAAAATTGAGTGATTTCTCACGTAAGCATCAATAATCAATACCGTGTGCTATTATACAACCACGTGTATTACTATACTTTTATCACCGGGTATTTCAACAGTTAACGGTAAAACTCTCGCCGTTATTTTTATAAAAAGATATTTCTGTCGTTTTCTAACTCCAACAGTAATTCCGTTGTGGGGTCCACCAATGATTGTGTCGTCGTACGAATATTCCATATTAAAATGAATATTCTCCAACCAATTGAATATTTTGCATACTTTGCAAAATTTATAAATATTACCCACAATTATAATATTATATCAAATTCACACCTTATTATTCAAAAAGATATTTAGAGAAAATTAATATTTATTCATAAAAGTTGGGGTCTTACAAGATCTGTCTACGTGGATTACCGCATGACGGGTGAAAATCTATTTACAGTTTCGTATATTATTTCTTTTCATATTCCTAAATCTAAACTTACTATGGTAAGTATTGCTTCTATAATTCCTGAAATGATTAGAAATTTCATGAGGTTTGCGCTTCATCTAATATCATTTCATTGAAATATTTATCTGAACTTTCTTATTAAATTTTAATATTTGCATACGGGATACTATTCACTCAGGGTACTATTTATTCAGGTAATATTCACGACAAAATTGGTTTCTTTTTTGTCCAAATTATTTTTGATACATGAATATCATTCTTAAATTTTACTCCACAAGTAGTTATCATGTTGACAATTTGGACATTCTTGAACTCTGGATAAATTAAATTATAAATCTCTAATATTTATCATTGATCTCACTTGATTGATTCATTATATCATTGTCATCATCCTCATACTTATATTGTGGTGAAAGTCATCTTTGACCCGTAGTGCATAGATGGACTGTTGATTGGTATGATTAAAACAAAGAACTGTGTATTGGTATAATCATGACATGTATTGCTTCAGACAAATGATGTAGTGAAAGTCCTCTTTGGCTCGTAGTGCATAGATGGACAGTTGTTTGGCATGATCATGACCACTGGTGATGCAAACGAATATCGTTAGCCCGTAGTGCATGGATAATTCGTTGATTTGAAATATTTATTAATTGGTATTAAAGGGATAAAATATTGATAATGGAGTTTTAAATCATAGAAGATAGTAAACATCATGCTCTACTTGACTCTTCTAATCGATTACTATTTCCGCTACAGTTGTTGATCTAAAACTTATTGTCTATTGTATTTTATCAAATTTTTCCCTGTTGAGGACTAAGGATAATTTGTTCTACATTATCTTAGTCATAATATTCTTTACTGGGCTAGTTGAGCTCACCCTTTTCTTTTTAGTTTCATTGTTCTTCTCAAGAGGTGAGAATGTAGCTGTGACTAGTCGGGAAGTGGAGTAATGGTCCAAGATGGTTATTTTAGTAATCCTCATTATTTTGTAAAATAGTATGACAATAATTGTAATGAAGATTTTATTTGAGTTTGGATATTGTCTACGAGACAATATTTGTATTAAAACTCACAGCGTATGTTTTGTCGTATTTTACCCGACAATTAATAGTTGTATAAATAAAATTTGTATTTGAATTCTGTATCATATATTTGGCGACTTAGAATGGGTTGTATGAACCTATTCTGGGGGAGTCACACAAACTTGCTAAACTGAAGAGGGAAGAATTTTTAGACACAAAATCGTACATACCTTGTACCAACGAAAGATCTAAAGCCAGAAAACACAGTGAGCCGTGAACCTTAGATCGACCTCTTCGTCGCTGGAACCCTAGTGCGCGGTGAACGAGGTTGAAAAAAGATTTGTAGAAGAAATCAAGGCTTCTCGGTCACAAAAGGTAGACTTCTCGTTGTTATCTGAGCAGATTTGATGAAGAACCCTAATCTCCTTTGTCTCTCTCTGTTTCTCACTGTCTGAAGTTCGACGGAAATATGATTTCGATTTGGCTTTGTCTGAATATATTGGTGTAACGACCCTTCTATTTTGCCGCGTAAGCCACGTTGATAAGGCCATGTCATTTCCTTTTTTTTTCCTTTTCTTTATTACGTCCACGTCAGATAATAGGTGAAAATTTTTAATAACCATGAGCCGGATTTGACAGAATGGTCCAATTTAACAATTTTAATTAGTTCAGTTAGTTAATTTAAAAAATTAAATGTTCAATCGTGTATTCAATAAAACGGACCAACTTCGATGGCTCATTAGTTTTGCCGAAAAAATGAACATACATTTTGGTTATGTTTTTTTCCCTGCTGATGAATGAATTTGGACGAGATACTAATAAAATAGTTTTAAAACAATAATATTCTTTTTTCATTTCTTTATTATTCTTTCTCACTTTTCAAGAAAAATTAACAACAAAAATTCCAACGTAGGTCCCTTCTCTTTATTTTCTAAATTAACCGTAAATTGTTTAAATATTTAAAAAGTTAAGGAAATAGAAAAAAATGAAAACAATTTTAAATGTTTTTTTAACGAGACAAGAAGAGAAAATGAAACGAAAATAAGACCAATTTTCTCCTTGCATGACTGATTTACTGTCTGTCTAGACAAATCAGTCTTATGTAACACAACAGAAATTTGAAATTAAAAATACATAACCGAAAATGGACTTGCCCAAAAAATAAATAAAATCAAATTACATTATCCTTTAAACTCGACTCGGCATTAGGCTCTTGCATATAAAAGAATATATCGAAAGAAAGAACGTGTTGATTACATGTTATACGAACAAATGGCTAGAGTTGATCATTTCGAGTTTAGAACAAGATTAGAAGGAAAAATCCTCCAAATATAAGGCTTTATAAACACGGCTCAACTGGCTGAGAGGCAATACGAGTGTTCACTATCTCTGTAGCTTTCCAATGGAGTGCATGTATACCGAGACAGAAACAACACTGAGGAAACAGATATATTATAATGAATGATTAGCTTGCCTAGTATCTGATACCAAGGGCAAGAAAATAAAAACAGATATAATGAATGATTAGCTTACGTGGAACCGAGGAAGAAGGCTAAGGAGAGATGAAAATTAAATAGAAACACAGAAACAACTGCGGTTAGCAGCATTGCCACTGAAGTAGAGTAAACCTGAAAAAAATTTGGCACCTCTTAGTAATAATTCACCTTGAGTTAACGTAATAAGGTGTGCCAGCAGCAAAGTAGACACGTTTGTACATATATATATATATATATATATATATATATGTGTGTGTGTGTGTGTGTGTGTGTGTGCGCGTGTGTGTGTGTGTCTCTCTCTCTCTCTGTGTCTGTCTCTCTCTCTGTACTTAATTTTCAAAATCCTACACAAGCAAACATATTCTACATTCATGGATACAAACATAAATGCACTTCAACAGTTCAGTCTCAGAGAAGCAATGGATGGCTCAATATTTAAGAACAGTTGGCACAACACAACATCAATTGTATACCAATCTGTTCACATATTTTTTGTTTCATCCATTGACATGAAAATCCAATTTCAGGATTTGATGTTATATCAAAGACAAATGAGAAAAATTGAAACCAAATGCTCTTTCAGGAACCAGAAGACATTTCTCATCAATGGCTCTTGTTTGCAGTCAGTATGTTAAACACTTCAGAAATGGGTATCAGACTACATTACCAATATTAACATCCTTTGTAATGATGTTTTTCTTTTCTCCTCATCACCAAGAGATTAAGCATCCATGCAGCCCAGTAACCAAAGACAGAAATCAATTTTCTAGGTTGTACTGATCCAAATAAATTAGCTATATAGGAATGATTTAACCAGACAAATAAGAGGGGTCCTCAGGCTTTTAGTGTAACAAAATATCATATACCAATAAGTATGAGAATTGAAAAGTTAAATAAAAAATTGCCAGACATTATCAATCAACATAGGACAAAGAGAAGTTAGGGTAAAAACTTATCAGATTTTTTAATTTTTTTATGACAGTGGAAACCCAATGTGCAACGGGCCAACCACCGGGTGCACATAATGATACCCTACAAACCACACACACCAAGTAAGCCCATAATGTACTATGTTTGGGTGGCTAAAAAGGAGATCATTGCCTCCTGGAGTTTAAACCCATGACCCATTCCATTTTCAGGCATTAATCAACCGACCATTAGGAATTGCAAGCTAAAAGTAAGATTATTAGCAAATAAGCCAGTTAACTTTACCCTCTGTTATTACCAAATTACCAATGGATTATATTCTTCACTCGGTAAATATTTTTAAGTTCCTGGTAGGCATTCAAAATCATCAATCAAAACCATTCAGCATTACAAAGTATTTATATGCAATCTCTGTCACACCAATTTTTGAATCTAATGTGGTAACCAATCTTTTCTATCTAAGGTGATTAATGTAGAGAACATGTTATACTGCCCAAGTATAGTTCGACATGTGTTGTAGATGCATGATAATATAGGAACTAGCAGGTCTATGTACAACAGAACACCATGCATTAATAGTGTCTTACCTTCACAATATTGTCCGCATACTTCATTACCATTGATACAGCAATGCCACTGCATAGTGCATGAGATACATTGAGAAATTATTGACCAGACAATAATGAAAAAGAAAACAAAGTCTTAAAATGCGCCTATGGCACACTGAATGGAAAAAAACAACACCGTCAGCTAATAATAGACTCTGCCATGACTTCTAGTTTTAAGCAATAGTTTAGCAGGACAAACGAGTCTTTTGCAGGTAAAATTTTGTGCAAAAGAGATAGAGAAAAAGAAACTTCTAGTTCTATCAATATGTCATATATTGGTTAACAAGTTTATTTAAAGGAGGGAAGATTGAAAAGATGCTGCACAGCAAATTAACAATGCGTTAAGTGGAGAAATGCTTCTAACATATTGCGTGGTTCATGTAAGAGAAATTCTTTAGAATTGATTAGGAATGGTTATGTGCAGTGAGGTCCAATAACAACATCAGATGAAAGTGTTAAGACAAGATAGCTTGTGGTTTAACTCAAACAGAGACCTAACTGAACTATTTGAGGTTGGCTACAACTTGATATTGAAGGGTTTGTGAGCACAATCCTTATTGTCTTTATAATTGTGTACCTCATGTGTTTTTTATATAAAACTGACAGGAATTTCCAGAAAGACATTTGATATCTCTCAAAGGGAAAAAATTTCAAAGATACCAAATCTGAAACAGGATCAAATTACTCAAACAGTTGAACATTTCACATACTATGAAGTAAAATCTCCCGCAAAAGAAAGTAGAGCAAGAAAATAAACTAGTGGTGAAAAATGAAAATCAAGAGAAATAAATACCTTAGTGCATGGTTGAGAATCATAAGAACTGTAATTAATGAGTATCCATGGAAGAAACCCCTATGAAAGAGAAGTTCACTTGTAAATAACAGAAGATATCAATTCCCACATGAAACTCCCTTACGTTTGAAATAGTTAAGAAGACATTAAATATGCTATATGAAGAATTAGAAAAAAGAGAAAGAAATGGAGGAGGGTGCCTATTATTCTACTTCCCTAATACATCATACCCCTAATTTAATTTACTACTATAATCCTGGAGCTTTTATAGTGCAAATGTGAGGTGTACAGTGAATGTGAGCTAATTGGCAGATATCAAACATCATGGCAAAGTAAGAATCAAAGGGAAATGCCAAATTACTTGTTCATGACAGCATCAAAATCCTGGACCAGTATTGCTACAGCATTGAAGGCCATCCCAAAGACATATAACCAGAAGTTCTGCACATTTATGTTCCTGGAAGGTCGCTTTTTAATTATAGCCTGCAACATTCAGAATCATATGCTTCATAAGAGTATATTTGAGATTTCCCAAAAGGAAGTTCTCTTTCTGCGTGATGTCAATCAAGATCCTCTCAGGCTAGACTATATCGAGATATTTACAAATAAAAATCACAAGTTTCTGATAAGAATTAAGTTGGCCAAGAAACTGATCCAAAGCAAGTCTACACACCTATACAGCAATAAATAAATAAAAGTAAGATTAGTTACCTCTGTGTAAACTCCAGCAAAACCACTTAAAAGTGCCATGACCTGCAAAAATATTACTTACTATTACATTAAAAAAAATATCCAACTCGGACTCGCAAATTCTTTCTATTAAAAGTCTGAATAGTCAATAACTCACAATGGCCATAACCCAACCTTGTAAAGGAGTTTGAAGAACATGATCAGAACTGCACAAACAATGTCATTCTGTAAGAAGTAGTCAATACAATACTATAACTAAGAAAAATAAGGATAGAGAGAACTGAGGCTCAGCAGTCCAACCAAAAGAAAAAAGGAGTCTAGTACTTCGTGCATACACAATATTGTTATTTTTGCACGAAGCACAGCCTGCAAAGCAAGCAGAACTACTGAGCAACCCCTTTATGGAACAACTACGCTCAGACCCAAGAAACTCCTTAAAAGTGGTTACAATAGGTATAGGCAACATAGCATTTTGCGAAAATTCACATATAAATTTGATTACGATCAGCCACTATTTCACTATTTCAAAGAAGTTCAATGCATGCCCCATCTGATTGAAGGATTTAATGGCAGTATTATAGAATTCCTAGGCGGATATGCCAAATAGATTACATAGAAAAGAGCATTGCATCTTAAACAATATTATACAAATTCAATTTTGAAACACCCAAGGATGCAGTTACAGAGAGATTTATCATCACGCTTACGAAGGATTAAGTTGCGCTGTGGTGCAGCCTGCACATAATAAAATGAAAGCAGCCCATTGAATCTCACTTAACCTGAAACAAAATAATAAGTCAGCCACAGTGTTCATACAAAGTATCACAATCTCTAGTTCGTCTAATCATTTCGTTATGGGTAAATATTTTGTTGATGAACAACTAGGTAGGTGTCCCCAAAGAAACATTGTTATGGTTTATATATATATATATATATATATATATATATATATATATATATATATATATATGGTGTTAATGGAGCTACAAAGCTGTGCAAACTCCCAAATGTACAGTCTACGATCGTAGAGTTAAATCACTCTACGATCTAAGGATTCACTCTAAGTTTCTACGGTAATAAAGTGACTACTCTACTATCATTCAGTGACTTCTCTACGATCGTAGGGTGATTTAACTTTACAATTGTAGACTGTGTACATTTGAAAGTTACACAACTTGTGTATCTCTATTTTTTCCTATGTATATACATATATATATATATATATATATATATATATATATATATCCTCAAAAAGTTTCTGACATTAAAATAATACAGAAGTTCACAGTCCATGGATGAGTGAACCGCATGGAAAAGTAAGTTTTGTAAATGCTTTTATTTGTGGCTTTTAATCATGATATCCGTAAAGCGGAAATCATGATTCACGAGCACTGACAAGGACATAAGGCTCATTATTATTCAAAAGTTTTTTACAGACATCATGAAGATGGCATTTAATATGCTAGATGATTGCTGGAGTAATCTGGAATTCAATAAGAAGGCCAATATGTTAAATACTGCTCTCTGCTAGTGAAATAACTGGCGAACACCTTCACTGAACGATAAAGTAAAGCACAGACATGGTGGAAAACTTACTTCTTCTTAAGAATAATTCGATATAGTACACCAGTGCTGATAATATTCAGATTCTTAAGTATCTGATAGCCCGGAGCATCCACATATGCAAAGATATAATACTGCAACATATAGAATGTATCAGAATATAAGATGACTGAAAGCATTTGTTCTTAAAAATGAAAAAAAAAAAAAAAAAACAACCTGGAGTAAATTCTTGACAAGGTAAAGTGCGGCAGGAATGGGGTAAACGCTAACTTCATCAAATGTTGTACTCAACCTAATAGACACAGATTAACACTGAAACTTTGAATATCTAGATAAGCATGAGAATGTCATAAATCTTTAATAACTATGCTACAAGGACGGGAGCCTGAACTATTCTGATCAGCACTACATCTCCAATCAAACACAGTAGGAGGTTAAGTTTTCATCTTTTATAACAGTTAATACTTGAACATTTACCATATACTCTGTCCTAGCTGACCTAGGATCACAATCTCATCCACCACTGTTAGTTAATAACCAATATAGTCCCTCTGAAGGTTTCATAAACAATTTATGCCATAAACTTGACATAAAACAGTATTTTTTGATTTTTTAACTTTTATTTTTTTATTTTACACTATGGAGTTTTAACATTTTAGTAATGCACATTACTCATTTGTCTACAAATTTAGAAACGAATTGAGAATAAAAATTACAAAAACCTGTTATCTTCAGTAACACCTTCATTTCTCCAGATTCTTCCCAAGGCTGCTAGTGATAGAGCACACTTCAAAGCCTCAACCTGATTCCAAATCATCGAGATTGAAGGTCATAAGGCATATTTACTTGTTAAATCGGTCTACAAAAATATAAAGGGTAAAGTATGATGCTAATTGAAAACTTCTAACCAACCATATCATTTTCTCACCAAAAAATTAGCGGTAGTGACACTATAGTCATACTTTCCAGCTCTCTTAGACCAGACAATAAGTATAGCTTGTGAACTTGTAAGAACAGTCAAAGCAAGTGTAACAACTGACCTATATCAACCAGGTGAAAAAGGAAAATGTAAAAAAAATAGAAAAAATATATATTTGGATATCCAATTTGATGCAAAAGATGCTACTAAAATTTAATAATTAGGTACTTGGGTAATACTCACTTGCGCTTCCACTTTGATCTATCACTAAAGTTTCCCCCCAAGGCCGTCACGTTACCCAAGGGAACTGCAAAGATTGATAATAGCAATTAACAATTAACTGAAACCCAATTAAAGTATTAAACACATTCTTTTAAGCTTATATCACTCATACTATGCTAAATTCCGAAATTTAAAAGAAACATACCATCAGAAAGAACCTTCCCAGGTCTACTCTCTAGATCATCACCAACTACATCTTCATTTTTATCCTATTTTTTCAGAGCAACAGAAATAAGATTTATAAACCAAAAAATAATAAACATTGATATAAATGGGCATCAATAAACACTTTTCTAGACTGTACCTACTAGCTTCAAAAGGTTAAAATACAAAGCCGAAAGAACAACAAAACACATCTAAGATTTCAAATTATCAAAATGAATCTATATATATGTCTATTCATATATGTGTAAACGCGTATAAGTGAGAGATTGAAAGCAACAATGGTATATTGATCCAGGGAATATCGATGAGAGATATACTGAACCTGCTCTTTGATTCGTCTGTACTCCATTTGAGAGCTCGCAAAATTGTACAGACTAGTGAAGCCTCGTGGTTTGGCAAAACTATACTCTAACTCTTCAAAATTACGAATTTGCCTGAAATATCTAAAGGACTTTTGGTTTTTGCCCCTTAACCTTCGGCATATTTTAATACTCTATTTTAATTACGATTGTAGTTTCTTTTTCAATAATTTATACTTTCTCTGTACGACGATGTATAAGATCATAATTTAAAGCTAATCTGATATATTTTGTGAATTCAAATTTAATATAATTTATTTTATTTTTATAAATAATATGTAAGACTCCAACTTATTAATGAATAAAATTAAATTTTCTCTAAATATTATTGTGAATAATAAGGGGTTAATTTGATATAATACTTTAGTTATGGGTAAAATGTGCAAATTTTGTAAAATAAGCAAGTGATTATAAAATATTCATTTTGTCGGGGAATATTCGTTTGGTCGTGGAATATTCTTGCTGTCGGGAAATATTCGTACGACGGCGCAGCCTTGTGTGGGCCCCATAACGGAAAGCGATTGGACGAAGAAAACGACAAGTATAAGTTATTTATAAATAACGGCGTAGTTGTTACCGTTAATACTGTTGGAATACCCGGTGGTTAAAATACAGTAGCACACGGTATTGCACCAATTATTGATTCTTACGTAAGAAGGCACTACTCAATAATTGTTACAGTAGTTATTGTTCAATATTTTATTTTATTGATTCAATAATTATTGCGTTGATATTTTATATTATTGTTGTTTCAATAATTGTTGCTGCACAGTATTTTTCTTTATCAGATCAATAATTCATATTATTTAAATAATATTATTAGATAACATTATTAGCAATGTCTAGAAAGTTCTGTCTAAGGAGAGGTTTGGTCATCTAATTGCGCGCCAGTAAGGAGAAATCCTTATTGGAAAGCCCTCTCTTTCCTGGGAACGGCCTGATTGTCATAAATGTGATTCTGTAATATTATTTGTGAATAATTAATTATTGATTCATATGATAAGGAAATATTTATTTCATGTGGATATAAATGAGGGATATATTTTTGTGGTTAATAATGAAGGAGTTAATGTTGAGGTTTTTATCAGTATTTTTATCGGAATGGAGGTATTAAAAATAGGGTTTTTGAGATATTTTGCGGGGGTTATAATTTTTAATCCGACCTTTGGATCGTGGTAATTTTTGGATATGTTATACATATATAAGTTGAGTATATGTCCACAAATTTTGAACCGTTAAAAATGAACGTATGATTTATTATGAATTTTACGAGATGGCTGGTTCAGAAATTGTTGAATTTTCGGAGTTAATCATTTTGGTGGAAAATTCTAGAATTGGTGGGCCCCACTCTTGGTTGGTGAAGAAATGTGCTGAGATTTTTATTCAAATGTGGTGGGTGGGAATAGTTGCAGGTAAAGTCATCAGGTTGCAGGTTAAGTCTGCTTCGGCGTGCTAACATTTTCCTATAAATAGAGGGCTAAGTTAGAATTAAAAATCACACCAAAAACAAGTTTTCTCTCTTTCTCTCTCTAGATTATTGAGTGTATTTTGTGCGTATTTAGATACTTTGAGAGTTTCTGTTCATCAGAGCAAGTTTCTTTCAGCCTTATACCGGTATTCCGACCAGAAGTACTGATATTTTGAGGTAAGGGATATTATTTTATTCTTAAATGATATTATTTTCTTCAATATCATTATGCTAAAATATTGATATGAGTTTTTATCAAATTTGGAACTTTTTGTGTCAGGGTTACTATTCACGTATACGGTACTATTCACGTATACGGTACTATTCACGAATACGGCACTATTCACCGAAAAATAAAATTTTTCCTTTTTGTCCAAGATATCTATTATGGTTACTATCTTTGATTGTATCCATGTTTTGATCTTTATTTTTGAATTCTGCTTCACAATTGATTATTATGAAGTATTATTGATCTTGGATAAATTGTTATACGAATCCCTAATATTTGTCCTTCTGTCTCACTAGATTCGTTCTCTTTAAGATATTTTTCATCATCCTCAGTCCTAAATGATGATATTACTGAATATCTTTGGCCTGTAGTGCAAAGATGTATGATTACTTGATGAATATCTTTGGCCTGTAGTGCAAAGATGAACAGGTGTTGAGATGAACATGACTGACAGGTGATACAAATGAATATCTTTGGCCTGTAGTGTAAAGATGAATATTTGGATAAAGATGATTATTAATTGATGTTACAGGGATAAAATATTGATGATGGACTTTTAAATCTTAGAAGATAGTAGAATTCTTTCTCTACTTGACTCTTCTAATGGTTTGTTGTTTCCGCTGCAGTTGTTGATCTAAAACTTATTGTCGATTATATTCTATCAGATTTTTCCCTGTTGAGGACTAACGATAATTTGTTATATATTATCTTAGTCATAATATTCTTTACTGGGCTAGTTGAGCTCACCCTTTTCCTTTTTGTTCCATTTTTCTTCTCAGGAGGTGAGAACATAACAAGATCTAGTCAGGGTATGGAGTGATGGTTCTAGAAAGATGTTTTAGTAGTCCTCACTATTTCTGTAAAATAGTGTTTGAATAATTGTAGTGAGGATTTATTTGAGTGTGGATATTGTCCAGAAGACAATATTTGTATTTAAACTCACAGTATGTGTTGTCGTATTTTGCACGACAATTGTATTATTGAAGTTGTAATTTACTTTCTGTATCATGTATTTGGCGACTCAGAATGGGTGTTGTATACCTATTTTGGGAGCGTCACATAATAAATTTTGTAATTAGTTATTTTTTAAATAATTTAAAATTTTCTTTTTATAATATACTTTATTGTTGGTCATAGGGGTGTTCAAAAAATTTAATTTTTTACCGAACTGGTTGATACCGAAACTGGCGATACCGATTTTTTCGATACTGATTTTTTGGTTTTTTAACACTTTTCGGTACCAGTAACGGTAATGAACTTTTGAAATTCGGTAAAAACCAAAATAACGAAAAATCGAAATTTAGTTATGTAGTTTTATATATTAAATAATTTTCTTTGTATATTAATAATTTATATATACTAATAGTTTTATTATTTTTTTTATATATATTAATAATATTTTGTAGTTTTATTTTATATATTAATTATTATTAATAGTCAATGATTTGTTAATATTTAAAAAAAATGTTAATATATATAAAAAATTTATTTAATTATTATTAATAATTATATATATTAACATGAGGTATAACCGAAAATCGAACCGAAAATATCGGTACCGATTTTGTACCAAATCGGTACCGAAACGAACCGGTACTGTGACGCCCCCAAAATTAGGTATACATCACCCATCTTGGGTCGTCAGATACATAGTACAGAATACAAATACAACTTAATAATACAACTGTCGTGTACAATACGACAAAACATAAACTGTGAGTTTGAATACAAATATTATCTTCTAGAGAGTATTCATACTCAAAAGGAGTCCTCATTACATTTATTAACACACCATTACATAGAATAGTGAGGACTACTAACTAATACTATTCTTCGGACCATCACTCCGTTCCCCGACTTGCCCCAGCTACGTTCTCATTTCCTGAAGAGAACAGTGAAAGAAAGGGTGAGCTCAACTAGCCCAGTAAGAAATATTATGACTAAGATAATGCAGAATAAATTATCATTAGCCTTCAACAATGTTAAACTGATAAAATATAATAGACATCAAGTTTAACTGTAGCGGAACAAGCAATCCATTAAAAGAGTCAAGTAGAAAATAAACTCTACTATCTTTTATGATTTAAAAAGTTTTTCAACACTGTGATCGCTGGGACTCAGCTTAATAAAATAATCCACATCATCGAATCACCCCTGCACTACGGCCAAGGATATTCGTATATTCATTAATGGTCATGATCATGCCAACAACTGTCCATCAATGCACTACGGCCAATGAGGACTTTTACCACATCATTTGTAACATTACGGTCATGATTATACCGAATAATCCCTGGTCATAATCATACCAAGTCCATCTATGCACTACATGCCACAGATGACTTTCAACATTTTATAAACATGAGGATGATGACAATGATATAAGAATTCAATAAAACAAGTTCAAGAATTAATTTATCCAGGAATTAACAACGTCCAAATTGTCAACATGATACTGCATTGTGGAGTAAAATTCAAGAATGCTTAGAAGAATATTTTCTTGAAAAGATACTGGATGAAACGCAACTATCAAGGATATTCCACAAATTTCATAGAGTATAGAAGTCAAAACTTAACCAACTGAGTACAATAAAGAATGGAATAACAAAAGAAATCACCATGCATGCGATAGACCGCACAGACAGGTTATTCCAATAGAATAATAAATAATGGAACCAGGTCCGGCGTAAACGCACAGACAGGATATTCCGACAGAATAATAAATAATGGAACCAGGTCCGGTGTAAAACACACAGACAGGATGTTCCAACAGAATAATAATAAAAACGGAACCAGGTCCGGTGTAAAACACACAGACAGGATGTTCCAACAGAATAATAAACGGAACCAGGTCCGGTGTAAAACACACAGACAGGATGTTCCAACAGAATAATAGAAGAATGTCACCAAGTATAGGGTAGACCGCGTATACTGGTTATTCCAACAGAATAATAACGAATGGAATAACAGAAGTTCTCTTCATGAATATAAAAGAAATAATATTCCCTACCTTAAAAGAACTGGATATTGGAAAAGTGATGTAGCAGAATACTTTTATTCTCTCTCTCTTATTCTCTCTATACTTTCTCTCTCTATAGCTTGAATGAATTCGTGAAAAATAATGAAGCCCTAGGCCTCTATTTATAGAAAAACTGAGGGTGGCTCTTGGTCTTAACGAAGGGTCAAATGACTCTTGGTCTTAACGAAGGGTCAAATGACTCTTGGTAATATTGAAGGGACAACTACTATTGACGAAAGTAATTACTATTGACCAAGGTAAATACTATTGACGAAGGTAATTACTATTGACCAAGGTAAATACTATTGACGAAGGTAATTACTATTGACCAAGGTAAATACTATTGACGACGGTAATTACTATTGACGAAGAGACTCTTAGATGATGACATATGGCCCCCCATGAAATAACAAAACTTACCACAACGTCTCAATTATTGATTTAATAATATAACATATTATACAGATGATACTATGACAATAATTTAAGAGATATGATGCAGCAATTACTGTAGTAATAATTGAGTATAGCTGAGTGACTTCTCACGTAAGCATCAATAATCAATACCGTGTGCTACTATGCAACCACGCGTATTACTGTACTTTTACTACCGAGTAGTTCAACAGTTTTAACGGTTTTAACGGTAACACCTCAGCCGTTATTTTTATAGAAAGATAATTCTGTCGTTTTCTCAATCCGACAATAATTCCGTTGTGGGGTCCACCAATGATTGTGCCGTCGTACGAATATTCTCCGACAAAAAGAATATTCTCCGACCAAACGAATATTTTATAACAACTTGCTTACTTTGCAAAATTTATAAATATTACCCACAACTATAACATTATATCAAATTAACTCCATAATATTTAAAAATGATATTTATAGAAAATTTATCTTTATTTATAAAAATTGGGGTCTTACAACCTCCCCTTCTTATGAAATTTCGCCCTCGAAATTAGGGTACGTACCTGGTATGTCGAAGAGGTAAGGATACCTTGATTTTATTTCTGATTCTAACTCCCAAGTCATTTCCTCAACATCGTGGTTTCTCCACAAAACTTTGACTTGAGGTATAACCTTGGAGCGTAGAATATGTTCCTTCTTATCCAAGATTTGAACAGGAACTTCTTCATACGTCAAATCCTCCGCTATTTCGTCCGGTTCTAACTCAATAATGTGGTTCGGGTCTTCCACATATTTGTGTAACATGGATATGTGGAAAACATTATGAACACGAGACATACTTGGCGGTAAAGCGAGTCTATAAGCCACAGTTCCTACTCGATCGAGGATTAAAAATGGACCGATGAATCGAGGATTTAGCTTTCCTCTCTTTCCAAATCGCGTAACTCCTTTCCAAGGAGCAACACGTAAGAACACATGATCTCCTACATCAAATTCCACATCCTTTTGATGAAGATCAGCATAACTCTTTTGTCGATCTTGTGAGGTTTTTATACGTTGTCGGATCGTTTGAATCTTTTCTGTAGTCATACGTACCAACTCCGGTCCCAACAACGTTGCTTCGCCCACCTCATCCCAGCATACTGGAGAACGACATTTTCTTCCATACAATGCTTCGAATGGAGCCATGCCAATACTTGCTTGATAACTGTTGTTGTAGGAAAACTCCACCAATGGTAAGAACTTATCCCAACTTCCCTTGAAGTCAAAGACACAGAGTCTTAATAGATCTTCAAGAGTTTGAATAGTCCTCTCTGATTGTCCGTCCGTCTGAGGATGATATGCTGAACTAAATCGTAACTCCGTGCCCATAGCTTTTTGTAAACTAACCCAAAATCGTGAAGTGAATCTTGGGTCTCGATCAGAAATTATGGATACTGGCATACCATGCAGTCTTACAATCTCGTTTATGTACATACGAGCAAGACGTTCAAGTGTATAAGTTTCTCGTATCGGTAAGAAATGAGCAGACTTGGTCAATCTATCAACAATGACCCAAATCGCATCAATACCTTGAGAAACCCTAGGAAGACCGGTAACGAAATCCATGGTAATGTGCTCCCACTTCCATTCTGGAATTTCAAGTGGTTGCAATGGACCTTTTGGTACTTGATGCTCCGCTTTGACTCGTTGACAAGTTAGACACCTTGAGATAAACAACGCTATCTCTCTCTTCATATTGCTCCACCAAAATGTATGACGAAGATCATGATACATTTTGGTACTTCCAGGATGGATTGCAAACGGTGTGTTGTGCGCCTCCATCATGATTTCATACTTTAAATCAGGGTTGTTAGGAACACAAAGTCTGGAGTTGACTCGAAGTATTCCTTCCTCATCGATTCTTGCTTCCGGCATAACACCTTCTTGCACTTTCTTCCTCATACGCATCAGCTCCAGGTCTGTAGCTTGAGCAGCTTTAACTTTATCGATTAAAATCGATTCTACTCGTATATTCGCCATCATCACATGGGTCCCTGGAGTCTTCAACTCTATCTCCATCCTTTGCAAGTCACACAAAATGGGCCTTTGCATTGTTAATATTGCACTTGTATCCGCATATGATCTTCTACTCAATGCGTCAGCTACCACGTTCGCTTTTTCAGGATGGTATTGAATGGTATGATCATAATCTTTCAACAGTTCAAGCCAACGTCGTTGTCGCATGTTGAGTTCCTTTTGAGTGAAGAAATATTTGAGGCTTTTATGATCCGTAAAGATCTCCACTTTCTCTCCATACAAGTAATGCCTCCAAATTTTAAGTGCAAAGACAACAGCTGCCAACTCTAGATCATGAGTAGGATAATTCCTCTCATATTCCTTGAGTTGTCTTGATGCATAGTGTAAGACCCCAACTTTTATAAATAAAGATGAATTTTCTATAAATATCATTTTTGAATATTATGGAGTTAATTTGATATAATGTTATAGTTGTGGGTAATATTTATAAATTTTGCAAAGTAAGCAAGTTGTTATAAAATATTCGTTTGGTCGGAGAATATTCTTTTTGTCGGGGAATATTCGTACGACGGCACAATCATTGGTGGACCCCACAACGGAATTATTGTCGGATTGAGAAAACGACAGAATTATCTTTCTATAAAAATAACGGCTGAGGTGTTACCGTTAAAACCGTTAAAACTGTTGAACTACCCAGTAGTAAAAGTACAGTAATACGCGTGGTGGCAGAGTAGCACACGGTATTAATTATTGATGCTTATGTGAGAAGTCACTCAGTTTTGTTTATTATTTGGATCCCTATTTACCCGTTTTTCAAAATTATCGGACGAAAGTTATAAAGTATATATATATTTTGACTTTTGTGTGTGTATGTGTGTGTGTTTCGTGTGTGTAGGAGTGTGTGTGTGGTAGTGGGTTTTGGTGGAAGAATTATTATGTAGTGGTGTGTTGTGGGTGGAGGAGTATTGGCAGGTGTGTGATTATTATATATATATTTATGTTAGTGGGTTGTGGTGGAGAGAAGTATTATTATTTTATATATATTTATATGATAGTGGGATGTTGATTGGAAAGAAAAGAAGAAGAAAGAATTGGCAGGATTCGGATTGATTTTCCAAGCTTGAATATTATTGGCCAAATTTTTTCAATCATGCAGCAGATTTGGCAACTCGTAAATTATGGAGCATTTTAATTGGTCAAGGCTTTTAATGTTGCATGTGTTCATTTTTTTCATTGGCTAACTCTTTGACAAAAATTATTGATGCGTTGGATCAGTGGAGCTGTGAATCAGCAACTGATTCCGTCTGAATTCCTACTGTACAGTCCAATAGTATCCTTCAATTCTCCTATAAATAGAAGCTCATTCCTTCATTATTTCTTACGAATTCACTGAACTCTAGAGAGAGAAACTATAGAGAGAGAGAAGAAAAGTATTCTGCTACATCACTTTCCAATATCCAGTTCTTTTAAGGTAGGGAATATTATTTCTTTTATATTCATGAAGAGAACTTCTGTTATTCCATTTGTTATTATTCTGTTGGAATAACCAGTATACGCGGTCTACCCTATACTTGGTGACATTCTTCTATTATTTTGTTGGAACATCCTGTCTGTGTGTTTTACACCGTACCTGGTTCCGTTTTATTATTATTCTGTTGGAATATCCTGTCTGTGTGTTTTACACCGGACCTGGTTCCATTATTTATTATTCTGTCGGAATATCCTGTCTGTGCGTTTATGCCGGACCTGGTTCCATTATTTATTATTCTATTGGAATAACCTGTCTGTGCGGTCTATCGCATGCATGGTGATTTCTTTTGTTATTCCATTCTTTATTGTACTCAGTTGGTTAAGTTTTGACTTCTATACTCCATGAAATTTGTGGAATATCCTTGATAGTTGCGTTTCATCCAGTATCTTTTCAAGAAAATATTCTTCTAAGCATTCTTGAATTTTACTCCACAATGCAGTATCATGTTGACAATTTGGACGTTGTTAATTCCTGGATAAATTAATTCTTGAACTTGTTTTATTGAATTCTTATATCATTGTCATCATCCTCATGTTTATAAAATGTTGAAAGTCATCTGTGGCCTGTATTGCATAGATGGACTTGGTATGATTATGACCAGGGATTATTCGGTATAATCATGACCGTAATATTACAAATGATGTGGTAAAAGTCCTCATTGGCCCGTAGTGCATTGATGGACAGTTGTTGGCATGATCATGACCATTAATGAATACACGAATATCCTTGGCCGTAGTGCAGGGGTGATTCGATGATGTGGATTATTTTATTAAGCTGAGTCTCAGCGATTACAGTGTTGAAAAACTTTTTAAATCATAAAAGATAGTAGAGTTTATTTTCTACTTGACTCTTTTAATGGACTGCTTGTTCCGCTACAGTTAAACTTGATGTCTATTATATTTTATCAGTTTAACATTGTTGAAGGCTAATGATAATTTATTCTGCATTATCTTAGTCATAATATTTCTTACTGGGCTAGTTGAGCTCACCCTTTCTTTCACTGTTCTCTTCAGGAAATGAGAACGTAGCTGGGACAAGTCGGGGTACGGAGTGATGGTCCGAATGATAGTATTAGTTAGTAGTCCTCACTATTCTATGTAATGGTGTGTTAATAAATGTAATGAGGACTCCTTTTGAGTATGAATACTCTCTAGAAGATAATATTTGTATTCAAACTCACAGTTTATGTTTTGTCGTATTGTACACGACAGTTGTATTATTAAGTTGTATTTGTATTCTGTACTATGTATCTGACGACTCAAGATGGGTGATGTATACCTAATTTTGGGGGCGTCACAGTTGGTATCAGAGCTTAGGGATATGATCCCTGGCTAAGATGTGAGAATAGAACTAGGAGGGGAGAGACGGGGAATTCCTTCGCTAGTATGACCTACCTAAGTTATTTTGTATTTAATTGGTCGGTCAAAGTATATTGATAATATGTGACATGTTAATTAACCCTTGTTTTGTGGCAGTATTTGAAAATGGCAGCTGAAAATGTCAACATTGGAGTGAATGAGACCGTGGCACCTCTAATCACCAACCAGGATAATGTAATATCAAGCGAAGAAGAAATTAGAGATATCTATGTGGTAAGTGAAGAACTAATAGTTGCACCCGAGCTAGTGGCAGAGGTGGCAGCTGAGAGCGAGGAAGAAGAGGAAGAAGAGGACGAAGAGGAACCTGAGGAGAATTGGTTAGAAGAAATTTATGATCAAAACTTAGAATTACAAAATCGTGTTCATGAGTTAGAAGAGCATGCTGAAGAACGACAGGCGGTCGTGGAGCAAAGAGATGTAACGATTCAAAATTGTGTTACCCGATATGTGTTACTCGAATAAAATCACGCTTTGGCAGAGTGTAAGATATTAAAGTTGGAATCTGAGAATTCAAATATCAAGGATCAGCTGAAAGAAGAAACAACTGAACGAGTGAGAATGAAGGATGCATGGGTAAAAGCCGCACGACGTGCTGATATTGTAGAAAGAGATGTCCGATCCAAAAAGGCTAAAATAGATGATATACATTTCTCTTTTTGGACAGCAATTGGGAGAACCCAACATCGAGTTTTGAATTACCCTGTACAGAGCGGTCAATCTGAACTCGACATGGATCGAAGATTGATGATTCAGATTATGAAGCAGGAGTACGATGAAGCAGTTGAGGGTGGAATATGTCCGATATTAAAGTCAATTCCAACGATAGAGATGACATCAAATGCTACCCCAGACAAGTCAAAGCCGGGTAGTTCAAGGGAGAGCGGTTGTCATGACTTCCCAACAAGTGAGGAACCCAAATAAAGTTATCGCGGGTAAGCTAATCATAAACCCTTGCGAAGTTTGTACCTTATTCAATACTGGTTCTACCCACTCTTGTATTTCACCTAGTTGTGTTCAACGTTTAAACTTGGCCCTTTAAAAAAAAAATACTAGGCTTGACTTATTTGTTGAAACTCTGTTAGGAGAAACCTTCGTTAACTCTACTAATTATAAATCTTGTTTAATTCAAATCGACACTTTCACGTTACCTGTCGATATGTGATTTTTGGAAACGATTGGTTAACTACCCATTATGCTTTTCGTAAGGTTGTTAATTTTCATATTCCTAACCAACCTGTTATGCGAATTCAAGCAACCAAACCACTAAAGTCAATTATTATCATATCAAGCCATAAGTAAGGATCCCCATTCCTTTCATTGTTGACTTCCTGGTGGGGAATGCACCGAAACCAGACTTTCCGTAGGAGACGTTGTAAATGACGATGGCAAGCTGATAGGTATCAATGTGACGTGTTATCCAAGTCTGGGATGAGAGTCACAGTTTTGAACGATATTTCTATTGTTAATAAATTTCTTGACGCATTCTTGAAGACTTCTTAGCCTACCCCAGAGCGTAAAATTGAATTTTGTATTGACCCCAGTACAAAACCTATTTCTTAAACCCTCAAATATTTCTTCAACTAAAACGAACGTATTATGCACCAAAGACGTTGGCTCGAGCTGTTGAAGATTACGATCGTACCATTCAATAACATCGTGAAAAAGTGAACGTGGTAGCTGACGCGTTGTGTAGAAGATCGTATACGGTTACAAGTGTGAATATTCGAACCCACGTGAAGATAACGAATATACGATTAAAATCGACTTTAATTGATAAAGTTAAAATTGCTCAAGCTACAGACCTAGAGCTGATGCGTATGAGGAAGAAGGTGCAAGAAGGTGCTATGCCGGAAGCAAGAATCGATATTTCAAGTCAACTCCAGACTTTGTGTTCCTAACGACCCTGATTTAAAGTATGAAATCATGATGGAGGCGTACAACACACCGTTTGCAATCCATCCTGGAAGTACCAAAATGTATCATGATCTTCGTCATACATTTTGGTGGAGCAATATGAAGAGAGAGATAGCGTTGTTTATCTCAAGGTGTCTAACTTGTCAACGAGTCAAAGCGGAGCATCAAGTACCAAAAGGTCCATTGCAACCACTTGAAATTCCAGAATGGAAGTGGGAGCACATTACCATGGATTTCGTTACCGGTCTTCCCAGGGTTTCTCAAGGTATTGATGCGATTTGGGTCATTGTTGATAGATTGACCAAGTCTGCTCATTTCTTACCGATACGAGAAACTTATACACTTGAACGTCTTGCTCGTATGTACATAAACGAGATTGTAAGACTGCATGGTATGCCAGTATCCATAATTTCTGATCGAGACCCAAGATTCACTTCACGATTTTGGGTTAGTTTACAAAAAGCTATGGGCACGGAGTTACGATTTAGTTCAGCATATCATCCTCAGACGGACGGACAATCAGAGAGGACTATTCAAACTCTTGAAGATCTATTAAGACTCTGTGTCTTTGACTTCAAAGGAAGTTGGGACAAGTTCTTACCATTGGTGGAGTTTTCCTACAACAACAGTTATCAAGCAAGTATTGACATGGCTCCATTCGAAGCATTGTATGGAAGAAAATATCGTTCTCCAGTATGCTGGGATGAGGTGGGCGAAGCAACGTTGTTGGGACCGGAGTTGGTACGTATGACTACAGAAAAGATTCAAACGATCCGACAACGTATAAAAACCTCACAAGATCGACAAAAGAGTTATGCTGATCTTCATCGAAAGGACGTGGAATTTGATGTAGGAGATCATGTGTTCTTACGTGTTGCTCCATGGAAAGGTGTTACGAGATTTGGAAAGAGAGGAAAGCTAAATCCTCGATTCATCGGTCCATTTTTAATCCTCGATCGAGTAGGAACTGTGGCTTATAGACTCGCTTTACCGCCAAGTATGTCTCGTGTTCATAACGTTTTTCACATATCCATGTTACGCAAATATGTGGAAGACCCGAACCACATTATTGAGTTAGAACCGGACGAAATAGCGGAGGATTTGACGTATGAAGAAGTTCCTGTTCAAATCTTGGATAAGAAGGAACATATTCTACGCTCCAAGGTTATACCTCAAGTCAAAGTTTTGTGGAGAAATCACGATGTTGAGGAAATGACTTGGGAGTTAGAATCAGAAATGAAATCAAGGTATCCTTACCTCTTCGACATACCAGGTACGTACCCTAATTTCGAGGGCGAAATTTCATAAGAAGGGGAGGTTGTAAGACCCCAACTTTTATAAATAAAGATGAATTTTCTATAAATATCATTTTTGAATATTATGGAGTTAATTTGATATAATGTTATAGTTGTGGGTAATATTTATAAATTTTGCAAAGTAAGCAAGTTGTTATAAAATATTCGTTTGGTCGGAGAATATTCTTTTTGTCGGGGAATATTCGTACGACGGCACAATCATTGGTGGACCCCACAACAGAATTATTGTCGGATTGAGAAAACGACAGAATTATCTTTCTATAAAAATAACGGCTGAGGTGTTACCGTTAAAACCGTTAAAACTGTTGAACTACCCAGTAGTAAAAGTACAGTAATACGCGTGGTGGCAGAGTAGCACACGGTATTAATTATTGATGCTTATGTGAGAAGTCACTCAGTTTTGCTTATTATTTGGATCCCTATTTACCCGTTTTTCAAAATTATCGGACGAAAGTTATAAAGTATATATATATTTGACTTTTGTGTGTGTATGTGTGTGTGTTTCGTGTGTGTAGGAGTGTGTGTGTGGTAGTGGGTTTTGGTGGAAGAATTATTATGTAGTGGTGTGTTGTGGGTGGAGGAGTATTGGCAGGTGTGTGATTATTATATATATATTTATGTTAGTGGGTTGTGGTGGAGAGAAGTATTATTATTTTATATATATTTATATGATAGTGGGATGTTGATTGGAAAGAAAAGAAGAAGAAAGAATTGGCAGGATTCGGATTGATTTTCCAAGCTTGAATATTATTGGCCAAATTTTTTCAATCATGCAGCAGATTTGGCAACTCGTAAATTATGGAGCATTTTAATTGGTCAAGGCTTTTAATGTTGCATGTGTTCATTTTTTTCATTGGCTAACTCTTTGACAAAAATTATTGATGCGTTGGATCAGTGGAGCTGTGAATCAGCAACTGATTCCGTCTGAATTCCTACTGTACAGTCCAATAGTATCCTTCAATTCTCCTATAAATAGAAGCTCATTCCTTCATTATTTCTTACGAATTCACTGAACTCTAGAGAGAGAAACTATAGAGAGAGAGAAGAAAAGTATTCTGCTACATCACTTTCCAATATCCAGTTCTTTTAAGGTAGGGAATATTATTTCTTTTATATTCATGAAGAGAACTTCTGTTATTCCATTTGTTATTATTCTGTTGGAATAACCAGTATACGCGGTCTACCCTATACTTGGTGACATTCTTCTATTATTTTGTTGGAACATCCTGTCTATGTGTTTTACACCGGACCTGGTTCCGTTTTATTATTATTCTGTTGGAATATCCTGTCTGTGTGTTTTACACCGGACCTGGTTCCATTATTTATTATTCTGTCGGAATATCCTGTCTGTGCGTTTATGCCGGACCTGGTTCCATTATTTATTATTCTATTGGAATAACCTGTCTGTGCGGTCTATCGCATGCATGGTGATTTCTTTTGTTATTCCATTCTTTATTGTACTCAGTTGGTTAAGTTTTGACTTCTATACTCCATGAAATTTGTGGAATATCCTTGATAGTTGCGTTTCATCCAGTATCTTTTCAAGAAAATATTCTTCTAAGCATTCTTGAATTTTACTCCACAATGCAGTATCATGTTGACAATTTGGACGTTGTTAATTCCTGGATAAATTAATTCTTGAACTTGTTTTATTGAATTCTTATATCATTGTCATCATCCTCATGTTTATAAAATGTTGAAAGTCATCTGTGGCCTGTATTGCATAGATGGACTTGGTATGATTATGACCAGGGATTATTCGGTATAATCATGACCGTAATGTTACAAATGATGTGGTAAAAGTCCTCATTGGCCCGTAGTGCATTGATGGACAGTTGTTGGCATGATCATGACCATTAATGAATACACGAATATCCTTGGCCGTAGTGCAGGGGTGATTCGATGATGTGGATTATTTTATTAAGCTGAGTCTCAGCGATTACAGTGTTGAAAAACTTTTTAAATCATAAAAGATAGTAGAGTTTATTTTCTACTTGACTCTTTTAATGGACTGCTTGTTCCGCTACAGTTAAACTTGATGTCTATTATATTTTATCAGTTTAACATTGTTGAAGGCTAATGATAATTTATTCTGCATTATCTTAGTCATAATATTTCTTACTGGGCTAGTTGAGCTCACCCTTTCTTTCACTGTTCTCTTCAGGAAATGAGAACGTAGCTGGGACAAGTCGGGGTACGGAGTGATGGTCCGAATGATAGTATTAGTTAGTAGTCCTCACTATTCTATGTAATGGTATGTTAATAAATGTAATGAGGACTCCTTTTGAGTATGAATACTCTCTAGAAGATAATATTTGTATTCAAACTCACAGTTTATGTTTTGTCGTATTGTACACGACAGTTGTATTATTAAGTTGTATTTGTATTCTGTACTATGTATCTGACGACTCAAGATGGGTGATGTATACCTAATTTTGGGGGCGTCACACATAGGCTATGACTTTTCCATGTTGCATGAGAACGCATCCCAACCCTTTGCTCGAAGCATCACTGTAGATGACAAATCCCTCCGAGCCAGATGGTATTGTTAGAACAGGTGCTGAAATGAGTCTCCTCTTGAGTTCTTGAAAACTCTGCTCACATTCTTCGCTCCAACCAAACTTTGTATCTTTCCGAGTCAGCTGAGTTAATGGAGTAGCGATTCGAGAAAATCCTTCCACGAATCTCCGATAATAACCAGCTAAACCAAGAAAGCTACGTACCTCGGTCACTGATTTAGGTTGCTCCCAGCTTTGAATAGCTTCAATCTTTGCCGGGTCAACCGATATTCCACGACTTGATACTACGTGCCCAAGGAATGCTACCTCCTCCAGCCAGAACTCGCATTTCTTCAACTTGGCATAAAGCTTGTATTCACGAAGCTTTTGGAGTACCAGCCTCAAGTGTTGCTCATGATCTTCACGGCTTTTGAAATAAATAAGGATGTCATCAATAAAGACGACCACAAAGTGATCCAAATATTCCTTGAATACCCGGTTCATCATATCCATGAAGGCAGCAGGAGCATTAGTCAATCCAAAGGACATGACTAGGAATTCATAATGCCCGTACCGAGTTTTAAAAGCCGTCTTTGGAATATCCTCAGTTCTAACCTTCAGCTGATGATATCCAGAACGAAGATCGATCTTTGAAAAGAATTGTGCTCCTTGCAACTGGTCAAACAGGTCATCAATACGTGGCAATGGGTACCTGTTTTTGATGGTGACATGATTCAACTCCCGATAATCAATACAAAGTCGCATACTTCCATCTTTCTTCTTCACGAATAGAACAGGAGCTCCCCAAGGAGAAGTACTAGGACGAATAAAGCCAATGTCTAACAATTCCTGCAGTTGGATCTTTAACTCCTGAAGTTCAATAGGAGCCATTCGATATGGAGCTTTGGAAATGGGTTTTGTACCGGGTTCAAGATCGATACAAAATTCAATTTCACGCTCTGGGGGTAGGCCAGGAAGTTCTTCAGGGAATACGTCAGGGAATTTATTAACAATAGAAATATCATTCAAAACTGACGTATTTTTGTTTAGATCTGTGACATGAGCTAAGAAAGCTTGACATCCGTTTTTCAATAAACGAATAGTTTTATGGCTTGAGATGACAGCGATTGATTTTAATGGTTTGGTTGCTTGAATTCGCATAATAGGTCGATTAGGAATATGAAAACTAACAACCTTACGAAAACAATCAATTTTTGCATAATGAGTAGTTAACCAATCAATCCCTAGAATCACGTCAAATGCAAGTATTTTTAATGAAATCAGATCGATAGGTAATGTGTGGGTACCAACTTGAACCAAACAAGACTTATAAACAGTGGAGGTAATGAAGGTTTCTCCCAACGGAGTTTCCACAGATAAGTCAAAGTCTAATTTCTCCGGAATCAAATTTAATCGATGAGCGCAAGTAGGAGAAATAAAAGAATGGGTTGAACCGGTATCAAATAAAGTATAAACTTCTTTAGAGTTTATAATAAGCTTACTCGTGATGACCTCATTCGGGTTCCTTGCTCTCTGGGAGTTCACAACAAACGCTCTCCCTTGCACAACCGGTTTTGACTTTTCTGGGACGGCTTTTGGTGCCTCCATCCTAGCTGAATTTGTCTTCGATAAACGACAAAATCGGGCTAAATGACCTTCTCTTCCACAATTATAACATGCTTTGGATGGCATCGCGCAGTTTAGACTGATGTGCCCCTCCCCTCCGCATTTGAAACATATGATAGGTGGTCGTTCTCCTTCCTTAACGACAGGTGCTGGTGCTGACGTCTTTCCATCATTGTTGAATCTCCTCTTCTTGAAATGTCCATTCTTATTGTTTTGGCCCTGATTACCACCGAAGTGGTTACCATTTCTGGCATGTTGATTCCCTCCACACTTGTTGTCACCGCTTCGATGACTGCTCTCACTGGTATTATCATTTTGCCGGCTGCTCTCTTTTGGTTGCGTTGTCTCGTTATCGCGCTCCACCAACTGAGCCCTATTTACAACATCTGAATACAAACACAGTTTATGAGAAACAAGATGTTGACGTATCTCCGGCTTCAAACCTCTTAAAAACATCCGCGTCATTCTTTCTTCATTATCCACCAGGTGGGACGCAAACCGGGATAACTCCGCAAATTTTGCCTCGTACTGCGACACGGTCATATTATTCTGCTCCAATTTGATGAACTCCACCTCCTTCATGTGACGAATACTCTCGGGAAAGTATTTGTCGTTAAACAGCTCTTGGAACTTCTCCCATGACATCTTCAGTGCGGCAGGTTGAGTACGCTTTATCGATTCCCACCAGTAATCTGCCTCTCCTCGCAACATAAAGGCGGCAAAGGGAACCTTTTGCTCCTCGGAGCAACCCAAGACATCAAATATCTTGGTGATCTGCTTTATCCATGTTTCAGCTACAAGTGGTTTGGGTTCTCCCTTAAACTCCGGTGGTCCCAGCTCCTTAAACTGTTTAGCGGTGACCGCCAGAGAGTTTCCAGTATTTCCACCTACGTTGTGGACAGGAGCCGCTTTCACCTGTTGTTGCATGAATTGCATAAAGCCTCTGAACATTTGATCATTCATCATTTGGTCAGTGTTGTTGTTTGCATGAGGATTGACACCTTCCTGATGCACATTATCCTGATTATTGATATGTGGTGAATCAACAGTCGTCTGTGCTCCATTGCATTCTTAACGTTCTCAGATGCCATTTTCAGATACTGCCACAAAATAAAAATTAATTGATATGTCATATATTATCCTTATATTATGACCGACCAATTAAATACCATGCAAATAAACTTAGGTATGTCATACTAGCGAAGGAATTCCCCGTCTCTCCCCTCCTAGTTCTATTCTCACATCTTAGCCAGGGATCATATCCCTAAGCTCTGATACCAACTGTGACGCCCCCAAAATTAGGTATACATCACCCATCTTGGGTCGTCAGATACATAGTATAGAATACAAATACAACTTAATAATACAACTGTCGTGTACAATACGACAAAACATAAACTGTGAGTTTGAATACAAATATTATCTTCTAGAGAGTATTCATACTCAAAAGGAGTCCTCATTACATTTATTAACACACCATTACATAGAATAGTGAGGACTACTAACTAATACTATTCTTCGGACCATCACTCCGTTCTCCAACTTGCCCCAGCTACGTTCTCATTTCCTGAAGAGAACAGTGAAAGAAAGGGTGAGCTCAACTAGCCCAGTAAAAAATATTATGACTAAGATAATGCAGAATAAATTATCATTAGCCTTCAACAATGTTAAACTGATAAAATATAATAGACATCAAGTTTAACTGTAGCGGAACAAGCAATCCATTAAAAGAGTCAAGTAGAAAATAAACTCTACTATCTTTTATGATTTAAAAAGTTTTTCAACACTGTGATCGCTGGGACTCAGTTTAATAAAATAATCCACATCATCGAATCACCCCTGCACTACGGCCAAGGATATTCGTATATTCATTAATGGTCATGATCATGCCAACAACTGTCCATCAATGCACTACGGCCAATGAGGACTTTTACCACATCATTTGTAACATTACGGTCATGATTATACCGAATAATCCCTGGTCATAATCATACCAAGTCCATCTATGCACTACATGCCACAGATGACTTTCAACATTTTATAAACATGAGGATGATGACAATGATATAAGAATTCAATAAAACAAGTTCAAGAATTAATTTATCCAGGAATTAACAACGTCCAAATTGTCAACATGATACTGCATTGTGGAGTAAAATTCAAGAATGCTTAGAAGAATATTTTCTTGAAAAGATACTGGATGAAACGCAACTATCAAGGATATTCCACAAATTTTATGGAGTATAGAAGTCAAAACTTAACCAACTGAGTACAATAAAGAATGGAATAACAAAAGAAATCACCATGCATGCGATAGACCGCACAGACTGGTTATTCCAATAGAATAATAAATAATGGAACCAGGTCCGGCGTAAACGCACAGACAGGATATTCCGACAGAATAATAAATAATGGAACCAGGTCCGGTGTAAAACACACAGACAGGATGTTCCAACAGAATAATAATAAAAACGGAACCAGGTCCGGTGTAAAACACACAGACAGGATGTTCCAACAGAATAATAAACGGAACCAGGTCCGGTGTAAAACACACAGACAGGATGTTCCAACAGAATAATAGAAGAATGTCACCAAGTATAGGGTAGACCGCGTATACTGGTTATTCCAACAGAATAATAACGAATGGAATAACAGAAGTTCTCTTCATGAATATAAAAGAAATAATATTCCCTACCTTAAAAGAACTGGATATTGGAAAAGTGATGTAGCAGAATACTTTTATTCTCTCTCTCTTATTCTCTCTATACTTTCTCTCTCTATAGCTTGAATGAATTCGTGAAAAATAATGAAGCCCTAGGCCTCTATTTATAGAAAAACTGAGGGTGGCTCTTGGTCTTAACGAAGGGTCAAATGACTCTTGGTCTTAACGAAGGGTCAAATGACTCTTGGTAATATTGAAGGGACAACTACTATTGACGAAAGTAATTACTATTGACCAAGGTAAATACTATTGACGAAGGTAATTACTATTGACCAAGGTAAATACTATTGACAAAGGTAATTACTATTGACCAAGGTAAATACTATTGACGACGGTAATTACTATTGACGACGGTAATTACTATTGACGACGGTAATTACTATTGACGACGGTAATTACTATTGACGAAGAGACTCTTAGATGATGACATATGGCCCCCCATGAAATAACCAAACTTACCACAACGTCTCAATTATTGATTTAATAATATAACATATTATACAGATGATACTATGACAATAATTTAAGAGATATGATGCAGCAATTACTGTAGCAATAATTGAGTATAGCTGAGTGACTTCTCACGTAAGCATCAATAATCAATACCGTGTGCTACTATGCAACCACGCGTATTACTATACTTTTACTACCGAGTAGTTCAACAGTTTTAACGGTTTTAACGGTAACACCTCAGCCGTTATTTTTATAGAAAGATAATTCTGTCGTTTTCTCAATCCGACAATAATTCCGTTGTGGGGTCCACCAATGATTGTGCCGTCGTACGAATATTCTCTGATAAAAAGAATATTCTCCGACCAAACGAATATTTTATAACAACTTGCTTACTTTTCAAAATTTATAAATATTACCCACAACTATAACATTATATCAAATTAACTCCATAATATTCAAAAATGATATTTATAGAAAATTCATCTTTATTTATAAAAATTGGGGTCTTACAGGTACCGAAATCGGTAATTCGGTACCGGTTTTGGTTCTTATTTTTTCGATAATTTCGGATCGGTACCGGTTCGATTTTTTACCGATTAGCACCCCTAGTTGGTCAAATTGAATATATATATATATATATATATATATATATATATATATATATATATATATGGAGAATGATACATAGCATCTATATGCTATAGAATAAAAAGTGGCATATAGCATTTTAACCCTCCGTTTAACAAATAGATGGCTGAGATTTAAAATGGGAGTACACCGTCCGTTAGACTTACTAGCGGACGTGCTTAATCAAACTTCTGGACTCTTTTGCCATTGACCCATTCACGCACGAATTCCATCTGCTCCCTCGTTGATCTAAAGAACACAGAGAACTTATTATCCTCCAAATGCACTTCAGTGATCACTCCCTCCCACCACCCATCATTGTGGTACGCATCCACTTCTTCGCTGAACTTAAAATGTTAGTTCCCAGTAAGCACACAATAGATCTAGAAGGGGGAGGGGTTGAATAGATCCTTTTAATTTTAAATATTTTTCTCGTTTATTTTGTATCGCTAATGATTTAGCATATGACACGCATAAGAATCTTTTCAAGTACAACGGAATAAGTAAAAAATCCCCTTCATTGATATATTCATAATCATACATACATTGTTCTTAGAGATAGTTAAGTTGTAAGCAGTTAATACATGCATAACAGTTATAGCAGTTAGGTACATAATGTAAATGACATAAAGTAAAAGACACAAGGGATTTTAAGTGGTTCAGATACTCAAGCTCCTAATCCACTCTTCTGCTTTCAACTAGCAGGATTTCCACTAAGGAAGGGCAGCACCCTGAATCACTAAGATTCCTTCAAGGCCAGCAGCCTTGGAACTTCAGTTCACTAAGAACTCTTCAAGGCCAGCAGCCTTGGAACTTCTCTAGTTTCCTAGGAACTCTTCAAGCCCAGCAGGCTTGAAACTTTATTTAGTCCCTCCGGACAAGGACCCCTCATACCCTGACTTCTTATTGGTGTTGTTGTTGTTGTTGTTGTTGGTGCCTTGCTGCTAAGATGTCTTTAAGCTTGACCATCTTCTGTACTTAGCAGCTTGGCGTAGTCCTTTTGGGATTCTGCTTTGAGTCTGAACTACATCTTCTTTGGTGCAGCTGATCTTCATTATGTTCTACTCATCTTCATCTGTTGTCAGCTATGCACCATCACCATTTTGGTCTGCTAAGTGTTTGAGCTTTTGGTAGACTTCGTCTGGCATTTAGCATTCCCTAAACCCTTCTTGACTGGTTTGCAGACATAGTTCTACACTTATTTTGTTTCAGCTTTCGATTTATGGTGATTCGTAGAGTGGCTCTCCGGATCTTCTTTGTGCTCTGCCACTTTTCAAAATGCTATCTTCTTGGCCTTCTCGGCTCTCAGCTTAGCTGCCATCTTCAGTGGCATTCTCATCTTTGTTGAGTGAAGCTTTAATATTTTCGTCCTTCTTCAAGGCTGCTTCACTTCCACCTTTGTAATCTAACTGCCACTGAGACTTGTTCTGTTTAGTTCTTGTGGAACTCGTAGAGTCAACAATAGCATTCCAACAACTCAACGATTCTGCAACTTAGCAACATCAGCTTTTTATTTTTTTGATCTTTGAAGCTTTGGATGATATATACTCCTTCCCAATCTTCCCGTTGGGATATAGCCGTTGAAAGCTATTTGAATTGCTTCAAAGATCTCAAGTTATTTGGTGTAGACTGCAGATGTGACATGACATCTCCTTTATGACTTTTCTGACACTGCAGTCTACTGTTTCACCTACCCCGTCAGAGATGTCACTTTGATGTCTTGGGCAGGTAGTCAACTTTATTTATTCCTTCTGATTTCTCGATCAGAGGTTGTCCTTTTGCATCGATACTTTCAATAAGCTTTGTTCGAATATCAATCTTCAGATTGAACCGTTGTCAATGCTTCAATCTTCAGATGACCGAACTCCACAATTCTAATGCATATCTTCTTGAACCTGATCGCAGTGTCATGTTGAATGCTGCTCATTAACCGGTTGAGTCAACACTATGATCCTGAAGAGTGTTCATTGGATCCTCAATGTAGAACACTTCTTCCTTCTCTTGTGCAGTGCTTCAACACTTTTGTTTGTTTCGACTGATCTCAGACACTGATGGCTTGTTCCTTGTTCTGGCCTCTTCTGAATAGCAAGACACTTCATATTTGTGGTATGTCTAGTTCGCTTTCTCCTTGTGATCTCCCGTTCACTTATCATCAATAGACTGACCCAGTGATTAATCACTTTAGCCTTATTCTTCAAAAACTTACCAGTATCTTCGTGTACACTCCATCAGTTTCTTCTTTGTTTGGCAAACACTACGATCCTGGTTAATCCCAAGATCGTTGTCTTCTGTTCTCTTGACAGCTACTGCACTTGCTGACTTTCCTTAGTCAGTTGCTTTGACTGAAGTCTTCTTCTGATCAACTTGTGGAAGACTTCATCTTAAATGGCTTCACAACTCAATCTATATGTTGATTGGGTTGGTGCTTAGATCTTCTGTTAGCTTGCATGTCATTCGTTGAGTGATCTCTGGTTTCCTTTAGGTGGAATGTATCTTTGCAGCTCAGACTAGAGGCTTCATACTTTGGATATTCTGGGAGTGCTCATTTGTTGGGAATCTTATTTGCTTTACGATTCTGCCTTGGCGTTGTGAGCACATCTGTTGAGGCCTTAGTTCTGCACTCTACGATTCAGCTTCGGCAGTGCAGACACTACGACTCCAAGATCAGATCTTGACACTCTACGATTTCTATCTTTATGCTTATTGTCTTCATCTGATCTTGCTCGACTACGATCTCTGTCTCTGATATGATCAGTAGAATCTACGACTCCGAGTGTAGTCTACGATTCTTGACTTGGCTTTGACAGATGCTCGTTCGGCTCTTAGACAGGCTGTCTCTACGATTCTGAACATGACTTCCTCAGCAGACTACGGCTCCGAGGAAGTTCTACTCGACACACTACGATCCTTCCTCGTCTCTCCTGGCAGTCTACGAACTCCGAGATCCACTATCTTGCAGATTACGATTCTGCCTTGATAGCTCTCGAGTTTTCCTTAACTCTCATGGCAGACTACGATTTCTGGTGCAGTGCTCGACGATCAGACATGCCTATCTATTACATTATAAGATCAACCTAACAAGCTTGATCTTTCTATATTTAAAGTCCTTGTACATTATTTCTTTTTAAATACTTTACAAAGCTGTTTTGCTTATGTAGGATCAACCTAACACATTTGATCAATTAATTTTAAGTCCTTGTACATATTTTCCTATTATCTATCAAAGGACTTTACAGCTTTTCTTGATGCAAGCATACTTGCATATTCATTCATATATATCATAATCAAATCATATATAAATAGGAATATCATTCACATGCTTATTCCTGACATAAAACTCCATAACCGTTCCCGAGGCGCCGACGGCCTCAATTGACCCATTCACGCCCAAATTCCATCTGCTCCCTCGTTGATCTAAAGAACACAGAGAACTTATTATCCTCCAAATGCACTTCAGTGATCACTCCCTCCCACCACCCATCATTATGGTACGCATCCACTTCTTCGCTGAACTTGGAACTCCAGAACCGTTCCCGAGGCACCGACGGCCTCAATTGCACCACATCCATCTTTTCTCGGAGCGGCTTCGTCTGGGCCTCGTCGGCTATCATGTTCTTGTACTGGACAAATATCTTGTGCTTGGGTTTTGATTTTGACTTTAAGGGGCGAATTATGGTGCCGGCGTACCAGGCGTCGCGGAAGCCATCGTCGTTGCTACTGATCTCTACCTCTGCACCAGTTTTGAAGTAATAGTTCAAGTTCGCCATTGATAGGGTTTAAGAGAAATTGGAGAGTTGGGTATAGAGATAGTATGATAATGTATTTGTATATGGACTGATGGAGTCAAATTCTGTGTTGCCCACGTGTTTGCTTCGTAGTTGCTTCAGCTGTCATCTTAGACCCTAACATCTTCTTCACTTTTTGTTCCTTCTGATCGATTTCTGGATCTTCCTTCTTCTTAACTTCAGGTTCGAATTAATCCAAATTTTACAACAAGCCTCTACATTGCTGTTACTTTGTGTTTTTCTCTACTCAATCTCTTCATTTCACGCATTTTCAATTCATCTTGTTGAATTCACGCCGACTTTTCTCAGTTTTGCATGTGGATTTTTTGAAATTATAATTTTTAGTAGTTGTTGTTGTTGTGTTGTTGTTATATAGATATGGCGACGGAGGTGGCGAAGGTTTTGTACATAGTTGTGGTGAATGGTGAGGATGAAAAGAAAGAGGAGAGCAAAGAGTCCAGAAGTCTCTATGTAAGACCCCAAAATTTTTTTTTTTAATAAAATGAAATTTCCTCTATTTATTATTTTGAAATAGTAAGGGGTTGATTTGATTAATATGGTTAGTTATGGGTAAAATGCGCAAATATTTTTTAATAAGCAAGTGGTTATAAAATATTCATTGTTGTCGAGAAATATTTGTTTAGTCGTGGAATATTCTTGCTGTCAGAGAATATTCATACGATGACGCAGCCTTTTGTGGGCCCCATAACGGAAAGCGATTGGATGAAGAAAACGACAAGTATGAGTTTTTATAAATAACGGCGTAGTTGTTATCGTTAACACTGTTGGAAAACTCGGTGGTTAAAACACAATAATACGCGGTGTTGCACAGTAGCACACGGTATTGCACTAATTATTGATTATTACGTAAGAAGACACTACTCAATAATTGTTACAATAATTACTGTTCATTATTTTATTTTATTGATTCAATAATTGTTGCGTTGATATTTTATATTGTTGATTCAATAATTGTCATTGCACAGTATTTTAAATTATCAGATCAATAATGTGACGTCCCCAAAATAGGTATACATCACTCATCTTGAGTCGTCAAATACATGGTACAAAATTCAAATACAACTTAATTATACAACAACCGTGTAAAATACGACTAAACGTTTGAATACAAATATTGTCTTCTAGAGAGTATCCATATTCAAAAGGAGTCATCATTACAATATTATCACATTATTACATAGAATAGTGAGGACTACTAATGCTATCATCTGGTCCATCACTCCGTTTTCCGACTCGTCCCAACTATATTCTCATTTCCTGAAGAGAACAGTGAAAGAAAGGGTGAGCTCAACTAGCCTAGTAAGAAATATTATGACTAAGATAATGCTGAATAAATTATCATTAGTCTTCAACAATGTTAAACTGATAAAATACAATAGACATCAAGTTTAACTGCAGCGGATCAAGCAATCCATTAAAAGAGTCAAGTAGAGAATAAAATCTATTATCTTTTATGATTTAAAAGGTTTTTCATGACTTTTATCGCTGGGACTCAGCTTAATAAATAATCCACATAATCAAATCACCCCTGCACTATGACCAAAGATATTCTTTAGTATCACGATCACGAATTATCCATGCACTACGGCTAAAGATAATCATATTTTTATCAAAGGTCCTGATCATGCCATAAAATAATTCATCTTTGCAATACGGCCAAAGAGAATCCATAGCCATAATCATACCAAAAACTGTCCATCAATGCACTACGGGCCAATGAGGACTTTTTCCACATCATTTGTAACATTACGGTAATGATTACACCGAATAATCCCTGGTCATAATCATACCAAATCCATCTATGTACTACAGGCCATAGATGACTTTCAACAAAATATAAGCATGAGGATGATGACAATGATATAAAAATTCAATAAAACAAGTTCAAGAATTAATTTATCTAGGAACTGATAACGTCCAAATTGTCAATATGATACTGCTTTGAAGAGTAAAATTCAAGATTGCTCAGAAGAATATTTTCATGAAAAGATACTGGATGAAGCGCAAATATCAAGGATATTCCACTAATTTCATGGAGTATAGAAGTCAAAGTTTTAACCAACTGAGTATAATAAAGAATGGAATAACAAAAGAAATCACCATGCATGCGATAGACCGCACAGACAAGTTATTCCAACAGAAAAATAAATAGTGAAACCAGGTCATGCGTAAATGCACCGACAGGATATTCCGACAGAATAATAAATAATGGAACCAGGTCTGGCGTAAACGCACAGACATGATATTTCGACAGAATAATAAATAATGGAACCAGGTCCGGCGTAAAGCACAGACAGGATATTTCGACAGAGTAATAAATAATAGAACCAGGTCCGGCGTAAAATGCACAGACAGGATATTCCAACAGAATAATAAAGAAAGGAATAACAGAAGAATTTCACCAAGTATAGGGTAGCCCGCGTATACAGGTTATTCCAACAGAATAATAAAGAATGGAATAACAGAAATTCTCTTCATGAATACAAAAGAAATAATATCCCTTACGGGTACAACAAATAATATCCCTTACCGTAAAAGAAACTTGATATCGGAGTAGTGAAGTAGCAGAATACTTTTCTTCTCTCTCTAGAGTTTCAGTGAATTCGTAAGAAATAATGAAGGAATGAGCTTCTATTTATAAAAAAAATGACTGCATAGTAACTAACTCATGAACGGTCGAGATTGATTTACTTTAATCCGACGGTCCATATTTAAAGCAAAATCTTTTAAATAAAATATAATATATTCTATTTATAATCTAATAAAACGAATAACTTTATAAAAGATTTTACTATGCAAACACTATGCAGACACTATGTAAACACTATGCATAATAAAATATAATATATTCTAATTATTGTCTAGTAAAACATATAACTTTATAAAAGTATTCTGTTTTATTTAAAAAGATTTTACTATTAGCCTAATAAAACGAATAACTTTATAAAAGTATTCTGTTTTATATAAAAAGCTTTTCTGTTTTATTACATTAATAATACCAATAAAACAAAACTGAGTGACTTATCACGTAAGCCTCAATAATCAATACCGTATGCTACTATGCAACCACACGTATTACTGTACTTTTACTACCGAGTAGTTCAACAGTATTAACGGTAAAACTTCCACCGTTATTTTCATAAAATATTTTTGTCATTTTCTCAATCTGATAATAATTCCGTTGTGGGGTCCACCAATAATTGTGCCATCGTACAAATATTTCCCGATAAAAATAATATTCCCCGACCAATCGAATATAATACAACAACTTGCATACTTTGTAAAATTTATAAATACTACCTACAACTATAACATTATCTCAAATTCACACCATAATATTTTAAAAAAAATATTTCGAAAAAAATAAATCTTTATTCATAAAATCTGGGGTTTCACAATCTCCCCTCCTTATAAAATTTTGCCCTCGAAATTTACGTACGTACTTGGTATGCCGAACAGATGAGGACACTTCGTCAGATTCTAACTCTTGAGGTATAACCTTTGAGTGTTGAATACATTTTAGAATTTTAACAGGTACATCTTCATACATTAAATTATCCACTATCTCGTCCGGTTCTAAATCAATATGTGGTTCAGGTCGTCCACATATTTACGTAACATCAATACGTTAAAAATATTATGAACACGCGACATACTTGGCGGTAAAACGAGTCTATAAGCCACAGTTCATACTCGATTGAGGATTTCAAATGGGTCAATTAAATCGAGGGTTGAGATTTCCTCTCTTCATCGATTCTTGATTCTAGAATAACGCCCTCTTGAACATTCTTCTTCACATTCATCAGCTCTGAGTATGTAGCTTGAGCGGCTTTAACTTTATCGATTAAAGTCAATTCTAATTGTATATTCGTTATCTTCAAGTGGGTCCCTAGAGTCTTTAACTCTATCTTCATCATTTGTAAGTTATACGAAATGGGTCTTTGCGTTGACAATATCGCACTCGTACCCGCATATGATCTTCTACTCAATACGTCAGCTACCACGTTCGCTCTTCCACGATGATATTGAATGGTACGATCGTAATCTTCAACAGCTCGAGCCAACGTCTTTGGCGCATGATATGTTCATTTTAGTTGAATAAATATTTGAGGGTTTATGAAATGGGTTTTGTACTGGGGTCAATACAAAATTCGATTTCACGCTCTGGGAAAGGCCAAGAAGTCTTCAAGAATGCGTCAGGAACTTTATTAACAATAGAATTATCATTCAAAACTATGACTCTTATCCAAGACTTGGATAACACGTCACATTGATACCTATCAACCTGCCATCGTCATTCACAACGTCTCCTACGGAAAGTCTGGCTTCAGTGCATCCCACACAAGGAAGTCAACAACGAAAGAATCGGGGCTCTTTACTTATGGCTTGATATGACAATGATTGACTTTTGGTTAGGAGTATAAAAGCTAACAACCTTACGAAAAGCATGATGAGTAGTTAACCAATTGTTTCCAAAAATCACATCAAAGGCAAGTATTTTCAAAGAGATAAGATCGACAGGTAACGTGAAAGTGTTGATTTGAACAAGATTTATATATAGTGGAGGTAAGGTTTCTACTAATGAAGTTTTAACCAATAAGTCAAAGTCTAACTTCTCCGGCGTTAAATTTAAATGTTGAGCGCAAGCAAGAGAGATAAAAGAATAGGTAGAACCAGTATCGAATAAGGCATAGACTTCGCAAGAATTTATAATTAACTAACCCGTGATAACTTCGTTCGATTCCTCGTCACGAAAAACGCTCTCCCTTAAACTACTGAATTTGACTTGTTCGGGACAGTCTTTGGTGTCGTCATTACCACTGGAATTGACTTTCTCTATAGTGCATATTCCACCCTCAACTGCTTCGTCGTACTCCTGCTCCATGATCTGAATCATTAGCCTTCGATCCATATCGAATTGGGGTTGACCGCAATGTATAGGGTAATTCAAAACTCGATGCTGGGTTTTCCCAATTGCTGTCGAAAAAGAGAAATACATATCATCTATTTTAGCTTTCTTGGATCGGACTTCTCTTTACGTAATATCAACGCGTCGTGTGGCTTTTACCCATGCATCTTTCATTCTCACTCATTCAGTTGTTTCTTTTTTCAGCTGCTCCTTGACATTTGAATTCTCAGATTCCAACTTTAATATCGTATACTCTGCCAAAGAGCGCTCCTGTTCAGCTATCGCACATCGGGTAATACAATTTTGAATTGTTACATTCCTTTTCACCACGACCGCTTTCCGTTCTTCAGCCTGCTCTTCTAACTTATGAATACGATTTTACAATTCTACATTTTGATCAATAAGTTCTTCTAATAAATCCTCCTCAGGTTCCTCTTCTTCCTCACTCTCAGTTGCTACCTTTGCGACTAGCGACTAGCTTGAATGCAACTTTTAATTCCTCAATCACCACATGGATATCTCTAATCACATTATCTTGGTTGGAGATTAGAGGTTTCTCCACGGTATCATGTGCTCCATTGCTATTCTCAACATTCTCGGATGTCATTTTCAAATACTGCCACAAAATAAGGGTTAATTAACATATCACATATTATCCCTATACTCTGACCGACCAATTAAATACCAAATAAACTTAGGTAGGTCATACTAGCGAAGAAATTACCCGTCTCTCCCCTCCTAGTTCTATTCTCACATCCTAGACAGGGATCATATCCCTAAGCTTTGATACCAACTGTGACGCCCCCAAAATAGGTATACATCACCCATCTTGAGTCGCCAAATACATGGTACAAAATTTAAATACAACTTAATTATACAACAGTCGTGTAAAATACGACTAAACATATACTGTGAGTTTGAATACAAATATTGTCTTATAGAGAGTACACACTATTACATAGAATAGTGAGGACTACTAATGATATCATCTGGTCCATCACTTCGTTTTCCGACTCGTCCCAACTATATTCTCATTTCCTGAAGAGAACAGTGAAAGAAAGGGTGAGCTCAACTAGCCTAGTAAGAAATATTATGACTAAGATAATGCTGAATAAATTATCATTAGTCTTCAACAATGTTAAACTAATAAAATACAATAGACATCAAGTTTAACTGCAGCGGATCAAGCAATCCATTAAAAGAGTCAAGTAGAGAATAAAATCTACTATCTTTTATGATTTAAAAGGTTTTTCATGACTTTTATCGCTGGGACTCAGCTTAATAAATAATCCACATCATCGAATCACCCCTGCACTACGGCCAAAGATATTCTTTAGTATCACGACCACGAATTATCCATGCACTACGGCTAAAGATAATCATATTTTCATCAAAGATCCTGATCATGCCATAAAATAATTCATCTTTGCACTACGGCCAAAGATAATTCATAGCCATAATCATACCAAAAACTGTCCATCAATGCACTACGGGCCAATGAGGACTTTTTTCACATCATTTGTAATATTACGGTCATGATTACACCGAATAATCTCTGGTCATAATCATACCAAGTCCATCTATGTACTACAGGCCATAGATGACTTTCAACAAAATATAAGCATGAGGATGATGACAATGATATAAGTTCAATAAAACAAGTTCAAGAATTAATTTATCTAGGAACTGATAATGTCCAAATTGTCAATATGATACTGCTTTGTAGAGTAAAATTCAAGAATGCTCAGAAGAATATTTTCATGAAAAGATACTGGATGAAGCTCAACTATCAAGGATATTCCACTAATTTCATGGAGTATAGAAGTCAAAATTTTAACCAACTGAGTATAATAAAGAATGAAATAACAAAAGAAATCACCATGCATGCGATAGACCGCACAGACAAGTTATTCCAACAAAAAAATAAATAGTGAAACCAGGTCATGCATAAATGCACCGACAGGATATTCAGACAGAATAATAAATAATGGAACCAGGTCCGGCGTAAACGCACAGACAGGATATTTCGACAGAATAATAAATAATGGAACCAGGTCCGGCGTAAAACGCACAGACAGGATATTTCAACAGAATAATAAAGAAAGGAATAACAGAAGAATTTCACCAAGTATAGGGTAGCCCGCGTATACAGGTTATTCCAACAGAATAATAAAGAATGGAATAACAGAAATTCTCTTCATGAATACAAAAGAAATAATATCCCTTACGGGTACAACAAATAATATCTCTTACCGTAAAAAAAACTTGATATCACAGTAGTGAAGTAACAGAATACTTTTATTCTCTCTCTCTATAATTTCTCTCTCTAGAGTTTCAGTGAATTCGTAAGAAATAATGAAGGAATGAGTTTCTATTTATAGAAAAATGGACTGCATAGTAACTAAGTCATGAACGGTCGATGTGACGAACGAGAATTTTTGTAAATTAATTTTAATATTTATTGAATTAAATAAATATTTTTCGATGATTTAATTATTAGATTAAATAAGTAATCGATGCAATTGTGGTAGATTAATTTAATTTTATGTGTTACATTTATTAAATTAATGTAGAGAATTTTATTATGTAATTATGTGAGGTTAATGAATTAAATGAATTATTTAATTAAGCATGATGTTACTTTAATTAATGTAATTATTAATTAAAGATTTAATAAATTGATATTATTTATTAATGAGATATTTAATTATGTGACTATGTGAATTTATGAGGAATTATCATATTTTATTTATATTAAATTAAATAAGATATTTGAATTGGGTGTGACATGAATTAAACTATATGATAAAAGGTTTTATTAAAATAATGAGCTTTGAACTTAATTGCTAGCCAAATATGGCCTTAGTAGTGGTTACTAGCAGTTGCCCATGATTGGACCAACTGACCTCTCGACGCTCAGTTTATTAACTAGTCGACGTCTTCTCCTTCTTCATTTTTTTTCCTAAGTCTGATAAAGCATAGAGAGAAAATTTAGAAGTCTGAGAGAAATTTGAGTGTGTGATTAACAGGTTGTTGAAAAAGGATCATCTGATCATCTCTTCCATTATTTATAACTCTGGATAATTCTCCTTCCCAATTTATAATATACGTCTTTTAGTTTTCATAAAATAGCTTTCACAGTTTTTGAAAATCTCTGTGAATTGGGAATTGGTGTTGTTATAAGGATATGTGTAACAATTCGAGAAGTTTAGCATGTTATATATATATATATATATATATATATATATATATATATATATATGCATGATTCCATACCCTAAGTAACGTAATCTGATGACTTGTTATTTCAAAATAAATTACAGAGTTTGGGTTTGGCCTTAAGGACTTATACGTGATATTTTATGAATTGATCATATATTATCCTTAAATTTTATACTTGTAAATTGTTATGTACGTTAATACGAAGAGATCAAGCCTTAAACAAACGGATTCGGTGTTATAACGAATCCGTAGTGTTAAATTATATATTTTATATTCAAAAACCACCAAGAACATCAAAGTCAGTGAATTCACATGTTTTAACTATGTGATTATGTGTTTTAATTGGTTAAAACTACTCTACAGATGTTGGGTAATGATTATATGGAAGTATTAACATGTGGGTACGTTAAATTAGTGAGTTTAGTGATCATAAAATGTGTAAATCGCCGAACTCTGTGTTCATCGCGATCTGGGAAACAGTTTCTGAGGTCTCGCGCCGCGGCGCCAACTTCAGAACTGAAGTCCCGCGCCGCAGCGCCACCGCGTCGCAGCGCCAAGACCCGAGCCACGGCGCCACAGCGCTGCAGCGCCAAGGGCTCGGCCACAGCGCCACCGCGCCGTAGCGCGACTCCTTAGCACATTAGTGGCGCCGCAGCGCCACTCTCCAGAAAATGTCAGAAATGTATTTCTTTTAAAATGTTAAAGTCTAACAAGTGTTAGTGGATTGATGTAATGAACATGTAATCATGTTAGAGGTATTATGAGATGATAAAATAGTTGTTTAACATGTAATAAAATATTATATGTGAATTGAATTATTAAATACATAATTAGTTTGATAATTCATGAAGTATAAATTACGTGACAACGTGATAATTTGACTAAGTTTAGTCAATAATTAAAGTAGACAACGAGAATGGGTTATGTTGATTAGTTAGTAATTAACTGGTATTGAATGTGAATGGTATGTAGGATTTAATTCAAAGAACGTGCTTAGTTAAAGTGTAATCTACGCACGAGGCAAGTATCCTATCCCTAACTCCATTCTATTGAGCAAGTTTATTTAAACTTAAATGTTACTTTTATGTTGAGCAAGTTTTCCTAACCCTACTTGTCATTATTGATCAAGTTTATTATTTACCTTGAATAAATTATCCTTGTTATTATTCAAGTTCAAGCATGATATTAAAGATTAATTATCTTTCCAAAGCATGATTCAGTTATACAATAATTGTCCTATTGTATACTTTTGAGATTTTTATTCAAATCAAATATCAATTATTGTTGAACCTTATTAGACTAGTGAACCTTATTGATTCAACTAGTCCATAGTTGATGAGCGTTCTAAATTTCAGAACCCTTGATGAATTTATCAAAACCAAACTTCCTTTGGTGCGGACTCGAATGTCAAACTGAGATGAACAACCCTGTATAGGGGATTATTTACGCTTTAGCGCTAAGATATTGTGCACAATATGGTACTAAGGGCTGATCCCCCTAAGTGCGAGAAGAAGGTCCATAGTCTTATGACTGTTAAAGGTTTCAAGTATAATCCTTGATAACCTAGGACATAGTTCAAGGTCTTATGACCCTCAGAATTCTTTTGATTCTTGTTATTCACTCTTGATTCAAAAGTTGAGCTTTTATTCAGATGTCTTTGATTTTTTCGCATGTTATTATACTGTTATTTCATTTTTATACTTGTGGGCATTTGTGCTCACTCTTGCTTAATAATAACATTGCAGTTAAGAACGAAAGAGCTGATGAACCCTCCACTAGTAAGGGCAAGGGCAAAGTTAGCAAATGATGAAGACCTGTTATTTATTAACTGATGTATTTATTTAAGACTTGAGTTATGTTGATGTTAAGACTTATTTGTTTAGAATTCCGCACAGATGTTTTAAGGTTAGTTTAAACCTGGGATTGTATTATTATTATTATTCGAATGTTGTAATCCTTTTAAGGAGAAGTTTTATTCTATCTATTGCATGGTTTGCATTTATTATGGGTAGATAGATAAATGATATTTGTACAGTGAACACCAAATTTCGTGGAATCGAAGTACCCGGATTTGGGGGTGTCACAGGTTGGTATCAAAGCTGTAGGTTATGAACCTTAGGTGGGGGAACAACCTTAGGTAGTAACCTTATAGAAAGAAGATAGTAAAGGAAAACTCTTATCGAGTTTTAAGAAATGAATTTTTGGTAATTCATTGAAGATAATAAAATACATTATGTGTCTATGTGTTAATTTATGTGCTCGTTAGTACGACTTAGTAACTAAAACTTAAAATTTTGTTGTCAGGATGACGAATGTTGGAGAAGCTAGTCAAGCTGGGGAGGAAGAACCCCGATTACCTATAGTACCTACAGGGGAGGAGACCCGAGACATACATGTTGTTAGGGAACAGTTAGTTCAGAGAGAGTCATCTCCATTGATCACCGTTGTTGGTCAGGAGCATGAGCTCGAGATTGATCCTGAGGAGGAGTTTGATGAGGAGGAAGAAGAAGAGGAGCTACCACGGTACACTGTTGATGCTGAGATGTACGACACACTATATGATCGTAACGTGGAGTTACAAGATGAGGTTCAGGAATTTACTGAGCGAGCGACTGTTCAGCAGTCTACTTTAGAGGAGAAGGAGAGAGAGATTGTGACCCTTCATACACGTTTAGGAAACGTGAAGTGGGATTTGGATCATGAGAAGGGTCAAACCGAAGATAAGACCGAGGAGATAGAGAAGCTGAAGAAGGAACTGAAGGAAACCTCTGGAAGACTGAAAATAGCAGAGGAAGGATGGGTAAGAGAATCACATCGAGCTGATCATGCAGAAGATGATAGTCGTGCAAAGAAGGCAAAGCTTGAAGACACGTACGCCACACTTAATCATGCGATGGATGAGGTTCAAGAGCGAGTGTTAAGGTACCCCATCCAGTTTGAAGGACTTCCATCGTATATGTTGGATCGCAGGACGATGTCTCGTATCATGAATGAGGAGCGTGGCAAGGCTATTGATCACCTTGGAAGACAGGAATAGAATCTGTTTATTTATGTGAAAGACTTATATAGTTTTATGTAAATTCCGATGTGTTTATGAACTAAGGAATATGTTAATATTTGAATGTTTTAAATCCTGTGGATTCTTTATTCCAGGATAGTTGATGTAAATAGCAGTATGCTATAGTTTAATGTTAAAACTTTTTATTCGAATGAAAAGATATCAAGTTGTTTGAGATGATGTGTTATGTGATATGTTAAATTGTTGAGTAATGTCTTAACTATGTAGAGAAATAAATAAAGTTCTAATAAACGTTTATTTAACAGAAAAATGCCGCCAAGGAGAAGACAACAACGTCAACCGGCTCAGGAAGAGTCAACCAATAATAACAATAATGCCAACGTTAATCCAGTTCAACAGTTAGTTAATTTACTAACTAGAGTCATGAATAACCAACCGCAAGCTCCACCTAGCACAACGTTTAAAGATTTTAAGGCGGTGGGACCGCCAGAGTTCAAAGGTTCCAGAAACCCGATCGAGGCTCAAACGTGGGTGATGGAAATGGAGAAGGTTTTCGACGTTGCTAGGGTTCGAGAAGATCAGAAAACCGTTTTTGCGACATTTATGCTGAAGTCTGAGGCTAGCTACTGGTGGCAAGCAAACAAAGTGCGAGGAGGTGAAGGTGTAATTACGTGGGAGAGATTTAAAGAAATGTTTTTCGAAATGTACTTCCCAACTAGTTCGCAGAATCAGATGGAGATTCAATTTCTAGAACTGAAGCAAGGAAGCGTACCTGATTACGCGGCTAAATTCGATGAGTTGGCAAGGTTTGCCCCGTACCAAGTACACACTGACGAGAGAAAGGCCAGAAGATTCGAACAAGGACTAAAGCCTTGGGTGTACAGCAAGGTATCAATGTTTCAACTTAACACGTTTGCGGGAGTTTTGGAAAAGGCCATTCTCGCGGAAGGAGGAAGTGATGCAGTGACTAAGTACAACCAAGAATAGAAAAAGAAAAAGAGTGAGAATGAAGGTAATAACAAGACTAGTGGAAGTAATACTGGGAATAATAATAATCAGAAGAGGAAGTGGATGGATAACTCGACAGCTGGAAGTCAACACGGAGGGCAGAAAAAGAAGATAGAAGCATGTCTGACTTGCGGCAAGGCACATCTAGGAGTTTGTCTGAAGGGAAAGAGAGTGTGCTACAATTGTGGTCAGGAAGGCCACATAGCACCAAATTGTCCAAACCCAAAGAAGGGTGCTTGTTTCAACTGTGGTTCGAAAGATCATTTAGCAAGAGACTGTCCCAAGAAGGGATCGGGAGGATCAGGACAAGGGGGAAACCGGGGAAATAGCAGTGGAAATACCTTAACCATCACCGGACCACCTGCAACAAACCGACCAACCGCCAGAACTTTCAATATGACGGTGCAGGATGCAATCCAGTCTCGTGATGTGGTGTCAGGTATCATTCCGATCAATGAAATTAATGCTTACGTTTTATTTAATTCGGGTGCTACTTGTTCCTTTATATCCGATGACTTTGCTAATAGTTTAGATTTGCTTAAGGATGAATTGGAATATCCCATGATTATAGAAATTGCGAATAGAGAGATAATTCATGTTAAGCATGTGTATAAGAATTGTAGAGTGGATATTAAGGGTAATATCATGAACGTAGATCTTATCCCTATTCGATTGGGGGAATTCGACGTTATATTGGGTATGGACTGGTTATCCAATTATGGGGCAGTATTTGACTGCCAAAAGAAACGTATTAACCTTATGACTCCGTCAAAGGTTGTGTTTTATGGTAGCAAGTCGCCTAGACAAGCGAGTTGTCTGACGATGTTGCAGGCCAGGAAGTTATTAAGACAAGGCTGTGTAGGATATTTAGCTTACATAGTCGACAGTCGAAAAGAGAACCCGAAGGTAGAGGAGATACCGATTGTGAGGGACTTCGTCGATGTATTTCCAGACGATTTGCCAGGACTTCCTCCAGATAGAGAAGTAGACTTTGTGATTGATTTGGCGCCCGGAACTGCTCCAATATCGAAGGCACCATACCGCATGGCGCCAGTAGAGATGAAGGAATTAATGGTACAACTACAAGAATTATTGGACAAAAAGTACATTCAACCGAGCGTATCGCCGTGGGGAGCGCCGGTGTTGTTCGTGAAAAAGAAGGACGGATCGATGAGGCTCTGCATTGACTACAGAGAATTAAATAAGGTCATGATTAAGAACAGATATCCATTACCGAGGATCGATGATCTGTTTGATCAATTGAAGGGAGCAAAATACTTTTCCAAGATTGACTTGAGGAGTGGTTATCACCAACTGAAGGTGAGGCCAGAGGATGTACCGAAGACAGCGTTCCGAACGCGATATGGTCATTATGAGTTTTTAGTAATGTCGTTTGGTCTTACGAATGCTCTTGCAGCATTTATGGGACTAATGAATGGTGTATTCAAGCCGTTTTTGGACAAATTCGTGGTGGTATTTATAGACGACATTTTGGTATATTCCAAAACCAAAGAGGAACATGAAGAACACTTGAGGTTAACGTTAGAAGTATTGAGAAGGGAGAAGTTGTATGCTAAATTTTCGAAATGCGAATTCTGAATCGAGAGAGTACAATTTCTTGGTCACGTAATCGATAAAGATGGAATTTCGGTAGATCCATCCAAAGTAGAAGCTGTGATTAACTGGGATCAGCCGAGAACGCCGTCAGAAGTAAGAAGTTTTCTTGGATTAGCAGGATATTATAGAAGATTCATACAAGATTTTTCCAAGATCGCAACTCCGTTAACAAATTTAACTCGAAAAGCTGTGAAATTTGTTTGGACGGAGAAGTGTGAGGAGAGTTTTCAAGAATTAAAGAAGAGGTTGAGTACAGCGCCTGTGTTATCTCTTCCGGATGATACAGGAAATTTTGTTATTTTTAGCGATGCGTCGCATAAAGGACTTGGCTGTGTGTTGATGCAAAACGGCAAAGTCATTGCGTATGCATCACGGCAGTTGAAGGATTTCGAGAAGGGTTACCCAACCCATGATTTGGAGTTAGCTGCAGTTATTTTTGCTTTGAAAATTTGGAGGCACTATCTTTATGGGGAGAAGTGTGAAATATATACGGACCACAAGAGTCTGAAATATATTTTTACACAGAAAGATTTGAATATGCGTCAAAGAAGATGGTTGGAATTAATCAAGGATTATGACTGTGAGATTTTATACCATCCGGGTAAGGCTAATGTGGTTGCCGATGCCTTAAGTAGAAAAGGTCGTGAGAAATTGATGATGTTGACTGCTCAGCAGAAGCTAATTACAGATATGGAGAAACTGAAGTTAGAAGTGAAGTATCCTATGGAGATTGATGAGAAGCTATTTCAGATGCAATCTGGTACAACTCTACTAGATAGAGTGAAGGAGGCTCAGCTTCAGGATGACGAATGCAAAAAGATAACATCGAAGATATCTGAAGGAACCGAACCAAGATTTAAGATGGATAAGGAAGGAATATTGAGATTTGAAAGCAGAATTTGGGTTCCGCCAGTACAAGGAATTAAGGAAGAAATTTTGAGTGAGACTCATAGTTCAAGATATTCGATTCACCCTGGTAGTACAAAAATGTACCAAGATCTTCGACAACATTTCTGGTGGCCGAATTTGAAACGTGATGTTGCAGAATGTGTTGCCAAACGCCTGACATGTCAGAAAGTTAAAGCAGAACATCAGAGACCGAGTGGATTACTACAACCGTTGGAGATCCCAGAATGGAAATGGGAATATATTACGATGGACTTCGTGGTTGGCCTTCCGACGACTCAGAAAGGCTACGACGCAGTATGGGTTATCGTTGACCGACTGACGAAATCCGCGCATTTCCTTCCTATCAAAATCAGATTTAACTTAGATCAGTTGGCAAGATTATATGTGAAAGAGATTGTTTCGAGGCACGGAGTGCCGGTGTCAATTGTTTCCGATAGGGATCCGCGCTTCACATCAAATTTTTGGAAACGTCTTCAGGAATGCATGGGTACACTACTGCGAATGAGTACAGCTGACCACCCACAAACAGACGGACAGAGCGAACGAACGATTCAAACACTGAAAGATATGTTACGAGCCTGTGTAATAGACTTCAAAGGAAATTGGGATGATCACCTACCGTTGGTAGAGTTCGGCTACAACAACAGTTACCACGCTAGTATTGGTATGCCACCTTACGAAGCGTTATACGGCAGAAAGTGCAGAACTCCGCTTATTGGGATGAAGTTGGTGAAAGACAATTGCTAGGGCCAGAATTGGTACAGCAGACGGCAAAAATAGTCAAAGTGATCCGAGCACGACTGGTAGCAGATCAAGATCGACAGAAGAAATACGCTGATCCACATCGTAAAAATATCGAGTTTGAACCAGGTAGTTATGTTTTCTTGAAGGTCTCTCCCTGAAAGGGAAAGATCAGGTTCGAAAAGAAAGGAAAATTGAGCCCAAGATTTATTGGACCCTTTGAGGTACTGCGAAGAATTGGAGAAGTTGTGTACGAGGTAGCCTTACCTCCAGCACTCGAGAATATCCACAACGTCTTCCATGTTTCTGTGTTACGACCTTACAAACCTGATTACAAGCATGTAATTGAATACGAACCCCTGCATTTTGAGAAAGATTTATCTTATGAAGAAATTCCTGTCCAAATTGTTGACCGAAAAGAACAAGTTCTCAGAAATAAAGTTATACCTTCTGTTAAGGTAATTTGGAGGAACCAAAATGCTGAAGAAGCTACGTGGGAACTCGAAGAGAATATGATGAAGAATTACCCTCATTTATTTACTTAATTATTTGTAAGCGATTCTGGGGACAGAATCTTTGTAAAGGGGGAGAATGTAACGGGTCGAATTTATTGAGTCGTGATTCTGGGGACAGAATCCTTTTAAGGGGGGAAAGTTGTGACGAACGAGAATTTTTGTAAATTAATTTTAATATTTATTGAATTAAACAAATATTTTTCGATGATTTAATTATTAGATTAAATAAGTAATCGATGCAATTGTGGTAGATTAATTTAATTTTATGTGCCACAGCGCTGCAGCGCCAAGGGCTCGGCCACAGCGCCACCGCGCCGTAGCGCGACTCCTTAGCACATTAGTGGCGCCGCAGCGCCACTCTCCAGAAAATGTCAGAAATGTATTTCTTTTAAAATGTTAAAGTCTAACAAGTGTTAGTGGATTGATGTAATGAACATGTAATCATGTTAGAGGTATTATGAGATGATAAAATAGTTGTTTAACATGTAATAAAATATTATATGTGAATTGAATTATTAAATACATAATTAGTTTGATAATTCATGAAGTATAAATTATGTGACAACGTGATAATTTGACTAAGTTTAGTCAATAATTAAAGTAGACAACGAGAATGGGTTATGTTGATTAGTTAGTAATTAACTGGTATTGAATGTGAATGGTATGTAGGATTTAATTCAAAGAACGTGCTTAGTTAAAGTGTAATCTACGCACGAGGCAAGTATCCTATCCCTAACTCCATTCTATTGAGCAAATTTATTTAAACTTAAATGTTACTTTTATGTTGAGCAAGTTTCCCTAACCCTACTTGTCATTATTGATCAAGTTTATTATTTATCTTGAATAAATTATCCTTGTTATTATTCAAGTTCAAGCATGATATTAAAGATTAATTATCTTTCCAAAGCATGATTCAGTTATACAATAATTGTCCTATTGTATACTTTTGAGATTTTTATTCAAATCAAATATCAATTATTGTTGAACCTTATTAGACTAGTGAACCTTATTGATTCAACTAGTCCATAGTTGATGAGCGTTCTAAATTTCAGAACCCTTGATGAATTTATCAAAACCAAACTTCTTTTGGTGCGGACTCGAATGTCAAACTGAGATGAACAACCCTATATAGGGGATTATTTACGCTTTAGCGCTAAGATATTGTGCACAATATGGTACTAAGGGCTGATCCCCCTAAGTACGAGAAGAAGGTCCATAGTCTTATGACTGTTAAAGGTTTCAAGTATAATCCTTGATAACCTAGGACATAGTTCAAGGTCTTATGACCCTCAGAATTTTTTTGATTCTTGTTATTCACTCTTGATTCAAAAGTTGAGTTTTTATTCAGATGTCTTTGATTTTTTCGCATGTTATTATACTGTTATTTCATTTTTATACTTGTGGGCATTTGTGCTCACTCTTGCTTAATAATAACATTGCAGTTAAGAACGAAAGAGCTGATGAACCCTCCACTAGTAAGGGCAAGGGCAAAGTTAGCAAATGATGAAGACCTGTTATTTATTAACTGATGTATTTATTTAAGACTTGAGTTATGTTGATGTTAAGACTTATTTATTTAGAATTCCGCATAGATGTTTTAAGGTTAGTTTAAACCTGGGATTGTATTATTATTATTATTCGAATGTTGTAATCCTTTTAAGGAGAAGTTTTATTCTATCTATTGCATGGTTTGCATTTATTATGGGTAGATAGATAAATGATATTGTACAGTGAACACCAAATCCCGTGGAATCGAAGTACCCGGATTTGGGGGTGTCACAGTCGAGATTGATTTACTTTAATCTGACGGTTCATATTTAAAGTAAAATCTTTTAAATAAAATATAATATATTCTATTTATAATCTAATAAAACGAATAATTTTATAAAAGATTTTACTATGTAAATACTATGCAGACACTATGCATAATAAAATATAATATATTCTAATTATTGTCTAATAAAACAGACAACTTTATAAAAGTATTCTGTTTTATTTAAAAAGATTTTACTATTAGCCTAATAAAACGAATAATTTTATAAAAGTATTCTGTTTTATATAAAAAGTTTTTCTGTTTTATTACATTAATAATACCAATAAAACAAAATTGAGTGACTTATCACGTAAGCCTCAATAATCAATACCGTATGCTACTATGCAACCATACGTATTACTGTACTTTTACTACCGAGTAGTTCAACAGTATTAATGATAAAACTTCTGCCGTTATTTTTATAAAATATTTTTATCGTTTTCTCAATCCGACAATAATTCTGTTGTGGGGCCACCAATAATTGTGTCATCGTACAAATATTTCTCGATAAAAATAATATTCCCCGACCAATCGAATATAATACAACAACTTGCATACTTTACAAAATTTATAAATACTACCCACAACTATAACATTATCTCAAATTAACACTATAATATTTTAAAAAATATATTTCGAAAAAATTAAATCTTTATTCATAAAATCTGGGGTTTCACAAATAATTTATATTATTTGAACAATATTATTAGATAGCATTATTGGCAATGTCTAAGGAAGTTCTGTCTAGGAGAGGTTATTTAATTGCGCGCCAATAAGGAAAAATCTTTACCGGAAGGCCCCATCTTTTGTAGGAACGACCTGGTTGTCATTATTATGATTCTATAATATTATTTGTGAATAATTAATTATTGATAAAAATGATAAGAAAATATTTATTTTATGTGGATATAAATGAATGAATTAATACTGAGGTATTTTATCAGTATTTTGTTAGAATGGAAAATTTTTAGAAAAATGATAATTATTAAAAATTAATATTTTATCTATATTATTATATTACATTATAAATGTATAATTTGATAATATAATAATATAATAGTGGTGATATTTTTACAATGAATGTGTAATATATTAATAAATGAGAAGGAAGAATATTTTTGTTACAATAAATGCTAAAAACATATTAAACATGTTGGTGGACCCTATTTTTGACTGAAATTTCATTATAACCTGCAAAATCTTCTGTATGTGGATTTCGGTCAATTTCTGTTTGGAATTTAGAAAAATTTAAAGCTACAAAGTTGTAGAGAATTGAATTTCCTATGGAATGGACATAATATTCAAATTTTTCTGATAAAAGGACTTTTTATTATGAATTATTGAAGTTCCAGAATATTGGGTCTGAATTAATTTTGTTATAAAAAATGTTTAAAACATATTTTGTGTGTTGGTGGGCCCCACTTATTGTTGCAAAATACTGAATTCAGATTTCTAAGGTGGGCGTAGGAAAATTTTTAATAAATATTATTATTTTTTTTAAATTTTCTACTTTAGTGTTCTAAATATTTTCCTATAAATAGGGTTCTTAGGTTAGAATTGAAAATCACACCAAAATCTGAAGTTTTCTCTCTCTATATTATCGAGCGTATTTTTATGGGTATTTTGATACTTTGAGTGTTGCTATACAGTGCAAGTTTTCTTCAGCGTTATATCTGATATTCCAGCCAAAAGTACTATTCTTTTGAGGTAAGGGATGTTATTTTCTTCGTAAATGATGTTATTCTTTCAATATCATTATATCAAAATATTGGTATGAATTTTATTATGAAATTTTTACTTTTTCATGTAGAGGTTACTATTCACGAGTCACGAGTTACTATTCACGAGTACTATTCACGAAGTATAATGATTTTTCTTATAAAATTTCTATCTTTTAGTGTCGGGGTTACTATTCACGTATACGGCACTATTCACGAATATAACATTATTCAAAAAAAAATTAAATTTTTTTTTCTGTGTCCAAGATTGTCTGTTATGGTTCCTATCTTTGATTGGATCTATGTTTTGATCTTCATTTTTGATTTCTGCTCCACAATTGATTATTACGGAGTATTTTTTTAACTTGGATAAACTGAAGTATGAATCCCTATTCTTTGTCTTTTTATCTATCTGGATTCGTTTTCTTGAAAATATTTTTATCATCCTCAGTCCTAAATGGTGATATAATTGAATATCTTTGGCCTGTAGTGCGAAGATGAATGATTATTTGATGAATATCTTTGACCCGTAGTGCAAAGACGGACATGTGTTGAGATGAACATGACCAACTGGTGATACAAATGAATATCTTTGGCCCGTAATGCAAAGATGAATATTTGATGATTGATGTTATAGGGATAAAATATTGATGATGGACTTTTAAATTCATAGATGATAGTAGATTTCATTCTCTACTTAACTCTTCTAATGAATTATTGTTTTCGCTGCAGTTGTTGATCTAAAACTTGTTGTCTATTATATTCTATCAGATTTTTCCCTGTTGAGGACTAAGGATAATTTGTTCTACATTATGTTAGTTATAATGTTCTTTACTGGGCTAGTTGAGCTCACCCTTTTCCTTTTTGTTCTATTTTTCTTCTTAGGAGGCGAGAATATAGCGAGAACTAGTCAGGGTGTGGAGTGATAGTTCAAGATAGTTGTTTTAGTAGTTCTCACTATTTTGTAAAATAGTGTATCAATAATTGTAATGAGAACTTATTTGAGTTTGAATATTGTCTAGAAGATAATATTTGTATTTAAACTTACAGTATATGTGTTGTCGTATTTTGCACGATAATTGTAATAATAAAGTTGTAGTTGTTTTCTGTACCATGTATTTCGCGACTCAGAATTGGTTGGGTGGATTGGACCTATTTTGGGGGCGTCATAGTTGGTATCAGAGCTTAGGGATATAGTCTCTGGCGGAGATCGAGGAATAGAACTAGGAGAAGAGAGACGAGTAAATCCTTCGCTAGTGTGTCTTACCTAAATTTATTTGGTATTTAATTGGTCGATCAGAATATAGGGGTATTATGTGGTATGTCAATTTCTTTAATTAACCCTTGTTTTGTGGTAGTATTTGAGAATGACAGCTAAAAATGTTAACAATAGAGTGAATGAGATCGTTGAGACACCTCTAATCACCAACCAGGATAATGTGATGTCAGGCGAAGAAGAAATTAGAGATATCCATGTGGTGAGTGAAGAATTAATAGTTGCACCCGAATTAGTCGCAGAGGTAGCAGCTGAGAGTGAGGAAGAAGAGGAACCTGAGGAGGATTTATTAAGAGAATTTTATGATCGAAATGTAGAATTGCAAAATCGTATTCATGAGTTAGAAGAGTAGGCTGAAGAACGGCAAGCGGTCGTGGAGCAAAGGGATACAATAATTCAAAATTGTGTTACCCGATATGCAATGCTTGAACAGAAGCGCTCTTTGGCAGAGTATAAGATATTAGAGCTAGAATCGGAGAATGCTATTATCAAAGTTCTGATGAAAGAAGAAACAACTGAACGAATGAGAATAGAGGATGCATGGGTAAAAGCCGCACGACGAGTTGATATTGAAAAAAAAAGACGTCTGATCTAAGAAGGCCAAAATGGATGAAATAGATTTCGCTTTTTGGACAGCAATTGAGAGAATCCAACATCAAGTTCGGAATTACCCTGTGCACAGCGGTTAACCCCAATTCGATATGGATCGGAGAGTAATGATTCAAATCATGGATCAAGAATGCAACGAAGTAATTGAGGGTGGAATGCACTCTATAGCAAAGTTAAGTCCAGTTGGGACGATGATACCAAAGGCAATCCCAGACAAGTCAAGGTCAGAGTTCAAGGGAGAGCGTTTGTCGTGACTTCCCAAAATACGAGGAACCCAAACGAAGTTATCACGGGTTAGTTAATCATAAATTCTTGCGAAGTCTATACCTTATTAGATACCAGTTCTACCCATTCTTTTATTTCTCCTGCTTGTGCTCAACGTTTGAACTTGACTTCTGAGAAATTAGACTTTGACTTATCTGTTGAAATTCCATTAGGAGAAACTTTCGTTACATCCACTATTTATAAAATTTGCTTGATTCAGGTTGGCACCATCACTTTACCTGTGATCTCATTTCTTTGAAAATACTTGCATTTGATGTGATTTTAGGGATTGATTGGTTAACCACTCATCATGCTAAAATTAATTATTTTCGTAAGGTTGTTAGTTTTCATATTCCTAACCAACCTGTTGTACGAATTCAAGCAACCAAACCACTAAAGTCAATCACATTCATATCAAGCCATAAAGTCATTCGTTTATTGAAAAACGGATGTCATGCTTTCTTAGCCATTTCATGGATTTAAACAAAAATACGTCAGATTTGAATAATATTTCTGTTGTTAGTGACTTTCCTTACGTATTTCATGAAAAACTTTCTGGCCTACCCCCAGATCGTGATATTGAATTTTGTATTAACTTTGAACCCGGTACAAAACTCATTTCTAAAATCTCATATCGAATGACTCCTATTTGAACTTCAAGAGTTAAAAACCCAACTACAGGAGTTGGTACCCTAGCCTCTATCTGGTGACTTCCTTTATAAAATGCACCGAAGCCAGACTCTCCGTAGGGGACGTCATATTCGTGCGATGGTAAACTGATAGGTGTCATTGTGACGTGCTATCCAAGATTGGGATATGAGTCACAGTTGAGAGCAACCTCAGTCAGTAATCGAAATACGTAGTTTTCTAGGCTTAGTTGGTTATTATCGGAGATTTGTAAAAGAATTTTCTCGAATCGCTACTCCATTAACTCAGCTGACTTGAAAAGATACAAAATTCTAATGGAGCGAGGAATACGAGAAGAGCTTCCAAGAACTCAATATGCGGCAACGACGTTGGCTCGAGCTGTTGAAAGATTACGATCATACCATCCAATACAATCCTGGAAAAGCAAACGAGGTAGCTGACGCATTGAGAAGAAAATTGTATGCGGTTATGAGTGCGATGTTTTTAACACAAAGACCCAATTCGTATAACATACAAATGATGAAGATAGAGACTTTAGGGACCCACGTGATGATGTCAAATATACGAGTAGAATCGACTTTAATCGATAAAATTAAAACCGCTCAAGCTATACACTCGGAGTTGATGAATATAAAGAAGAAGGTGTAAGAAGGCGTTATTATAGAAGTAAGAGTCGATGAAAAGAAGAAAACTCAACCTTCGATTTATTGGTCTGTTTTCCTAGATCGATTAGGGAATGTGTGTAACGACCCCAAAATAGGTCCATTCCATCCAACCTATTCTGAGTCGCCAAATACATGGTACAGAAAACAACTACAACTTTATTACAACAATTGTCGTGCAAAATACAACAACACATATGCCGTGAGTTTGGATACAAATATATACCAAATGTGACTCATGTTCCAACCATGGACATCACCTCACAATGACACCTTACATAAAGGTATAGTCAAAAACTATTTTAGAAATTAGAATCTTTAGGAAGTGCTCAAGGAAACCTTCGTACATGGGAGGCCATGCGTCTAGGTTATGATAGATATCATATGGCCACAGAATTATTCTTAGTTGACCCAATAGACCCCAAAGAAAAACGAGAAGATTACTATCATATTCTTCCCAATGGTGAGTCTTCTCTTGACATATCATTATCTCTACTGTCTCTAATTGAGAATTATATTTCAAACAAACACCAAGATTATATAGGTAGTGCTCGTATATATACTCAGCAAGTGGATGAGCACATCCCTGTCTTATGATGACACGAGGTTGTATGTCGTTAGACATCTTGTATGATAGTGGCAAACCACCCTTCCAACGTTGGGTACACCTTACCCTATTGGATTCACCAAATAAAACTACTAAATGAACTTTTCTATACTGCTTCGGGAGAACATCCACAGCTAGAGACCACCGTTCTATTTCTCCGTTACCCTCGCTCGACCCAGCTACACTCTTATTACCTAAAAGGAATTGTGAAGCAAAAGGGTGAGCACAACTAGCTCAGTAAAGTATATCATGACTAAAGATAATTAAATTATCAATAGCCTTCATCAATAATAAATCAGAGATTTAGAACATATGGTAAATGATAAAAATTTCAACCATAGTTGCAGCGGAACGAGCAATCCATTAGAAGAGTCAAATAGACTATAAAGTCTATTATCTTCCCCATGTTAAAAATCCATCAACAATATTTTATTCCTGTAACATCAATCAACAATTCTGGTCCACAATCATATGAATAACTCATAATCATAACTGTAGTTCTAAATTTCTCTTTCTCATCCAGGACGAAGATAATTTTCATCACCTATCTTTACCTGAAACATCAAAGATCATAGTTATACCAAATCACATTTCCTGTTCATAATCATACTAATAACTTCATCTTTGCACTACGACCAAAGATATTTATTTGTATCACCAGTTGGTCATGTTCATCTCAACACCTGCTCATCTTTGCACTACTGGCCAAATATATTCAACAACATGTCATCTTTGCACTACGGGCCAAAGATATTCATCAACAATTCATCTTTGCACTACGGGCCAAAGATATTCATCAACAATTCATCTTTGCACTACAGGCCAAAGATATTCCTCAACAGTTCATATTTGTACTACGGCCAAATATATTCATCAACAGTTCATATTTGCACTACAGGCCAAATATATTAATATCTCAAAGAAATATATAATCATTTATATAAACAATAATTATAACCATGTTGATCATTTCACCTTTGCACTTAAGCTAAAGATATTCAATTATAAATTCAATGGTCATGATCATACTAGTCAATAATTCAACTTTGCACTACTGGCCAAAGAGAACCCAAAGTCATGATCATACCAATAATCTACCCATCTTTACACTCAAGTGAAAGAGAATTTCAACATCAGGATTATAAAAATATTATATATGATAATAAAAACAATATGATCAACATATAGATTTAATCTCAAGAGTAATATTCATAAATCAACTACAATTTGGTTAGAAAAAGAAACCAATTTTATCGTGAATAGTAACTCGTGAATAGTAACTCATGAATAGTAACTCCGACACAAAAAGGTAAAAATTCCACAATAAAATACATACCAATATTTCGGTATAATGATATTGAAAGAATAATATTTCTTAAGCTTATAAACAATTTATTTTAATTGTTTACACTTTACTAAATAATGCATTTAATCATTCTAAAATGTCAAACTCATAAGATTTCATTACCAATAACCAAAACCCTCATAAAAAATCTGCATATACCTCATATAGGATTCTCAAGTCATAAAATTCTATTTTCCAATTTTCTTACTTCACAAAACCTATTTAATTCATTTACTCATAACTAGACTATTTTCATGAAAAATATCAAATCAATTCCAAAAATATTTCTTTTCTGGGATTTAGCATAATATAGTCCCATAGTGAACATATATTTTTCTCAGAATTTTTAAAAGTCATTTACTATTTTTTATATGGCCAAAACAGTCGAATATTTAGACATTTATCATAAATTATATTTTTGTCCAAAAATTCTGAAATTTACAGAGTATACTTCTATCATATACATGTACTGTCAATAAAAATTTCATCAATTTTGGAGTTAACCACAAGGAACTATAAGCGGTTACTTTTAAAATAGTCTTTTCTCATAAAATTCATAACTCTCAATCTATACATCCAAAAATCACCATTTTTGGACACAATTAAGAAAACTCATCAAAATATCATTTCAAATTTTTCCAGAATTTTTGAAGGTCAGAAAAATTACGAAACTGAAAAATATAACAACCCTTAAAATCCCTTACTATCCCTTACCTCAAAAGAGCAGTACTTCTGATCGGTATGCAAAGCCAAAGGAAACTTGTACGGAATAGCAACTCTCAAAGTATCTAAATACTCACAAAATATGCTTCATAATATAGAGAGAAAACTTGTTTCTGGTGTGATTTTCAATTCTAACTTAGCCCTCTATTTATAGGAAAATTTTAGTAGGCTTGACCTGCAACCTGATGGCTTTACCTGCTACTATTCTCACCCACCACATTTGAAATATAATTCAGCACATTTCTTCACCAACCACAAGTGGGGCCCACCAATTCTAGAATTTTCTATCAAAATGATAAACTCCGAAAATTTAACAATTTCTGAACCAGTCATCTTGTAAAATTCATAATAAATCATACGTTCATTTTTAACGGTTCAAAATTTGTGGGCATATACTCAACTTATATATGTATAACATATCCAAAAATTATCACGATCCAACGGTCGGATTAAAAATTATAACCCCCGTAAAATATCTCAAAAACTCTGATTTTTAATACCTCCATTCTGACAAAAATACGGATAAAAACTTCAACATTAACTCCTTCATTTTTAACCACAAAAATATATCCCTCGTTTATATCCACATAAAATAAATATTTCCTTATCATATGAATCAATAATTAATTATTCACAAATAATATTACAGAATCACATTTATGACAACCAGGCCGTTCCCAGGAAAGAGGGGGCTTTTCAATAAGGATTTCTCCTTACTAGCGCGTAATTAGATGACCAAACCTCTCCTTAGACAAAACTTTCTAGATATTGCCAATAATGCTATCTAATAATATTATTCAAATAATATGAATTATTGATCTGATAATAGAAAATACTGTGCAACAATAATTATTGAAACAACAATAATATAAAATATCAACGCAGCAATTATTGAATCAATAAAATAAAATATTGAACAGTAATTACTGTAACAATTATTGAGTAGTGCCTTCTTACGTAAGAATCAATAATTTCAAAAATACTATGCAATACCGTGTGCTACTGTGCAATAACGCGTATTACTGTATTTTAACCACCGGAAAATTCAACAGTGTTAACGGTAACAACTACGCCGTTATTTCTAAAAACTCAAATTTGTCGTTTTCTTCACCCGACAGTTATTCTGTTATGGGGCCCATAAATGGCTGCGCCGTCGTACGAATATTCCCCGACAGAAAGAATATTTCACGACCAAACGAATATTCTCCGACAACAATGATTATTTTATAACCACTTGTGTATTTTGAAAAAAAAATCATATATCACCCTTAACTTTAAACTTTTATCAATTTAACCATTTACTGAATAGAAAAATTGAATACTTTTATTTCATAAAATTTGGGGTCTTACAATCTCCCCTCCTTATGAAATTTCGTCCTCGAAATTTGCGTACCTGGTATTTCGAAGAGTTGAGAATACCTTACTTTTATTTCAGATTTCATCTTCCCTGTCATCATAATTTCTCCATTGCTAGTCTCCTGTATTTCAGATATCATTCTAGAATACAGCTTCAAAATAAGGGTTAATTGAACAAATTAACATATCACATAATATCCCGATATTATGACTGACCAACAAATAAGCTTAGGTAGGACACACTAGCGAAGGACTTATTCATCTCTCCCTTCCTAGTTGTATTCCCCGATCTCCGTCAGAGATCATATCCCTAAGCTCTGATACCAAATGTAACGACCCCAAAATAGGTCCATTCCATCCAACCTATTCTGAGTCGCCAAATACATGGTACAGAAAACAACTACAACTTTATTATAACAATTGTCGTGCAAAATACAACAACACATATGCTGTGAGTTTGGATACAAATATATACCAAATGTGACTCATGTTCCAACCGTGGACATCACCTCACAATGACACCTTACATAAAGGTATAGTCAAAAACTATTTTAAAAATTAGAATCTTTGGGAAGTGCTCAAGGAAACCTTCGTACATGGGAGGCCATGCGTCTAGGTTATGATAGATATCATATGGCCACAGAATTATCCTTGGTTGACCCAATAGACCCCAAAGAAAAACGAGAAGATTACTATCATATTCTTCCCAATGGTGAGTCTTCTCTTGACTTATCATTATCTCACTGTCTCTAATTGAGAATTATACTTCAAACAAACACCAAGATTATATAGGTAGTGCTCGTATATATACTCAGCAAGTGGATGAGCACATCCCTGTCTTATGATGACACGAGGTTGTATGTCGTTAGACATCTTGTATGATAGTGACAAAACACCCTTCCAACGTTGGGTACACCTTACCCTATTGGATTCACCAAATAAAACTACTAAATGAACTTTTCTTTACTGCTTCGGGAGAACATCCACAGCTAGAGACCACCGTTCTATTTCCCCGTTACCCTCGCTCGACCCAGCTACACTCTTATTACCTGAAAGGAATTGTGAAGCAAAAGGGTGAGCACAACTAGCTCAGTAAAGAATATCATGACTAAAGATAATTAAATTATCAATAGCCTTCATCAATAATAAATCAGAGATTTAGAACATATGGTAAATGATAAAAATTTCAACCATAGTTGCAGCGGAACGAGCAATCCATTAGAAGAGTCAAATAGACTATAAAGTCTATTATCTTCTCCATGTTAAAAATCCATCAACAATGTTTTATCCCTGTAACATCAATCAACAATTCTGGTCCACAATCATATGAATAACTCATAATCATAACTGTAGTTCTAAATTCCTCTTCTCATCCAGGACAAAGATAATTTTCATCACCTATCTTTACCTGAAACATCAAAGATCATAGTTACACCAAATCACATTTCCTGTTCATAATCATACTAATAACTTCATCTTTGCACTACGACCAAAGATATTCATTTGTATCACCAGTTGGTCATGTTCATCTCAACACCTGCTCATCTTTGCACTACTGGCCAAATATATTCAACAACATGTCATCTTTGCACTACGGGCCAAAGATATTCATCAACAATTCATCTTTGCACCACGGGCCAAAGATATTCATCAACAATTCATCTTTGCACTACAGGCCAAAGATATTCCTCAACAGTTCATATTTGTACTACGGCCAAATATATTCATCAACAGTTCATATTTGCACTACAGGCCAAATATATTAATATCTCAAAGAAATATATAATCATTTATATAAACAATAATTATAACCATGTTGATCATTTCACCTTTGCACTTAAGCTAAAGATATTCAATTATAAATTCAATGGTCATGATCATACTAGTCAATAATTCAACTTTGCACTACTGGCCAAAGAGAACCCAAAGTCATGATCATACCAATAATCTACCCATCTTTACACTCAAGTGAAAGAGAATTTCAACATCAGGGTTATAAAAATATTATATATGATAATAAAAATAATATGATCAACATATAGATTTAATCTCAAGAGTAATATTCATAAATCAACTATAATTTGGTTAGAAAAAGAAACCAATTTTATCGTGAATAGTAACTCGTGAATAGTAACTCATGAATAGTAACTCCGACACAAAAAGGTAGAAATTCCACAATAAAATACATACCAATATTTCGGTATAATGATATTGAAAGAATAATATTTCTTAAGCTTATAAACAATTTATTTTAATTGTTTACACTTTACTAAATAATGCATTTAATCATTCTAAAATGTCAAACTCATAAGATTTCATCACCAATAACCAAAACCCTCATAAAAAATCTGCATATACCTCATATAGGATTCTCAAGTCATAAAATTCTATTTTCCAATTTTCTTACTTCACAAAACCTATTTAATTCATTTACTCATAACTAGACTATTTTCATAAAAAATACCAAATCAATTCCAAAAATATTTTTTTTCTGAGATTTAGCATAATATAGTCCCATAGTGAACATATATTTTTCTCAGAATTTTTAAAAGTCATTTACTATTTTTCATATGGCCAAAACAGTCGAATATTTAGACATTTATCATAAATTGTATTTTTGTCCAAAAATTCTGAAATTTACAGAGTATACTTCTATCATATACATGTACTCTCAATAAAAATTTTATCAATTTTGGAGTTAACCACAAGAAATTATAAGCGGTTACTTTTAAAATAGTCTTTTCTCATAAAATTCATAACTCTCAATCTATACATCCAAAAATCACCATTTTTGGACACAATCAAGAAAACTCATCAAAATATCATTTTAAATATTTCCAGAATTTTTGAAGGTCAGAAAAATTACGAAACTGAAAAACATAACAACCCTTAAAATCCCTTACTATCCCTTACCTCAAAAGAGCAGTACTTCTGATCGGTATGCAAAGCCGAAGGAAACTTGTACTGAATAGCAACTTTCAAAGTATCTAAATACTCACAAAATATGCTTCATAATATAGATAGAGAAAGAGAGAAAACTTGTTTCTGGTGTGATTTTCAATTCTAACTTAGCCCTCTATTTATAGGAAAATTTTAGTAGGCTTGACCTGCAACCTGATGGCTTTACCTGCTACTATTCCCACCCACTACATTTGAAATATAATTCAGCACATTTCTTCACCAACCACAAGTGGGGCCCACCAATTCTAGAATTTTCCATCAAAATGATAAACTCCAAAAATTTAACAATTTCTGAACCAGTCATCTTGTAAAATTCATAATAAATCATACGTTCATTTTTAACGGTTCAAAATTTGTGGGCATATACTCAACTTATATATGTATAACATATCCAAAAATTACCACGATCCAACGGTCGGATTAAAAATTATAACCCCCGTAAAATATCTCAAAAACCCTGATTTTTAATACCTCCATTCCGACAAAAATACGGATAAAAACTTCAACATTAACTCCTTCATTTTTAACCACAAAAATATATCCCTCGTTTATATCCACATAAAATAAATATTTCCTTATCATATGAATCAATAATTAATTATTCACAAATAATATTACAGAATCACATTTATGACAACCAGGCCGTTCCCAGGAAAGAGGGGGCTTTCCAATAAGGATTTCTCCTTACTAGCGCGCAATTAGATGACCAAACCTCTCCTTAGACAGAACTTTCTAGACATTGCCAATAATACTATCTAATAATATTATTCAAATAATATGAATTATTGATCTGATAATAGAAAATACTGTGCAGCAACAATTATTGAAACAACAATAATATAAAATATCAACGCAGCAATTATTGAATCAATAAAATAAAATATTGAACAGTAATTACTGTAACAATTATTGAGTAGTGCCTTCTTACGTAAGAATCAATAATTTTAAAAATACTATGCAATACCGTGTGCTACTGTGCAATAACGCGTATTACTGTATTTTAACCACCGGGAATTCTAACAGTGTTAACGGTAACAACTACGCCGTTATTTGTAAAAAATCAAATTTGTCGTTTTCTTCACCCGACAGTTATTCTGTTATGGGGCCCACAAATGGCTGCGCCGTCGTACGAATATTTCCCGACAGAAAGAATATTCCACGACCAAACGAATATTTCCCGACAACAATGATTATTTTATAACCACTTGTGTATTTTGAAAAAAAATTCATATATCACCTTAACTTTAACCTTTTATCAATTTAACCATTTACTGAATAGAAAAATTGAATACTTTTATTTCATAAAATTTGGAGTCTTACAATGTGGCTTATAGACCCGCATTACCACCAAGCATGTCTCGTGTTCATAACATTTTCCAAATATATGTGTTTCGTAAATATGTGAAAGACCTGAACCACATTATTGAGTTAGAATCAGACAAGATAGCCGAAGATTTAACGTACGAGGACGTACCTGTCAAGATCTTGGATAGGAAGGAGCATATCCTACGCACAATGGTTATACTACAAGTCAAAGTTTTGTGGAGGAACCATGCAATTGATAAAATGACCTGGGAGTTGGAAATTGAAATGAAAGCGAGGTATCCTCACCTTTTCGAAACACAAGGTACGTACGTCAATTTCAAGGACAAAATTTCATAAGGAAGGGAGGTAGTAAGACCCCAAATTATTTTTTTTTAATAAAATAGAACTTCCTCTATTTATTATTTTGAAATAGTAAGGGGTTGATTTGATTAATGTGGTTAGTTATGAGTAAAATGCGCAAATATTTTTTAATAAGCAAGTGGTTATAAAATAATCATTGTTGTCGGGGAATATTCGTTTGATCGTGAAATATTCTTGTTGTCGGAGAATATTCATACGACGACGCAACCTTTTGTGGGCTCCATAACGGAAAGCGAGAATGAAGAAAACGACAAGTATGAGTTTTTATAAATAACGGCGTAGTTGTTACCGTTAACACTGTTGAAAAACTCGGTGGTTAAAACATAGTAATACGCGGTGTTGCATAGTAGCACACGGTATTGCACTAATTATTGATTCTTACGTAAGAAGACACTACTCAATAATTGTTACAATAATTACTGTTCAATATTTTATTTTATTGATTCAATAATTGTTGCGTTGATATTTTATATTGTTGATTCAATAATTATCATTGCACAGTATTTTAAATTATCAGATCAATAATTTATATTATTTGAATAATATTATTAGATAGCATTATTGACAATGTCTAAGGAAGTTCTGTCTAGAAGAAGTTATTTAATTGCGCGCCAATAAGGAGAAATATTTACCGGAAGGCTCCCTCTCTCCTGAGAATGACCTGATTGTCATTATTGTGCTTCTGTAATATTATTTGTGAATAATTAATTATTGATAAAAATGATAAGAAAATATTTATTTTATATGAATATAAATGAATGAATTAATGCTGAGGTGTTTTATCAGTATTTTATCGGAATGGGAAAATTTTTTAGAAATGTGACAATTATTAAAAATTGATATTTTATATATATTATTATATTACATTATAAATGTATAATGTGATAATATAATAATATAATAACGGTGATATTTTTACAATGAATGTGTGATATATTAATAAATGAGGAGGAAGAGTATTTTTGTTACAATAAATGCTAAAAACATGTTAAACATGGTGGTGGATCTAATTTTTGACTGAAATTTGATTATAGCTTGCAAAATCATCCGTGTGTGGATTTCGGTCAATTTCTGTTCGGAATTTGGGAAAATTTAAAGCTACAAAGTTGTAGAGAATTGAATTTCCTATAAAATAGACATAAGATTCAAAATTTTCTGATAAAAAGACTATTTATTATGAATTATTGAAGTTCCGGAATATTGGGTCTGAATTAATTTTGTTACAAAAAATATTTAAAACATGTTTTGTGTGTTGGTGGGCCCCACTTATTGTTGCAAAATGTTGAATTCAAATTTTTAAGGTAGGCGTAGGAAATTTTTTAATAAATATTATTATTTTATTAAATTTTCTGCTTTGGTGTTCTAAGTATTTTTCTATAAATAGGGTGCTTAGGTTAGAATTGAAAATCATACCAGAATCTGAAACTTTCTCTCTCTATATTATCGAGCGTATTTTTGTGAGTATTTTGATACTTTGAGTGTTGTTATACGGTGCAAATTTTCTTCAGCGTTATATCTGATATTCCAGCTAGAAGTACTATTCTTTTGAGGTAAAGGATGTTATTTACTTCGTAAATGATGTTATTATTTCAATATCATTATATCAAAATATTGATATAAATTTTATTATGAAATTTTTATCTTTTCATGTCGAGGTTACTATTCACGAGTACTATTCACGAAGTATGATAATTTTTCTTGTAGAATTTCTACCTTTTAGTATCGGGATTACTATTCACATATACGGCACTATTCACGAATACGACACTATTCACAAAAAATTTAAATTTTCTTTTCTGTGTCCAAGATTGTCTGTTATGGTTCCTATCTTTGATTGAATCTATGTTTTGATCTTCATTTTTGATTTTTGCACCACAATTGATTATTACGGAGTATTTTTTTAACTTGGATAAACATAAGTACGAATCCCTAACCTTTGTCTTTTTATCTATCTGAATTCGTTTTCTTGAAAATATTTTTATCATCCTCAGTCTTAAATGGTGATATAACTGAATATCTTTGGTCTGTAGTGCAAAGATGAATCATTATTTGATGAATATCTTTGGACCGTAGTACAAAGATGGACAGGTGTTGAGATGAACATGACCAACTGGTGATACAAATGAATATCTTTGGCCCGTAGTGCAAAGATGAATATTTGATGATTGATGTTAAAGGGATAAATTATTGATGATGGACTTTTAAATTCATAGATAATAGTAGATTTCATTATCTACTTAACTCTTCTAATGAATTGTTGTTTCCGCTGCAGTTGTTGATCTAAAACTTGTTGTCTATTGTATTCTATTAGATTTTTTCATGTCGAGGACTAATGATAATTTGTTCTATATTATCTTAGTCATAATGTTCTTTACTGGACTAGTTAAGCTCACCCTTTTCCTTTTTATTCTATTTTTCTTCTTAGGAGACGAGAATATATCGGGAACTAGTCGGAGTGTAGAGTGATGGTTCAAAATAGTTGTTTTAGTAGTCCTCACTATTTTATAAAATAGTGTATCAATAATTGTAATGATGACTTATTTGAGTTTGAATACTATCTAGAAGATAATATTTGTATTTAAAATCACAGTATATGTGTTGTCGTATTTTGCATGATAATTGTAATAATAAAGTTGTAGTTATTTTTTGTACCATGTATTTGACGACTAAAAATAGGTTGGATGGATTGGGCCTATTTTGGGGGCGTCACACTCTATCTCTGTCTTAGCTAATTGGGTAACTGGGGGCAAAAGTGTCCAGAAGTTTGATTAAACACGTCCGCTAGTAAGTCTAGCGGACGTCGTACTCCCATTTTAAATTTCAACCATCTATTTGTTAAACGGAGGGTTAAGATGCTATATGTCACTTTTTATTCCATAACATATAGATGGATCATGCCCCTATATATATATATATATATATATATATATATATATATATATATATATATATATATATATATATATATAATAGATGAAAGGTACAATTACAAACTAAATATGAAAAAAAAATCTTATATTGTGAGCGTAAAGGTAAGGCTGTAAACGAGTCAAACAGTTCGGGTTTGATTTAGGCTCGACTCGTAAAAATACGAGAAAAACTTAGATTCGTTAATAATATGATTCAAATTTGATCATAAAAAATAGTTCGAATAAAAATATGAGTAGAATATGTGCAAGTTATACTCGACTCGTTTAAGATTAAAACTTCTCGAATTCTCAATTGTGATTTGATACATAATCGATTGATACAAATTCGATTAGATAGTCGATACATTCTCTTATAGTACATACAAAATTAAATCGAAGTTGGTTAATTAATTATTATTATTTTGTTTTATTTTTAATTTTAATTTTAATTGTGATTTTATATTTATAAAGTGTAATAGTAATTATATTTTCTCATTTATAAGTAAAATAAGAAATTTAATTTATAATTATATTTATTATAAAACTAATTGTTATGTGGAGACTCGAATTCGAGTTTGAATTTGGAGCTCGCGATTAGTTTGAATATACTTCGATCCGGCTCGGATCGAATTCGAGTAATAAATATTTGAATCGAGTTGAATCTGAGTATGATTTTTCAAATACAATTCAAATTCGAGTACCTCTATATTCGTTTCGCTTCGCTTCGATTCGTTTACAACATGTTTTAAAAGTTTTTTAAATTATCATCACATGTACTGCAAATTATATATTTAAAAAATAAAAATTATTTTGATCGCTCAATTTTTTTTAATAAAAAACTTATAAAATTCATTATTGTATAATAAAATACTCCTAACTTTATATTAATTTAAAATTTTTAATTAATACCCATGCTTTGCAAAGATAAGAAAACTAGTTTTTGAATAACTTTATCTAATTTCACTCAATGGTTTTTGGTACAAAAGAGACCAAAAAGCCTATAATCTACTCATATAATAAATTTAGAAGATCACGGGAAACGTAAAATAAAGGAATAAATATAATTAAGGACTCATGAGATAATAATAAAATATACTAATTCGCATATTAGAACAAGATGTTTAACCTTTTAATTGAGTGTTTTTTTATTATGTTTGAAATTTTTTAGGTAATTATACGTGTATTTTTTTTTGTAAGTAAATATTTTTTATTTATTATCACTAATTTATAATTGTAAATTACTTATTTCGTTTCCTTAATTTTGAGCTCTTCTATAAGGATATAATAATTGGATACAAGTAATTTATAATTTTATATATTTATATTTTAAGATCAAAATATAAATAGATAAAATTATAAAATACTAATGTCCAATTATAATACCTGCATAAAATTTTTCTTTTTTCTTTGTCAATCTAATCTGTTTTTTGCATATGTTTGAATTTATTTTAAACATATCTCAAAACGATAAAAGTGAGGATGAGTTGAGTTGATATAGTAAGTTATTTTAAAAAAACAAATAATTTCTTAATTTTCAACTAATCATTTTTACAATTTTACCCCTTCGAGTAATTACTTGTCGAAAATCTTCCTTAGTATTAACGGAGCTATTTCACAAAAGCCAAGAACAAAAATATTAAATTAATTAATATTCCATTTCTTTATTAAGCCACACATTACAAAATACAAACCACAAACTAAAGTAGAAGCTATTTAAACTTTAAGCCAGTTGATTAGTGATTAGAAGGGTAGAATAAAAGTTAATCATCACACAACAAAAGTAGAACCCCCATTCAATTCAACAATTTCTTTTTATCAGATACATTTATTGTTTTTGGTAAGCTGTCAGACCCAGAAAGAGAAAACCTTGATTGATATATGATCGATCCATTGATCTGTCTGGAGACAACAAGAATCTGGAAAAACATTCTTCAAATCTCTCGGGTTATTCAAGTTTTAGAGAGAGAAAGAAACAAAGGAGGAGGGATTAGTGTGTTTATATTCATGTATATGTGTTAGATATTGATAGATATAGTTATAGATATAGAGAGAGAAAGGGAAGTTGATAGAGAAATGATGGAATGGAGAAGAAGTTGAAGAAGAAAGATGGCGAGGGGAGAGTGGGGGTATAATGGGGGGAGAGCTAAATGGTGTTCTTACAGGCGGACTACTCTCATTATATGTTCAATCAACATTGGGGTTTCTTTATATGTTCTCCATACTCTGTATACTTCCCTGTATAACTACCCTTTTAACGATTCACAAAACGGTATGTGCTTTGATTTTTTCAGTTTTGCACTTCATTTTGGTTGATATTTTGAAGAACCCATTTGCCAATTGGGTTAAATTTGCTATTTTCGTGATGTTTAATGCTTGTATGTTCATGGGTTTGTTGTAAATTTAGCTGCTAGGTATACCCCAGATCAGATTAGGAAAATGGAAGAATCAATTCGAATTCGAAAAGCCTCTGAACCCATTGAGCTTATAAAACTGGTAACATTTTAGGTTTTTGATAATTGGCATTGATTAAATTTACATTTGATTATCTGAGCTATTTGTTGGATAGCTAACTGATTAAGTGTATATTTGTTGTGCCAAAAGGTGAAACAATTTAAGGATAATTTTTTAAGAGAAGAGAAGATGATTGATTTGCCGCAGCCTATGAAACGGAAGATAGCTGATGAGATTCTGCAAAGGCTGAGAGGGTTGAATGTTAGTTCCAATGCTACTGTACAGAATGGTAGGTCTGCCATCAGTTTGCTGAGTCTCTTTACCAATGTTTTGCAATTATTGTCTTCACCTATTTTGTGAGCTTAGTATTAGCATAAATGTCTATGTATATATATATATACGGTCCGGATCTTAAGCTCACCCCTTATCTAGCTCACCTTGCTCACCCCCTTTAGCGACGGACCGGGCGACGATTCGGTCCGTCGCTATATGTTCGGTCCGTCATTATATGTTATTCGTCGTTAAAAGTTAAAACGACGATCTATATATAGCGACGGACCGAATTGTCGTTCGGTCCATCGCTAAAGGGGGGTGAGCAAGGTGAGCTAAATAAGGGGTGAGTTTAAGATCCGGACCGTATATATATATATATATGTGTGTGTGTGTGTGTGTGTGTGTGTGTGTGCACGCGCGCGCGCACGTGTAATATATAATCAAGGTTCTGCTTGGGATTTTGCACTTTGCAGTTTCTCTATGATGATATTTCTATTGGAACTTTTTCCTTTAATTCTTCACTGTCTGCTTTAGAAGCTAAGTGTAATACTGTAATCCATGTTCTTATGAACAACACAATATAAGTATCCAAATAATTTTCTTAATTTTTTTTGCCGAGGAGCTTTAGGATATGGAAAAAATAGCGCTCATAATTGTGTTTAGGTTGTTTGGGTGCTTCTATGGGTTTGGGACTTTGTATAGGGTGGAGTGGTTGTTTGGTATAGATGGCCCTCTTTGTATCTCTATGCCTAATTTCTCTGTCGTTTTGTATATGGGTGACATTTCCCTTGACATCTTATTAACAAGTATGCATTTACTTATCTAAGAAAATAGAGACTTTTAGCCACAAAAACAATGTACTCCACTCTACTTGCTCCAACATGAGTTATGAATTGGACTCCTGATGAGGTCGCCATTTTCATTCTTTCAATGTTCACCACAATGTGCATAGTGATGTCATGCTACAAGCTTTACTAACCTTGTGGAGGACATTTTCTGTCCCAGCTCCAGGCTACTGTATTGCACCTGTTTACCCAAGCAATTTCAAACAACTCTAATCTGATCAAATTGTCAAAATTTTACCATATGGTCTCTGTTAGAGTAGGTACTAATATAAAATAAGAAATAGTAAAGTAAGCGTCATAGCAAATGTATTGAAACAATCATTGATCTCTCTTACTGGAGGGAAAGCTTGTTGCTAGGATGGACATATTGACCAATATCTCACGTTGCATTGCATTGCGAGATAGATATGAACAAGAACTTTCTTTTTCTCATTTTATCTTTCGCTAGATGGTGATACCATTATATCAAACAATTGGTCGATTTATTAAATTTGCACGAGATATTGTCCATGTGCTAAACATGTAATTAATTAGTCATACATATTTACGAATATTGGTATCCTTGATATATTCAGTTATCTTGATAACATCACTTCATTGAGCAAGATACTGTAGATACAGGTGGCAGTGGCTTCTTAGCTAGTATGAGAAATAGTTGTAATCCTTCATCATGTAAGAGTAAAATGCAGTGTGCATCATGATTAGGCCCAGATCAACCATACTATGGGAACATGATAGAGTATTGTCTAGTTTTACATTTATTACATTACACTACGTTCATACAATTTGTTTGATGATGGGAACAAACAAAGAGGTTCATGGTTACCATAAGTCGTGAAGTCATCACACGCCAATCATGTCTAGTACAAGGTCGAATTCAATGTTTCTGCTCCATTTGATATCTTCGTCAGTCTTTCTGTTGATAATTCCATAATTTGGAATTTTGGTATTGTAATACTAGTTAGTTTCACTAGTAATGGCTTGTAATTATCATTTTTTGCTACTTACACTCTTATAACCATGTGAGAATGGGTTTGGAAAAAGATCAACTGAGGTACGGTCAAATGTATGGAGAAAGATACTACACGTTGTAATTTGTACTCATGTATCTTACCTTAGTCATCAAGGTTTCTCAATAAGCCTTTCTTCCATCTCTATATCTGCCATTTGACTTCTTTGTTCATCAACTATCTTTCACGGTCAAAGAAGTTCACTGTCTCTATGTGACCATTTTTTGTTGGCTCGCTCTACATTAAAAATGACTAGAAGTAAGAAGCCTTAATACATAGGCTCTCTCTCTATCTCTATCTCTATCTCTCTCTAGCCATCAAATATGTGACTTTTACTTGAATACCTGCAAAGTTGGTCCCTTTGTTACTTTGAATTATGGATTGTTTAGCATGCTGAGTATGATAATTTATAGTACTGGCTATAAAGCACGCCTAATTGCCTAAAAGGTTGTAAGGTGGAGTTAGGGTTATATAGTAATATAGAAATTAACTAACATTTCTGAAGTTTCTTTCTACCATAAGCATCATTTAGTTAGAAAGTGGATGATAATTGATAAACTGGAGTAAATTAAAATGTAGAAGTCCTCAACTATTACTCTGATGAAAGTATAATCTAAAGTAATGGAGAAGTGCATTATATACTAAGTTAAGCTATTGATTTTTGTGGTATGGTCATTTTCTCAAGTCTTAACCATTTCACCTAAAAGCACTATAAACATCCTTTAATATTTCTCTTTATACAAAGACATAAACTATGGGGGGAAATAGAAAATATTTCTTTGTCTGCTGAAAAAATGTAAATCATGCTTATAGAAATTCGTTGAAACAAATTTTTCTAGCGTTGGTAATTCTTATTGTTCAAAATGTTAAGTTACCAGTTATTAATTACGTACTACAGGTGATGGTTTTGTTTATTTATTGTCTATTGATTGCTTCGTTTTATCAATCTCGCTATGCAGATGATCTTATTGGCTTTGTTTGCTGCCTTTATTCTTACAGGAGGTTTTGGAAGAACCTATGCTATTACGGGTTTGGAAATGTGTAGTCTAAATATTCAATCTCATAATATTGGACCTGTGTATGTTAAAGAAAATTATATACGTGAGTAATTGGATTAAAATGTTCTTATGTAAAATTCATGCAGAAGAATGAAGCTCTAGTAAATAATTCCATTGCATGCTCAAAATTATTTTTTATTCCTTTAAAGTCCTACCTTTCTTATTTTATTCTTACATATGGGAATTATTTTCAGCATTACCTAATTACATTTGCAATGTTTTAAAAGGCGCTAGGCTGGCGGCGTAGGCGGGGCCTGGGCGCTACACGGGATTTTTTTATTTCAAGTCAATTTTAATATTTTATCTTACATTTATCCAAACAAAACAATAATATAAAGCAAAACAATCTATAATAAAGATAATAAATACCTTTGCTTAAAGTTCAAACACATATCCATATTGTCAATGTCAAAGTTCAAACATAAACATGCAATTGTTGAAAGTTCAAACATATTTTTAACGTATTAGTTTTATTCATAAACAAGATTGCAATTAAATAATAAAATTTAAAATTTCAAGAATTCAATTTAATATTAAAACTTAAGAAACTAAATATAAATTTAAGAATTATATTGAATTAAATTAAATATTACAAATGTATAATCATTTATATAATTTGAAGTTGGTACAAGTTTAAAAAATTACAACTATAATAAAATTATCCATTTCGACTTGATATTGTTCACTTCTTGTTGTGATTTGTTGTGCTACAACATGCATTATGAATATGGTAAATCATTAGAAAAATAAATATATCAAGATCTGGTTTGGATAATTATTAAAAAAAAAAAAAAACTCTCCGCCTATACCTCGCATAGCCCGCCTAGGCCCCGCATAATTTCTTGGAAGGATTTTTTTGCCTCCTTGGGCCTAAGTGAGGCGCCAGGGGGCCTAGCGCCTAGGCGGTAATTTTTAGAACACTGTACATTTGGAAAAAAGCTCTGTTGAGTGGAGTTGAGACATCCTACCAAAGAACGATTATACTTTTTTTATTTTTTTGGATAATGAAAAAGGTCCTGTGACATCCCATATAATCAGGAAAACAAAACTTGTATGGAAAAACAAAGTCAAATTGCCCTTCTTTGATTGTCTTACCTAAGCTGGTTTATTTTCCACTACTAAAACATTGTTAATTAAGTAGTGTTTTCTACAATTGGCTTAAAGTTGAAATCAAAGCTCATTGGTCTTATATTCTTTATTTATTTCTTGTATGTTTACTGGGACACTAGTTCTTCGCATAGATTGTATATAATTTTCATGGTCTGTGATTGATCTTGCTATATTCTCATCTATATTATAAATTGACAAGATATTGATTATTCTTACGTTTTGATTACAATAATTTGACGCATTAAATTTGCATTTTTTATTTTATGTCATTTTGGAAGATCTTATTTGTGTACAGGAGAGAAGTTTGTCCTAGAAGGGGGTTTGAACTTTTTAATCTCTTTTCTGATCAATAAAAATTTGGAGTATACAAGATAGGGTCCTACCAGAAGTCTAACCTAGGTAGCTGGATTCAAAGTATACGGTGTCAACGGTTAACCACTACACCATAGGACCTTACATTTGGTAGATTTGATACATATATGAAAAGTGTGAGGGGTTTGATATGAATTACATTACCTTGTTAGAAAAAGAGGCTGGATGAGCTATCTATCATGAAGCATCCATCCTCAAGTGCTGTTTAGATGTAGGTATATTAAATAAATTCTAAATCTTACGCGGTGTTCTTACGTGGTTTAACTGTTTATATGATATTTTTTGTGGTTGTTTATAAATCCTTGATAACATATTTAATTTTTAAACAATCCGGAGTCGGATCAGAATTTGTTTCCAAATTTAAGTACTTCTTAAAAAAGGCTTCGTATTCTTGTGATTATCTTTTTTATTTACCTATGTTGATCAGATATATATTCCCTGCAATGTGGCACAAAAGGATATACTTTCTGGTTATCAGATATATTTTTGTAGTTTGAGATCACAAATACTTTCTTTCTCTTGGGTTTGAGAAGCAAATGAAAGTTGTTTGATTATGTGATATAAGTTGTATTACCATTAATAATGAAATGTGAAACATGCCGTTGTTTTCTGGTGTCTACAATGTTGCTCCTTTTATCTTATGTTTACATTTGACCATTTATTTTGTTGTTATTTCTTTTTGACGAACAGAAGCAGTCGAACAATGGCGCAAAGACAAATTGAAAGAATGCAGAAGGTTGACTCGTGGAAAGACTTTGAATTCAACTATTACCCCATCGGAAGCAGGTATGGTCTCTTTTACAGTAGTTATATTTTGAAGGGTTGTTCCACATTAAGATTATTGTTACAATAAGGAAGTAGAAAATTCACTTCTTTCTTGGAGTGGCTCTTCTGCCTGTTTTTGTCACTGAATTACACCAATACTTAGAATTTTGAGGAATAATGTGTGTAGGAATTCTTGCAAGAGCCTTGAAAACTCACTGGCCTGAGTTAAAAGAAGAAGTCGGTCTCTGGATACCAGTTGATATCATTAATAAAGAACATGATGACAAGCCTGAGGATGAAGAAGAGTTTGGTAAAGAAACCAATATTTCATTTGGCTTGAAAAATATAACTCCTCACCCCTGCTATTTTGTTTTTATTGCAAAATTGATGATATATGCAGTTTCTAAAAGAGCATGGTGTGCACTGCTTTGTTTTGTGCCCCCCTCCGATTCTTCTCACCTTTGTTGTACATAAATGTTGAAGATTTGATTTCCGTTTGCTATATTCACTAATAATACACCTTCCTCTCCAGACACCGAAATATTAGCCGGCAGGCAGCTTCCTCCCGAGTGCCATGCTGAACTTCGTACAGATTATGGTGGGGCTGCTGTCAGATGGGGCCTTACCCACCATAAAGAAAGTGCATACGACTGTTGTCAGTCTTGTTTGGATCACGCTAGAAATGCAAAACCAGATGAAAAGAAATGCAATATATGGGTTTATTGCCCCTCTGAGGGAGGATGCTATTCCCCAGATATATATGAACACAAACATCAGGAGTGCTGGCTGAAATTTGTAAGCCACAATCACCCTCTCCATTGCATTTTTTAATTTGAATGAAGAAAAAATTGATCTTTTGACACTTTATTTGCCTCCTATAATCCACCGAAGTCTGAAATTCTTGTTCACATCTTCAAAATCTGCAGGCAGAGAATCCCCGAGTAAATTTTAAGGATACATACTCTGAATCTTACAGAAACTCCCATGCAAATGTACCAATTGTTGTTCCGTGGGTCTCTGGTGTTGTTAGTGCATAATTTGGTTACACCAGCAGCAAGTGGAGGGCCTGTCGGATTACTTCTAAGAGTAAGCTCTTATGGTATCTTGTAGCAAAAACCCACATGAAGCTGGCTCCATCAGAATCTTTACGACCTAGTATAAGTTGGAGTTTTTAACTTTTTACCTTCTTTTTCTCTCCTTTGGTGATTGTGGGGATTGTTTGTTAAAATATGTGCTGCTTCTACTTCTCTTCATCTTGTTGTTTACACAAATAGAAGGTTTACACTGATTCTTTTGAAGCCGGAAGACCGGTGCTAAGGTGAGGCCAACGTAGTTAAATATGAAAGAACTTTTGGTTATGGATGTAATCTGTGAAGTTTCATTAATTGAAACTTATTGCATTCTGTGTTTGTCCCAATTGACTTCAATTCGACCAGCCATGGCATGCTTCGTTCGCATGTTTCAAGTGCTTTTTCTTTGCACAGGATGATGCATTACCCTCTAAAGTAAGATCGTTTTTGGACGGTATAAAATTAATCCGATTAGGAAACAAGTCTCTCGTTCCAAATTTTAATCCATTTTTGACTATTTGAATGCACTTTTTTTAGATTAAAAGAATGATAATTCAAATTAAAGACTAATTTTACTTGGCTTGTTTTGAGCAATAAGAAATTTTGAATTGCTTGTTTCGAATTAATTGGCCTATTGAGCGAAAATGGTCAATATATAAGTATTTTAACCTAAAATGACCCACTTTATTTAAATTAATGTACTTTACACTTTTCTAAACCTATACAATTATAGATTATTTAGAGTGTACCACTTTCATTCTTCCAATTGCGAAATGTCATGATTGCTGATTTTATAAGATTAAAAATTATAGTGCAAGTAATTAATAGAAAATAAAATAATTTTAATAAATTTTGTAAATGAGACTCTTTTAATTTTTTAATGAAACCAATGGATTATTAATTTATAAATTTCATAATTACTTGAGCATATTTTCAAACAAATTTACTGAAGACGGTGAAAATTTTATGTGGCACAGGTCATAACCAAGTTTGGAAACGACATAGTATTTAGTAGTAAAATATTTAAAATCTCATTAATATAAATTATGAAAAGACAAAAATAATATTAATGAGTGAGGGTAATTATTGTCTAGTTTCGTCATGAAATGCAATAATTTACCTTTCCCCAATTAATAATTTAACCGGTTACACCTTGACGGTGTAAAATTTTTCTTTTATTATTTATGGAAAACAAATACACAGCTGTGTAGTACACAGTCGTACTATGACGATAGTTTTGTGAGCTATAGCGATAGACCAGGAAAATAAACTATCGCCATAGACGACTGTGTACTACACAGCTGTGTATATACATTTTCTCTCTCTCTCTCTCTCTCTCTCTCTCTATATATATATATATATATATATATATATATATATATATATAGTGTAACACCCTCTTCCCAAATAGGAAAAGAAAATCACGTGTAAAGCACATCAAAACTCAAAATAATTAAAAGATCACTAATAACTTCAAAATATTAATTAATTGATAATCTATCAATATCAAATTAAATAAAATTCTCTAAAATTTGGCAGAATAATCAAGACATAAAATCAAATAAGCCTAAATTTTCTAAATTATCAAATGTACTTCTCTTCAAATGAAACCCTAAATCGCCCTTGCAAACCTCCCCGAAGAAAAATAAAGTAGGAGGCAATTGGCCAGTACGAATAAAGATATACAAAAGATGCATAACTGAAATACAAAATCAACTAAACAAAATACTTAGTAAGGTTTCAGGAATAAATACCGACAAAAATATAAGAGTAAAGTTCAGATCACCACCTGGAGTTTTGGGTCTTTCCACTTAACCACCTGTAGTCAGTAAAGCTACATTTAAACTCCCGACTTTTTGAGTTGAAGTGAATAAATGCTTTTCGTCTTAACTCCGTTACTTGAGTTGACTAAAAACTTAATTACCCTCCATATATATATTGAAAATGACATATGAGATAGGGTTTTGTTTCATTTCATTTCAAATTTATATCTAGGGCTAGAGAGAGGCGAGCGATCGTGGTGAAAAACTGTCCAAATCTGAGAGCAATAGGGTGTGGGTTAGTGTGTTCGTGGTGGAACTTGGAGATTAAAGGCATCAACTTTGTGATTTATTGGGTTCCCACCTTCGCTTGGGGTCTGTGATACTTAATTTGGTGCAGATTTAGGTAAATTTCACCTTGTCTGATAGATTTCATATGTACTTTGTTCACTTTTTGAGTTGTTTGTTGTATATGCATGCATGTTTTTGTGTGGAATTAGTTAGTATATTTGGTCCTGGATAAATTGTACTCAGTACTATGATCCCCTCTTTCTTTATTACTATTATTTTCCCCCCGTGTCTGCCACTAACTTTGGTCCCCTATATTGTGATTGTTGTTATAATGTTTTGTATATTATTCAAACATTTCTCCTTCATTTGTTTAATGCAGAATGTCTGTCAGAATTATTTTTCATTATGGTGGGAAGTTTGTTCAAGATCCAGTACATAAATATGATGGGGGTAGTGAAAAAATAATAAAGAATGTTGGGATGGATTACCTTTCTTTGCTTAGTATACATGAATACTACTCTACTTTAAATCCAGTCTCAAATGTGAATATTTATTATCTTGTACCGGGATTTGAAATATGGGAGGGTGGGGCATTATATATGCAAAATGACAAAGATGCCATTAATATGATTGATTTCTTAGTTAATGCAAAGAGTGAGGAGGTGCATATATATGGACAAGAAATTGAGGGTCCTATACAAGTTGTTATGCCAGAAGTTGTTGCAAATGATAACATTAACCAAACTGTTAGGCATATTTGTGGTTTGACAACTGATAACATGAACCAAAGTAAAAATGAAAAAAACTTTGGTGTTCAAAGTGAAACAACTGATGACATTAACCAAAGTGGTACTACTTATAAAGGGAAGCAAAAAAAAAATAGATAAAGGGCAGCAGAAAGAAACAGACAAAGGAAAAGGGAAACAAACTGGAAAGCCTAAATAACAAACAAAACATACAAAGAAAAAAATTAAAAAACAAGCTGATAATGATATTGGGGAAGAAGCAGAGCATCCACCATGGATGGATGAGGATCTAGAGGTGTCTGGGGATGATGATATATTCGAAGAAGGCAAAAAAAAAATAGATGAACCAAAGGTGAATGTGAATGATGTCTTTGTAGTGGATTGGTGGAGTGATGGTGATGATGGAGAAGAGAAAGATGCATTAAGGAGGAAGTTTGTTCTGTCAGATGATGAGGACAATTTAGATGGGGATGGATGTATGGAGTTTAATGAGGCAACTGATATGGGTAAGATAGAATTTGAGATTGGAATGGAATTTTCAAAGAAATTTTTAGTCAAGCATTAGTTGAATTTTCTGTTAAAGGGGGGTTTGACATAAAGTATATTCAAAACGACAGAAAAAGAATAAATGCTAAGTGTAAAGCTGAAAACTATAAATGGAGGATTCATACATCAGTCAACCAGGGTGAACAAACTTTTAAGATAAAATCTTTGGGGGGGGGGGACCATACATGTGCTGGACAGGATAAGAATCATCTTGTTGACAATAGATATTTGGCTAAGAAATATATGCATGACTTGAGAGATAATCCTAAGTGGGATTTGCAGGCATGGAAGAAGAAGGCATAAAAAGAATGTAATTCTAGTCTAAGTAAATCATCCCTATATAGAGCTAAAAGAAAGGCTTTACAACATATGCAAGGTGATGTAAGAGAGTAGTATAACAGGCTGACGGATTATATGTAGACAGTCAAACAGTTTAACCCTGGAACAATTTTCAAATTTTGTAGTGAGGGTCTAGATGAAAGACCTGGTTCACTACCTATTTTTCAGAGGCTTTATATGAGGCTTGCCGCTTCCAAACATGGTTTCCTAGTTGGGTGTAGACTAGGATTAGATGGGTGTTTTTTAAAGGGGGGTTTTGAAGGGCAGCTATTGAGTGCTATAGGAAGAGATGCTAATGACAACATATTTCCCATTGTAGTTGTTATTGTTGAAATTAAATATACAGATAGTTGGCAGTGGTTTCTTACTCAACTTTTAGATGATATAGGTGAAAATGAAACAAGAAGATATGTTTTCATTTATGATAGGCAGAAGGGGCTAGTAGAGGTGTTCAATACAATGTTACCCAACAACGAACATAGATTTTGTTTAAAGCATTTGTACAACAACTTCAAAATTAAGTTTAGGGGGAAGCTGCTTAGGGATTTGTTCTGGAATGCAGCTAGTTGTGGTGATATGTTCTCATTTGAAGCAGCCATGAAGGAGGTGCACAAAGCTGATGTAGAAGCAGCTAAGTGGTTAATGGCTGTTGGGCCAAAATTTTGGGCCAGATCTCATTTTTCACCCCACTGTAAGTGTGATGTAGTAGTGAACAACTTGAATGAGTCATGGAATAATTACATCCAGGAGGCAAGGGATAAAGGTAAAATAAACATGCTAGAGTGGATAAGAAAGAAATTAATGGTTAGGTTTCAGGTAAAAAGGGAAGGCATGGACAAGTATGTAGGGTCACTTGGGCCCAGAATTCAGAAAAAATTGGAGATGATTAAGAAAGCTTGTAGGGGATGCACTGCTTTGAAGTCTGGGTGTGGAGAATTTGAAGTAGAGGTTGATGAAAGAACATGGGTTGTGAATTTGAATGATTGGACTTGTGGTTGTAAAATGTGGCAGCTTAGTGGGATTCCTTGCAGACATGCTGTGTCTGTAATATGGGCAAATAGGGAGCAGCTAGAGGCATATTGCCATCATTGCTATAGCAAGGATGTATACTTGAACACATATAACTTTATCATAAAGCCTGTGCCAAGTCACCATGAATGGGTTCATTCCAATTTTGCACATATTCAGCCTCCACTCTATCATAAGCCCACTGGCAGACCAAGGAAACTCAGAAGAAAGGATGTAGATTAACCAAAAAACCAACAAAAAGCATCAAGAAAAGGTGGCACTGTCACATGTGCAAGGTGTTTAACACTAGGGCATAACATCAGTGCATGTACATTGCCTTTTAATCCTAAATCAAGAATGAACAAGGTATATACTTTATGTTTTTCATACTATCAATTGTATTTTTAACATTTATTTATAACAGTTTAACATGTTTTGATTTTTAGACAAATAAAAAACAACATCAGTCAACTGCACAAAGTGCAACACAGTTAGACATTCCTACCATACGACATCAATCCACTGAAGGGACTGCAACTAATGTGCAAGAGATTCCTGTTAAGGTAATTAAACAGGATTTGATTATGTGTTGCCTTTGATTAAATCTTTTGCAGTGTAAATCAATGAAATAAATAAAAGGATGGGGGTTGATGCTAGTTATTGGTGTAATTTTTTGGTGTACCTTATTGGTGTTGCTGCATTCATGTCTAAGTTAGCGGATTAATTTGAGATGTTTCTGCATTTACTTGTTTCAGATATACTTCTAATTGGTTTCTGTTGCAGCTGTCTAAGTTACTTCCTCTCTTTTAAATAAAATAAGTAATTGAATGGTATAGTAATTACATCATTGTCAATTTTTGTAATTGCCAGTGATGATTCAATGCACTATATGAGGTGTAGTGGAGCCAAGACCCTGTTTACAGGGAGGACCTCCTTGGTTAAGCTACATTTTAAGTGATATTACTGGGTTTTACTGAGGCAAATCTGCTTTATTGTTATATTACATTATCTACATAATTTTTTTTTGTAATTTTATTGAATTGGAATTGAATTGCTATCAATTTGTGCTAGTGGTTTGGAGATGTGTGGTTAAGAGTATTGATAAAAACAACAAACTGATGGAAGTAGTGGTGTGTTGCAATGAGGATGAATATCTAATCCCAGCTCTATGAGACCTTTCAACAAGGTCTGGGAGTATACTCTTATCCAACATGTCTGAGCTTCACATTACTTGTTGATTTATCACTTGTTACACAATTCACCTAATATCATCCAAGCCTCTTGTTACATGAGTTTCTTTAATCTAAAGTAAATAACAGCACAACATTTCTGATGAAAGTAGTATACACACAAGCCAATCATGTTTGATGATAAAACATATACTTTGTAACAATCTTATTCATTTATTAATAAAAAGTATTAATTTATTAAAGGCTTTTAATTATCTACATGATGCTGTTTTATAATATGTGATAAACCCATAGTTTTAAGCAATGGTTTTAGAATAATGATGATGATCATTCTAATGAGATCTAAATTCTTAGAAAGCTTAAAACTAAAATAGTTCCCAATCATTGGATTACTAAATTGGGGATTAGTGAATCCAGATAGATTGGTACATACGTTGCTTGCTAATTGGATGAGGATGATTGATCTCATGATCATTTGTGTGAAAACACTAAAGCAAGTATGTATGTGTTTATTAGAGAATAAGTTCACTGAACGTGGCTCGCTAAGGAATACTTAATGGAGTTTTACTTGCCTGTCAATAGAAATTCCTGTAGTGATAGTAGTACAAGTGATCCTTGGACTTGAGATCATCATACTATCTTGTGTATGATGAGTTATGCTTTGACTTATTCCTTAAGACCCTTAGGGTATATCAAAGGGTATGCTTGGGTATAATAAGTTGTACATGGAGATAATATATGATCAATAAAGAATCTACCACTTCTAGTAAAAGAAGAGAAATATCCTACGTGATTCGATAAATGACAACCCAGTAGTCCTTGGCCAAGGCAGAATGAAATTAGAAAGAAGTTTCTAATTTGTATTATTTAGAGTTGTGCATTTAAGAGTCGAAATACATATAATTAAATAAAATAAGACTTGACAGCAATTCCATGTCTTATATTTAATTGGGACATTGTATGGTAGAAGGATTGAATTGTACGGTAACTATTTACTCAAAGGTTCTTTTATGACTAATGTTGAAATCTATATTATCTGAAAAGTCGTTAATCGCTAGGAAGGCTTATCTCTATTGTAGAATAAATATTATTTATTTAAATAAATTAATAGTTTAATTTATTTATTTAAATAAGATTAGAATTGTTCTAATTGATTTATTCACAACCGGTTTAATATGGAGAACCTAAAGGGTCACACTATAAAAGGAAGAATAATTATTTAAGAAGTTAATGGCATAATCGTAATAATAAGTTAAGTATATTTAATTTAATCTATGATGATAGAATAAATTAAATAACTTAATATTTATTATTTAATATTTTAGAAATATTAAATATAAATTAATAAGAGGAGTCTTATTATTATTATTACTATTATTATTATTTAATGTGACAACCCCAAAATAGGTTCATTCCGCCCAACCCATTCTGAGTCGTCAAATACATGGTACAGAAAACAACTACAACTTTATTACAACAATTGTCGTGCAAAATACAACAACACATATGCTGTGAGTTTGAATACAAATATATACCAAATGTGACTCATGTTCCAACCGTGGACATCACCTCACAATAACACCTTACATAAAGGTATAGTCAAAAACTGTTTTAGAAATTAGAATCTTTGGAAAATGCTTAAGGAACCTTCGTACATGGGAGGCCACGCGTCTAGGTTATGATAGATATCATATGGCCACAGAATTATCCTTGGTTGACCCAATAGACCCCAAAGAAAAACGAGAAGATTACTATCATATTCTTCCCAATGGTGAGTCTTCTCTTGACATATCATTATCTCTACTGTCTCTAATTGAAAATTATACTTTAAACAAACACCAAGATTATATAGGTAGTGCTCGTATATATACTCAGCAAGTGGATGAGCACATCCATGTCTTATGATGACACGAGGTTGTATGTCGTTAGACATCTTGTATGATAGTGGCAAACCACCCTTCCAACGTTGGGTACACCTTACCCTATTGGATTCACCAAATATAACTACTAAATGAACTTTTCTATACTGCTTCGGGAGAACATCCACAGCTAGAGACCACTGTTCTATTTTCCCGTTACCCTCGCTCGACCCAGCTACACTCTTATTACCTGAAAGGAATTGTGAAGCAAAAGGGTGAGCACAACTAGCTCAGTAAAGAATATCATGACTAAAGATAATTCAATTATCAATAGCCTTCATCAACAATAAATCAGAGATTTAGAACATATGGTAAATGATAAAAATTTCAACCATAGTTGCAGCGGAACGAGCAATCCATTAGAAGAGTCAAATAGACTATAAAGTCTATTATCTTCTCCATGTTAAAAATCCACCAACAATATTTTATCCATGTAACATCACTCAACAGTTCCTTTCCACAATCATATGAATAACTCATAATCATAATTGTGACTATAAATTTTTCTTCGCACCCAGGACGAAGAATATTTTCATCACCTGTCTTTACCTGAAACATCAAAGATCATGGTTATACCAAATCACATTTCCTGTTTATAATCATACTAACAAATTCATCTTTGCACTACGGGCCAAAGATATTCATCAACAAACCATCTTTGCACTACGGGCCAAAGATATTCAACAACAGTTCATCTTTGCACTACAGGCCAAAGATATTCAACAACAGTTCATCTTTGCACTACAGGCCAAAGATATTCATCAACAGGCCATCTTTGCACTACATGCCAAAGATATTCATCAACAATTCATATTTGCACTACAGGCCAAATATATTCATATCTCAAAGAAATATATAATCATTTCAGAATTTATATAAACAATAATTATAACCATGTTGATCAATTCACCTTTGCACTTAAGCTAAAGATATTCACTTATAAATTCAATGGTCATGATCATACCAGTCACAATTCAACTTTGCACTACAGGCCAAAGAGAACCCTAGTCATGATCATACCAATAATCTATCCATCTTTACACTCCAGTGAAAGAGAATTTCAACATCAGGGTTATAAAAATGTTATATATGATGATAAAAATAATATGATCAACATATAGTTTTAATCTCAAGAGTAATATTCGTAACTCATGAATAGTAACCCCGACACAAAAGATAGAAATTCTACAATAAAATTCATACCAATATTTCGGTATAATGATATTGAAAGAATAATATTTCTTAAGCTTATAAACAATTTATTTTAAATTGTTTACACTTTACTAAATAATGCATTTAATCATTCTAAAATACCAAACTCATAAGATTTTATCACCAATAATCAAAACCCTCATCAAAAATCTGCATATACCTCATATAGGATTCTCAAGCCATAAAATCCTATTTTCCAATTTTCTTTCTTCACAAAACATATTTAATTCATTTACTCATAACTAGACCATTTTCATGAAAAATACCAAATCAGTTCCAAAAATATTTCTTTTCTGGGATTTAGCATAATATAGTCCCATAGTGAACATATATTTTTCTCAGAATTTTTAAAAGTCATTTACTATTTTTCATATGGCCAAAATAGCCGAATATTTAGACATTTATCAAAAATTATACTTTTGTCTAAAAATTCTGAAATTTACAGAGTATACTTCTATCATATACATGTACTCCCAATAAAAATTTCATCAATTTTGGAGTTAACCACAAGGAATTATAAGCGGTTACTTTTAAAATAGTCTTTTCTCATAAAATTCATAACTCTCAATCTATACATCCAAAAATCACCATTTTTGGACACAATCAAGAAAACTCATCAAAATATCATTTCAAATTTTTCCAGAATTTTTGAAGATCAGAAAAATTACGAAACTGAAAATCATAACAACCCTTAAAATCTCTTACTATCCCTTACTATCCCTTACAATCCCTTACCTCAAAAGAGCAGTACTTCTGATCGGTATGCAAAGCTGAAGGAAACTTGCACTGAATAGCAACTCTCAAAGTATCTAAATACTCACAAAATATGCTTCATAATATAGAGAGAGAAAGAGAGAAAGCTTATGTTTTTGGTGTGATTTTCAATTCTAACTTAGCCCTCTATTTATAGGAAAATTTTGGTAGGTTTGACCTGCAACCTGATGGCTTTACCTGCTACTATTCCCACCCACCACATTTGAAATATAATTCAGTACATTTCTTCACCAACCACAAGTGGGGCCCACCAATTCTAGAATTTTCCACCAAAATGATAAACTCCGAAAATTCAACAATTTCTGAACCAGTCATCTCGTAAAATTCATAATAAATCATACGTTCATTTTTAACGGTTCAAAATTTGTGGACATATACTCAACTTATATATGTATAACCAAAAATTACCACGATCCAACGGTCGGATTAAAAATTATAACCCCCGCAAAATATCTCAAAAATCCTGATTTTTAATACCTCCATTCCGACAAAAATACTGATAAAAACCTCAACATTAACTCCTTCATTTTAACCACAAAAATATATCCCTCATTTATATCCACATAAAATAAATATTTTCTTATCATATAATCAATAATTAATTATTCACAAATAATATTACAGAATCACATTTATGACAACCAGGCCGTTCCCAGGAAAGAGGGGGCTTTCCAATAAGAATTTCTCCTTACTGGCGCGCAATTAGATGACCAAACCTCTCCTTAGACAGAACTTTCTAGACATTGCCAATAATGTTATCTAATAATATTATTCAAATAATATGAATTATTGATCTGATAATGAGAAATACTGTGCAGTGACAATTATTGAACAACAATAATATAAAATTTCAACGTAGCAATTATTGAATCAATAAAATAAAATATTGAACAGTAATTACTGTAACAATTATTGAGTAGTGCCTTCTTACGTAAGAATCAATAATTTCAAAAATACTATGCAATACCGTGTGCTACTGTGCAATAACGCGTATTACTGTATTTTAACCACCGGGTATTCCAACAGTGTTAACGGTAACAACTACGCCGTTATTTGTAAAAACTCAAATTTGTCGTTTTCTTCATCCGACAGTTATTCTGTTATGGGGCCCACAAATGGCTGCGCCGTCGTACGAATATTCCCCGACAGAAAGAATATTCCACGACCAAACGAATATTCCCCGACAACAATGATTATTTTATAACCACTTGCTTATTTTGAAAAAAAATCATATTTCACTCATAACTTTAAACTTTTATCAATTTAACCATTTACTGAATAGTAATTATAAGAAAAATTGAATACTTTTATTTCATAAAATTCGGGGTCTTACAATCTCCCCTCCTTATGAAATTTCGTCCCCGAAATTTACGTACCTGGTATTTCAAAGAGTTGAGAATACCTTGCTTTCATTTCAGATTCCATCTTCCCTATCATCATGATTTCTCCATTGCTCATCTCCTGTATTTCAGATATCATTCTAGAATACAGCTTCAAAATAAGGGTTAATTGAACAAATTAACATATCACATAATATCCCAATATTATGACTGACCAACAAATAAGCTTAGGTAGGACACACTAGCGAAGGATTTACTCATCTCTCCCCTCCTAGTTATATTCCCGATCTCCGCCAGAGATCATATCCCTAAGCTCTGATACCACCTGTGACAACCCCAAAATAGGTTCATTCCGCCCAACCCATTCTGAGTCGTCAAATACATGGTACAGAAAACAACTACAACTTTATTACAACAATTGTCGTGCAAAATACAACAACACATATGCTGTGAGTTTGGATACAAATATATACCAAATGTGACTCATGTTCCAACCGTGGACATCACCTCACAATAACACCTTACATAAAGGTATAGTCAAAAACTGTTTTAGAAATTAGAATCTTTGGGAAGTGCTCAAGGAACCTTCGTACATGGGAGGCCACGCGTCTAGGTTATGATAGATATCATATGGCCACAGAATTATCCTTGGTTGACCCAATAGACCCCAAAGAAAAACGAGAAGATTACTATCATATTCTTCCCAATGGTGAGTCTTCTCTTGACATATCATTATCTCTACTGTCTCTAATTGAGAATTATACTTCAAACAAACACCAAGATTATATAGGTAGTGCTCGTATATATACTCAGCAAGTGGATGAGCACATCCCTGTCTTATGATGACACGAGGTTGTATGTCGTTAGACATCTTGTATGATAGTGGCAAACCACCCTTCCAACGTTGGGTACACCTTACCCTATTGGATTCACCAAATATAACTACTAAATGAACTTTTCTATACTGCTTCGGGAGAACATCCACAGCTAGAGACCACTGTTCTATTTTCCCGTTACCCTCGCTCGACCCAGCTACACTCTTATTACCTGAAAGGAATTGTGAAGCAAAAGGGTGAGCACAACTAGCTCAGTAAAGAATATCATGACTAAAGATAATTCAATTATCAATAGCCTTCATCAACAATAAATCAGAGATTTAGAACATATGGTAAATGATAAAAATTTCAACCATAGTTGCAGCGGAACGAGCAATCCATTAGAAGAGTCAAATAGACTATAAAGTCTATTATCTTCTCCATGTTAAAAATCCACCAACAATATTTTATCCATGTAACATCACTCAACAGTTCCTTTCCACAATCATATGAATAACTCATAATCATAATTGTGACTATAAATTTTTCTTCGCACCCAGGACGAAGAATATTTTCATCACCTGTCTTTACCTGAAACATCAAAGATCATGGTTATACCAAATCACATTTCCTGTTTATAATCATACTAACAAATTCATCTTTGCACTACGGGCCAAAGATATTCATCAACAAACCATCTTTGCACTACGGGCCAAAGATATTCAACAACAGTTCATCTTTGCACTACAGGCCAAAGATATTCAACAACAGTTCATCTTTGCACTACAGGCCAAAGATATTCATCAACAGGCCATCTTTGCACTACATGCCAAAGATATTCATCAACAATTCATATTTGCACTACAGGCCAAATATATTCATATCTCAAAGAAATATATAATCATTTCAGAATTTATATAAACAATAATTATAACCATGTTGATCAATTCACCTTTGCACTTAAGCTAAAGATATTCAATTATAAATTCAATGGTCATGATCATACCAGTCACAATTCAACTTTGCACTACAGGCCAAAGAGAACCCTAGTCATGATCATACCAATAATCTACCCATCTTTACACTCCAGTGAAAGAGAATTTCAACATCAGGGTTATAAAAATGTTATATATGATGATAAAAATAATATGATCAACATATAGTTTTAATCTCAAGAGTAATATTCGTAACTCATGAATAGTAACCCCGACACAAAAGATAGAAATTCTACAATAAAATTCATACCAATATTTCGGTATAATGATATTGAAAGAATAATATTTCTTAAGCTTATAAACAATTTATTTTAAATTGTTTACACTTTACTAAATAATGCATTTAATCATTCTAAAATACCAAACTCATAAGATTTTATCACAATAATCAAAACCCTCATCAAAAATCTGCATATACCTCATATAGGATTCTCAAGCCATAAAATCCTATTTTCCAATTTTCTTTCTTCACAAAACATATTTAATTCATTTACTCATAACTAGACCATTTTCATGAAAAATACCAAATCAGTTCCAAAAATATTTCTTTTCTGGGATTTAGCATAATATAGTCCCATAGTGAACATATATTTTTCTCAGAATTTTTAAAAGTCATTTACTATTTTTCATATGGCCAAAATAGCCGAATATTTAGACATTTATCAAAAATTATACTTTTGTCTAAAAATTCTGAAATTTACAGAGTATACTTCTATCATATACATGTACTCCCAATAAAAATTTCATCAATTTTGGAGTTAACCACAAGGAATTATAAGCGGTTACTTTTAAAATAGTCTTTTCTCATAAAATTCATAACTCTCAATCTATACATCCAAAAATCACCATTTTTGGACACAATCAAGAAAACTCATCAAAATATCATTTCAAATTTTTCCAGAATTTTTGAAGATCAGAAAAATTACGAAACTGAAAATCATAACAACCCTTAAAATCTCTTACTATCCCTTACTATCCCTTACAATCCCTTACCTCAAAAGAGCAGTACTTCTGATCGGTATGCAAAGCTGAAGGAAACTTGCACTGAATAGCAACTCTCAAAGTATCTAAATACTCACAAAATATGCTTCATAATATAGAGAGAGAAAGAGAGAAAGCTTATGTTTTTGGTGTGATTTTCAATTCTAACTTAGCCCTCTATTTATAGGAAAATTTTGGTAGATTTGACCTGCAACCTGATGGCTTTACCTGCTACTATTCTCACCCACCACATTTGAAATATAATTCAGCACATTTCTTCACCAACCACAAGTGGGGCCCACCAATTCTAGAATTTTCCACCAAAATGATAAACTCCGAAAATTCAACAATTTCTGAACCAGTCATCTTGTAAAATTCATAATAAATCATACGTTCATTTTTAACGGTTCAAAATTTGTGACATATACTCAACTTATATATGTATAACCAAAAATTACCACGATCCAACGGTCGGATTAAAAATTATAACCCCCGCAAAATATCTCAAAAATCCTGATTTTTAATACCTCCATTCCGACAAAAATACTGATAAAAACCTCAACATTAACTCCTTCATTTTTAACCACAAAAATATATCCCTCATTTATATCCACATAAAATAAATATTTTCTTATCATATAAATCAATAATTAATTATTCACAAATAATATTACAGAATCACATTTATGACAACCAGGCCGTTCCCAGGAAAGAGGGGGCTTTCCAATAAGAATTTCTCCTTACTGGCGCGCAATTAGGTGACCAAACCTCTCCTTAGACAGAACTTTCTAGTCATTGCCAATAATGTTATCTAATAATATTATTCAAATAATATGAATTATTGATCTGATAATGAGAAATACTGTGCAGTGACAATTATTGAACAACAATAATATAAAATTTCAACGTAGCAATTATTGAATCAATAAAATAAAATATTGAACAGTAATTACTGTAACAATTATTGAGTAGTGCCTTCTTACGTAAGAATCAATAATTTCAAAAATACTATGCAATACCGTGTGCTACTGTGCAATAACGCGTATTACTGTATTTTAACCACCGGGTATTCCAACAGTGTTAACGGTAACAACTACGCCGTTATTTATAAAAACTCAAATTTGTCGTTTTCTTCATCCGACAGTTATTCTGTTATGGGGCCCACAAATGGCTGCGCCGTCGTACGAATATTCCCCGACAGAAAGAATATTCCACGACCAAACGAATATTCCCCGACAACAATGATTATTTTATAACCACTTGCTTATTTTGAAAAAAAATCATATTTCACTCATAACTTTAAACTTTTATCAATTTAACCATTTACTGAATAGTAATTATAAGAAAAATTGAATACTTTTATTTCATAAAATTCGGGGTCTTACATTTAATTCTTAAAGGAGTTTGGGAATTAATTAATAAAAGTATTCTAATATATTCCTAATAATATTAGGAGGCAAATTAATTAAAAATTTTTAATTAATTATTCCTAATATGATTGAGAGCCTAATTAATTAAATGAATTTAATTAATTAAAATAAAACTCAATTTCTTAATTGTTAAGGAGGGTTGCCTACATCTATAAATAAGATGAGTCTTATTATTATGGGGGAGAGTGGTTGTTGATTTTTTCACAACAGACGTAATTCCAATAGTTGGAGAGTACGTTCTTTTTCTATAGAGATAGAAAACTAGGGTTTAGCCAAATACCCATCTTCTTGAATCTTTTTTCTTGCTTAGCGGATCACCTCTAGAGGGCAAACACTTGGATGGCTAACGTTGATCAAAGGAAGGAACCAAACCCGGTGGATTCAAGTTGAATGCGAAAAGATTGAAAGTGAACTTGTACTTGAGGAAGCTCGAATCTTCAAGGGTATGATTCATATTCTTCTTCTTTTCGTTTAATTAATAATTGTGCATAAAGGATGATCTGGGTATATGGTTTATAAAATTTTAAAACTCTGATTTTCTATGCTTCCACTTATTTTGTGCAATTTGATTGCGTTCATGAATATTACAAACCTAACAGTGGTATCAGAGCCAAACCTTTATGCAAATTATTAATTATTTTAATTTGATATGTATGTTGATATGTATTTAGAATAATTTAATTGGGTATAATTTTGTTATATAAAATTTATTTAAAAAATTTAAAAAAAAAAACCTTGAAAACATTTTTTTTGCTGCTGATTTGCGTGGGTGTTATGACTAATCATAAGAATCTTTCATATATGTTTCAATAGGATTTAAGGGTGATATCACGTGGCCCAATATCATGATTCACGTAAATGTTATATGAATCACTAATTCTGCAAGGTCACGGTCACGTTTTTTTTTAAAAGTTGCCGAATTACTTATACTGCAGTAGTAATCATATATATATATATATATATATATATATATATATATATATTAACTCTTAATAATTTTATAATTAAAATTAAAGTTTATTTTAATCTTAAAATAAAAAGTTTATTTTAATTTTAAAATAATAGTTTTATTTTAATTTTAAAATTAGATTTCATACTAAGTAATTAGAGTTGGAATTGGATTCCATGATAACTAATTGGAGTTGAAAAAGGATTCCATATTTTCTTAAATAAAGGAGTTTATTTAGATATGAAAGAAGATTTCATATTTTTCAAAATAAAGAGTTTATTTGTGAATAGGAAAGAGAATCCGTGTTTCCTTAAATAAAGGAGTTTATTTAGATATGGAATAAGATTTCATATTATTCAAAATAAAAGAGTTTATTTGTGAATAGGAAAGAAAATCCGTGTTTCCTTAAATAAAGGAGTTTATTTAAATATGGAATAAGATTTCATATTATTCAAAATAAAAGAGTTTATTTGTGAATAGGAAAGAAAATTCGTGTTTCCTTAAATAAAGAGTTTTTTTAGATATGTAATAAGATATCATATTATCCAAAATAAAAGAGTTTATTTTTACTTGGAATTGGATTCCATAATTAATTAAAATAAAGGAGTTTATTTTAATTAAATAATTTGATTAAAATAAAATAATTTATTTTATTCAATATTGGATAAATTAAAATAAAAGAGTTTATTTTGATTTAAATTTAGATTGAAATAAAAGAGTTTATTTTGATTCAAAATTACATTTTATATTAACTAAATTTGCCCATTAAATGATATCAATATATATATTGAATGTTTATTATTTATGAGATGAATGTTATTAATTGATGCATATGGTGATGTGTATGATAATAAATGGGATTGATTATGGACTATTGACCAATGTAATTGAATTTTATTTTAGTTGGATGCATGAATGTATGAATTTTATGAAATGGGGTCTGCGTACCTCATCTTCTCTAATTTTTTCTTAATGTAAATTCTATCTTTCTCCTATATACTTCCCCTTGACTGCTGATCAAGGTTTCTATTTATTTTAAATAGTTTTGTAATAGGAATAATTAGAATTAATTTTGAAAAATTAGAGATCAAGGAGCAAGGAGCGATTGAAGACCCATTTGTAACGGAGCCTGGGATTTAAATGTAATAGTTATATTTAAATTTAATTTTTGCATCCCTAGGGTTTGGCCTTTTGGTTCACTTGGTGGCTCCAGTGAACCAAACTAGAATAAAAGTTCATAATCAATCCGGATAGAATATAGTATTCTATATGTGCATGCTTATACTATATATATATATATACTACCTCCGTCTCATAATAAGTGATTTTTTAGATTAAATCACACATACCAATACACAAGCTAAAATGGCAAAACTACCCTTAATATATTTTCTTTGAAGTTGAAGAGTTAATGAATGTCATTTAATTGTGGTGATTGTAAGATGTAATAAATACCATTGAATGCATAAGGGCATATATGAGAAAATATTGTAAAAATTGTATTGGAGTTCTAACACATCACTTATTTTGGAAAAAAATATTAACCTAAAAAATCACTTATTGTTGGATGGAGGTAGTATTATATATTATGCAAACATACTTCGCATGTTAATTAATATGACGCGTATTTTATATATATATGTGCATGCGCGCTAAACAAGATGAGACAAATTAATAACATGCAAACCCCTCAAATATTTTATATTAAATCCTAAGCGTTCAAAGATATTTGGAATATCGAACGTTGCCTTCTAGCATGATAAAAATAATAGAGTATCAATTAATTATTATAAGTTTGTTGTGTCACCACAAGACTTATTTTAATTCTTTGAGATGTTAATTTTATCACATTCGATGCTTATAAAGAAAATTGAACAATGTTGTTTTGTTGTGTCACCACAAGGACAATATTTTTTTTTTGAATATATGGAGTGCTAGGTTGGACTTAACTTGGATAATTTTTGTGATGCCCCCAAAATAGGTCCAATCCACCTAACCTATTTTGAGCCACCAAATATATGGTATAGAAAATAACAACAACTTTATTATTACAATTATCGTACAAAATACGACAACACATATACTGTGAGTTTAAATACAAATATTGTCTTCTAGACAGCATTCAAACTCAAATAAGTCCTCATTACAATTATTGATACACTATTTTACAAAATAGTGAGGACTACTAAAACAACTATCTTGAACTATCATTCCACACCCTCGACTAGTTCCTGCTATATTCTCGTCTCTTGAGAAGAAAAACGGAACAAAAAGGAAAAGGGTGAGCTCAACTAGCCCAGTAAAGAATATTATGACTAAGATAATGTACAACAAATTATCCTTAGTCTTCAACAGGAAAAAATCTGATAGAATACAATAGACAACAAGTTTTCGATCAACAACTGCAGCGAAAATAATAATTCATTAGAAGAGTTAAGTAGAGAATGAAATCTACTATCATCTATGAATTTAAAAGTCCATCATCAATATTTTATCCCTGTAACATCAATTAATATACATCTTGAATCAAATAGTCATCTTTGCACTACAGGCCAAAGATATTAATCAGTCGGTCATGTTCATCTCAATATCTGTTCATCTTTGCACTACGGGCCAAATATATTCATCAAGAAATCATTCATCTTTGCACTACAGGCCAAAAATATTCAGTAATATCATCATTTAGGACTAAGGATGATGAAAAATATTTTAAAGAAAACGAATCCAATAAGACAAAAGAACAAAGATTAGAGATTCGTACTTTAGACAATTCAAGTTCAAAAATACTCCATAATAATTAATTGTAGAGCAAAAATCAAAAATAAAGATCAAAACATAGTATGACGCCCCCAAAATTAGGTATACATCACCCAACTTGGGTCGTCAGAATACATGGTACAGAATACAAATACAACTTACTAATATAACTGTCGTGTACAATACGACAAAACATAACTATGAGTTTGAATATAATTATTGTCTACTAGAGACTATACAAACTCAAAAGGAGTCCTCATTACAATTATTGTCACACTATTTAACAGAATAGTGAGGACTATTAATACTATCATCTGGTCCATCACTCCGTTCTCCGACTCGTCCCAACTATATTCTCATTTCTTGAAGAGAACAGTGAAAGAAAGGGTGAGCTCAACTAGCACAGTAAGAAATATTATGACTAAGTTAATGCAGAATAAATTATCATTAGCCTTCAACAGTGTTAAACTGATAAAATATAACGAACATCAAGTTTAAATGCAACGGAACAAGCAATCCATTAAAAGAGTCAAATAGAAAATAAAATCTACTATCTTCTATGATTTAAAAGGTTTTTCAACACTGTTATCGCTGGGACTCAGCTTAATAAAATAATCCACATCATCGAATCACCCCTGCACTACGGTCAAGGATATTCGTGTATTCATTAATGGTTATGATCATGCCAACAACTGTCCATTAATGCACTACGGGCCAATGAGGACTTTTACCACATCATTTGTAATATTACGGTCATGATTATACCGAATAATCCCTGGTCATAATCATACCAAGTTCATTTATGCACTACAGGCCACAGATGACTTTCAACATTTTATAAACATGAGGATGATGACAACGATATAAGAATTCAATAAAACAAGTTCAAGAATTAATTTATCCAAGAATTAACAACGTTCAAATTGTCAACATGATACTGCTTTGTGGAGTAAAATTTAAGAATGCTTAGAAGAATATTTTCATGAAAAGATACTGGATGAAACGCAATTATCAAGGATATTCCACAAATTTTATGGAGTATAGAAGTCAAAACTTAACCAACTGAGTATAATAAAGAATGGAATAACAAAAGAAATCACCATGCATGCGATAGATCGCACAGATAGTGTAAGACCCCGAATTTTATGAAATAAAAGTATTCAATTTTTCTTATAATTACTATTCAGTAAATGGTTAAATTGATAAAAGTTTAAAGTTATGGGTGAAATGTGAATTTTTTTTCAAAATAAGCAAGTGGTTATAAAATAATCATTGTTGTCGGGAAATATTCGTTTGGTCGTGGAATATTCTTTCTGTCGGGGAATATTCGTACGACGGCGCAACTATTTGTGGGCTCCATAACGAATAACTGTCGGATGAAGAAAACAACAAATTTGAGTTTTTACAAATAACGGCGTAGTTGTTACCGTTAATACTGTTGAAATATCCGGTGGTTAAAATACAGTAATACGCGTTATTGCACAGTAGCACACGGTATTGCACAGTATTTTTGAAATTATTGATTCTTACGTAAGAAGGTACTACTCAATAATTGTTACAGTAATTACTGTTCAATATTTTATTTTATTGATTCAATAATTGCTACGTTAAAATTTTTTATATATTGTTGTTCAATAATTGTCACTGCATAGTATTTCCCATTATCAGATCAATAATTCATATTATTTGAATAATATTATTAGATAACATTATTGGCAATGTCTAGAAAGTTCTGTCTAAGGAGAGGTTTGGTCATCTAATTACGCGCCAGTAAGGAGAAATTCTTATTGGAAAGCCCCCTCTTTCCTGGGAACGGCCTGGTTGTCATAAATGTGATTCTGTAATATTATTTGTGAATAATTAATTATTGATTCATATGATAAGGAAATATTTATTTTATGTGGATATAAATGAGGGATATATTTTTATGGTTAAAAATGAATGAGTTAATGTTGAGGTATTTTATCTGTATTTTTGTCGGAACGGAGGTATTGAAAATCAAATTAGGGTTTTTGAGATATTTTACGGGGGTTATAATTTTTAATCCGACCGTTGGATCGTGTAATATTTGGATATGTTATACATATATAAGTTGAGTATATGTCCACAAATTTTGAACCGTTAAAAATGAACGTATGATTTGTTATGAAATTTACGAGATGACTGGTTCAGAAATTATTGAATTTTCGGAGTTAATCATTTTGGTGGAAAATTCTAGAATTGGTGGGCCCCACTCTTGGTTGGTGAAGAAATGTACTGAGATTTTTATTCAAATGTGGTGGGTGGGAATAGTAGCAGGTAAAGCCATCAGGTTGCAGGTTAAGTCTGCTTCGGCGTGCTAACATTTTTCTATAAATAGAGGGCTAAGTTAGAATTGAAAATTACACCAGAATTCATAAGTTTTCTCTCTTTCTCTCTCTAGATTATTGAGTGTATTTTGTGAGCATTTAGATACTTTGTGAGTTTATATTCATCAGTGCAAGTTTTCTTCAGCCTTATATCGATCAGAAGTGCTGCTCTTTTGAGGTAAGGGATAGTAAGGGATTTTAAGGGTTGTTATGTTTTTCAGTTTCGTAATTTTTTTGACCTTCAAAAATTCTGAAAAAATTTGAAATGATATTTTGATGAGTTTTCTTGATTGTGTCCAAAAATAATGATTTTTGGATGTATAGATTAAGAGTTATGAATTTTATAAGAAAAGACTATTTCAAAAGTAACCGCTTATAACTTCTTGTGGTTAACTCCAAAATTGATGAAATTTTTATTGGGAGTACATGTATATGATAGGAGTATACTCTGTGAATTTCAAAATTTTTAGATAAAAGTAAATTTTTTGATAAATGTCTAAATATTCGGCTATTTTGGCCATATGAAAAATAGTAAATGACTTTTAAAAATTCTGAGAAAAATATATGTTCACTATGGGACTATATTATGCTAAATTCTAGAAAAGAAATATTTTTGGAACTGATTTGGTATTTTTTCATGAAAATGGTCTAGTTATGAGTAAATGAATTAAATATATTTTGTGAAGTAAGAAAATTAGAAAATAGGATTTTATGGCTTGAGAATCCTATATGAGGTATATGCAGATTTTTGGTGAGGGTTTTTGGTTATTGGTGATGAAATCTTATGAGTTTGACATTTTAGGATGATTAAATGTATTATTTAGTAAAGTATAAACAATTAAAATAATTTGTTTATAAGCTTAAGAAATATTATTATTTCAATATAATTATACCGAAATATTGGTATGTATTTTATTGTGGAATTTCTACCTTTTTGTGTCGAGTTTACTATTCATGAGTTACTATTCGCGAGTTACTATTCACGACAATATTGGTTTCTTTTTCTGATCAAATTATAGTTGGTTTATGAATATTACTCTTGAGATTAAATCTATATGTTGATTATATTAATTTTATTATCATATATAACATTTTTATAACCCTAATGATGATATTTCTCTTTGACTTGAGTGTAAAGATAGGTAGATTTCTGGTATGATCATGACTATGGGTTCTCTTTGGCCAGTAGTGCAAAGTTGAATTGTTGACTGATATGATCATGACCATTGAATTTATAAGTGAATATCTTTAACTTAAGTGCAAAGGTGAATTGATCAACATGGTTATAATTATTGTTTATATAAATTCTGAAATGATTATATATTTCTTTGAGATATTAATATATTTGGCCTGTAGTGCAAATATGAACTGTTGATGAATATATTTGGCCGTAGTGCAAATATGAACTGTTGAGGAATATCTTTGGCCTGTAGTGCAAAGATAAATTGTTGATGAATATCTTTGGCCCGTAGTGCAAAGATGACATGCTGTTGAATATCTTTGGCCAGTAGTGCAAAGATGAACAGATGTTGAGATGAACATGACCAACTGGTGATACAAATGAATATCTTTGGCTGTAGTGCAAAGATGAAGTTATTAGTATGATTATGAACAGGAAATGTGATTTGGTGTAACCATGATCTTTGATGTTTCAGGTAAAGATAGGTGATGAAAATTATCTTCGTCCTGGATGAGAAGAGGAATTTAGAACTACAGTTATGATTATGAGTTATTCATATAATTGTGGACCAGAATTATTGATTGGTGTTACAGGGATAAAATATTGTTGGTGGATTTTTAACATGGAGAAGATAATAGACTTTATAGTCTATTTGACTCTTCTAATGGATTGCTCGTTCCGCTGCAACTATGGTTGAAAATTTTTATCATCTACCAAATGTTCTAAATCTCTGATTTATTACTGATGAAGGCTATTGATAATTTAATTATCTTTAGTCACGATATTCTTTACTGGGCTAGTTGTGCTCACCCTTTTGTTTCACAATTTCTTTCAGGTAATAAGAGTGTAGCTGGGTCGAGCGGGGGTAACAAGGGAATAGAACGGTGGTCATCATTTAGTAGTTATATTTGGTAAAGAAAATAGGGTGAGGCGAATCCAACGTTGGAAGGGTGTTTCGTCACTATCATACAAGATGTCTAATGACATACAACCTCGTGTCATCATAAGACAGGATTGTGCTCATCCACTTGCTGAGTATATTTACGAGCACTACCTTTATAATCTTGGTATTTGTTTGAAGTATAATTCTCAATTAGAGACAGTGGAGATAATGATAAGTCAAGAGAAGACTCACCATTGGGAAGAATATGATAGTAATCTTCTCGTTTTTCTTTGGGGTCTATTGGGTTAACCAAGGATAATTCTGTGGCCATATGATATCTATCATAACCTAGAAGCATGGCCTCCCATGTACGAAGGTTTCCTTGAGCACTTCTTAAAGATTCTAGTTTCTAAAACAGTTTTTGACTGTACCTTTATGTAAGGTACCTTTATGAGGTGCTGGTACATGATGGTGTCCAATGTCACATTTGGTATATATTTGTATCCAAACTCACAGCATATGTGTTGTTGTATTTTGCACGACAATTGTTGTAATAAAGTTGTAGTTGTTTTCTGTACCATGTATTTGACGACTCAGAATGGGTTGGGTGGAATGGACCTATTTTGGGGTTATCACAGATAGGTTATTCCAACAGAATAATAAATAATAGAACCAGGTCCGGCATAAAACGTACAGATAGGATGTTCCAATAGAATAATAATAAAGACGGAACCAGGTCCGGTGTAAAACACACAGACAGGATGTTCCAACAGAATAATAATAAAGACGGAACCAGGTCCGGTGTAAAAACACAGACAGGATGTTCCAATAAAATAATAATAAAGACGTAACCAGGTCTGGTGTAAAACACACAGACATGATGTTCCAACAAAATAATAATAAAGACGGAACTAGGTCTGGTGTAAAACACACAGACAGGATGTTCCAACAGAATAATAGAAGAATGTCACCAAGTATAGGGTAGACAGCGTATACAGGTTATTCCAACAGAATAATAAGAAATGGAATAACAACAGTTCTCTTCATGAATAAGAATGAATAACACCCTTACCGTTTTAAAGAAGAACTGAAATAAGGAAGTAGTTAAGTAGCAGAATACTTTTCTTCTCTCTCTCTATAGTTTCTCTCTATAGTTTCTCTCTCTAGAGTTCAGTGAATTCGTAAGAAATAATGAAGGAATGAGCTGCTATTTATAGAAAAATGGAATGCATAGTAACTAATTCATGAACGGTCCAGATTAATTACTTTAATCTGACGGTCCATATTTAAAAAAAAATCTTTTAAATAAAATATAATATATTCTATTTATAGAATAACTTTAATAAAGTATTCTATTTTATATAAAAAGATGTTTCTGTTTTATTGCGTTAATAATACGAATAAAACAAAACTTCATTATCGCTAAATAATTCATATTATTAACTGACAATAATTGAATCAAACTAAGTGACTTCTCACATAAGCATTAATAATCAATACAGTGGGCTACTATGCAACCACACGTATTATTGTACTTTTACTACCGAGTAGTTTAACAGTATCAATGTAAGACCCCAGCTTATTAATGAATAAAATCAAATTTTCTCTAAATATTATTGTGAATAATAAGGGGTTAATTTGATATAATACTTTGGTTATGGGTGAAATGTGCAAATTTTGTAAAATAAGCAAGTGGTTATAAAATATTCATTTTATCGGGGAATATTCGTTTGAAATATTCTTGCTGTCGGGGAAAATTCGTACGACGGCGCAGCCTTGTGTGGGCCCCATAACGAAAAGCGATTGGATGAAGAAAACGACAAGTATAAGTTGTTTATAAATAACGGCGTAGTTGTTACCGTTAATACTGTTGGAATACCCGGTGGTTAAAATACAGTAGCACACGATATTGCACCAATTATTGATTCTTACGTAAGAAGGTACTACTCAATAATTGTTACAGTAGTTATTATTCAATATTTTATTTTATTGATTCAATAATTGCTGCGTTGATATTTTATATTATTATTGTTTCAATAATTGTTGCTGCACAGTATTTTCCTTTATTAGATCAATAATTCATATTATTTGAAAAATATTATTAGATAACATTATTGGCAATGTCTAGAAAGTTCTGTCTAAGGAGAGGTTTGGTCATCTAATTGCGCGCCAGTAAGGAGAAATCCTTATTGGAAAGCCCCCTCTTTCCTGGGAACGGTCTGGTTGTCATAAATGTGATTTTGTAATATTATTTGTGAATAATTAATTATTGATTCATATGATAAGAAAATATTTATTTTATGTGGATATAAATGAGGAATATATTTTTGTGGTTAAAAATGAAGGAGTTAATGTTGAGGTTTTTATCAGTATTTTTGTCAGAATGGCGGTACTAAAAATCAGGGTTTTTGAGATATTTTGCGGGGGTTATAATTTTTAATCCGACCGTTGGATCGTGGTAATTTTTGGATATGTTATACATATATAAGTTGAGTATATGTCCACAAATTTTGAACCGTTAAAAATGAACGTATGATTTATTATGAATTTTACGAGATGACTGGTTCAGAAATTGTTGAATTTTCGGAGTTAATCATTTTGGTAGAAAATTCTAGAATTGGTGTGCCCCACTCCTGGTTGGTGAAGAAATATGCTGAGATTTTTATTCAAATGTGGTGGGTGGGAATAGTAGCAGGTAAAGCCATCAGGTTGCAGGTTAAGTCTGCTTCGGCGTGCTAATATTTTCCTATAAATAGAGGGCTAAGTTAGAATTGAAAATCACACCAGAAACAAGTTTTCTCTCTTTCTCTCTCTAGATTATTGAGTGTATTTTGTGAGTATTTAGATACTTTGAGAGTTTCTATTCATCAGAGCAAGTTTCTTTCAGCCCTATACCGGTATTCCGACCAGAAGTACTGATATTTTGAGGTAAGGGATATTATTTTCTTCTTAAATGATATTATTTTCTTCAATATCATTATGCTGAAATATCAACATGAGTTTTTATCAAATTTGGAATTTTTTGTGTCGGGATTACTATTCACGTATACGTTACTATTCACGTATACGGCACTATTCACGAATACGACACTATTCACCGAAAAATAAAATTTTTCCTTTTTGTCCAAGATGTCTATTATGGTTACTATCTTTGATTGTATCCATGTTTTGATCTTTATTTTTGAATTCTACTTCACAATTGATTATTATGAAGTAATATTGATCTTGGATAAACTGTTATACGAATCCCTACTATTTGTCCTTCTGTCTCACTGGATTCGTTTTCTTTAAGATATTTTTCATCATCCTCAGTCCTAAATGATGATATTACTGAATATCTTTGGCCTGTAGTGCAAAGATGTATGATTACTTGATGAATATCTTTGGCCTGTAGTGCAAAGATGAACAGGTGTTGAGATAAACATGATTGACAGGTGATACAAATGAATATCTTTGGCCTGTAGTGCAAAGATGAATATTTGGATAAAGATGATTATTAATTGATGTTACAGGGATAAAATATTGATGATGGACTTTTAAATCTTAGAAGATAGTAGAATTCATTCTCTACTTGACTCTTCTAATGGTTTGCTGTTTCCGCTGCAGTTGTTGATCTAAAACTTGTTATCGATTATATTCTATCAAATTTTTCCCTGTTGAATACTAATGATAATTTGTTGTATATTATCTTAGTCATAATATTCTTTACTGGACTAGTTGAGCTCACCCTTTTTCTTTTTGTTCCATTTTTCTTCTCAGGAGGTGAGAACATAGCAGGATCTAGTCGGGATATGGAGTGATGGTTCTAGAAAGATGTTTTAGCAGTCCTCACTATTTCTGTAAAATTGTGTTTGAATAATTGTATTGAGGACTTATTTGAGTGTAGATATTGTCTAGAAGACAAAATTTGTATTTAAACTCACAGTATGTTGTGTCGTATTTTGCACGACAATTATATTATTGAAGTTGTAGTTTGCTTTCTGTACCATGTATTTGGCAACTCAGAATGGATGTTGTATACCTATTTTGGGGGTGTCACAATCAATGGTAAAACTTCCGTCGTTATTTTTAATAAAATATTTTTGTCGTTTTCTCAATCCGACAATAATTCCGTTGTGGGGTCCACCAATGATTGTGCCGTTGTACGAATACTCCCTGTTAAAATGAATATTTCTCGACCAATCGAATATTATATAACAACTTGCGTACTTTGCAAAATTTATAAATATTACCCACAACTATAATATTATATCAAATTAACTCCATAATATTCAAAAATGATATTTATAGAAAATTCATCTTTATTTGTAAAATTTGGGGTCTTACAACCTCCCCTTCTTATGAAATTTCGCCCTCGAAATTAGTGTACGTACCTGGTATGTCGAAGAGGTAGGGATACCTTGACTTCATTTCAGATTCTAACTCCCAAGTCATTTCCTCAACATCGTGATTTCTCCACAAAACTTTGACTTGAGGTATAACCTTGGAGCGTAGAATATGTTCCTTCTTATCCAAGATTTGAATAGGAACTTCTTCATACGTCAAATCCTCCGCTATTTCGTCCGGTTCTAACTCAATAATGTGGTACGGGTCTTCCACATATTTACGTAACATGGATATGTGAAAAACGTTATGAACACGAGACATACTTGGCGGTAAAGCGAGTCTATAAGCCACAGTTTCTACTCGATCGAGGATTAAAAATGGACCGATGAATCGAGAATTGAGCTTTTCTCTCTTTCCAAATCTTGTAACTCCTTTCCATGGAGCAACACGTAAGAACACATGATCTCCTATATCAAATTCCACGTTCTTTCGATGAAGATCAGCATAACTCTTTTGTCGATCTTGTGAGGTTTTTATACGTTGTCGGATCGTTTGAATCTTTTCTGTTGTCATACGTACCAACTCCGGTCCCAACAACGTTGCTTCACCTACCTCATCCCATCATACTGGAGAACGACACTTTCTTCCATACAACGCTTCGAATGGAGCCATGCCAATACTTGCTTGATAACTGTTGTTGTAGGAAAACTCCACCAATGATAAGAACTTGTCCCAACTTCTCTTGAAGTCAAGGACACAGAGTCTTAATAAATCTTCTAGAGTTTGAATAGTCCTTTCTGATTGTCCGTCCGTCTGAGGATGATATGCTGAACTAAATCGTAAATCCGTACCCATAGCTTTTTGTAAGCTAACCCAAAATCGTGAAGTGAATCTTGGGTCTCGGTCAGAAACTATGGATACTGGCATACCATGCAGTCTTACAATCTCGTTTATGTACATACAAGCAAGACGTTCAAGTGTATATGTTTCTCGTATCGGTAAAAATGAGCAGACTTGGTCAATCTATCAACAATGACCCAAATCGCATCAATACCTTAAGAAACCTTAGGAAGACTGGTAACGAAATCCATGGTAATGTGCTCCCACTTCTATTTTAGAATTTCAAGTGGTTGCAATGGACCTTTTGGTACTTGATGCTCCGCCTTGACTCGTTGACAAGTTAGACACCTTGAGATAAACATCGCTATCTCTCTCTTCATATTGCTCCACCAAAATGTATGACGAAGATCATGATACATTTTGGTACTCCCAGATGGATTGCAAACGGTGTGTTGTGCACCTCCATCATGATTTCATACTTTAAATCAGGGTCGTTAGGAACACAAAGTCTGGAGTTGACTCGAAGTATTCCTTCTTCATCGATTCTTGCTTCCGGCATAGCACCTTCTTGCACTTTCTTCCTCATACGCATCAGCTCTAGGTCTGTAGCTTGAGCAGTTTTAACTTTATCGATTAAAGTCGGTTCTACTCGTATATTTGCCATCATCACATGGGTCCCTGGAGTCTTTAACTCTATCTCCATCCTTTGTAAGTCACACAAAATGGGCCTTTGTGTTGACAATATCGCACTCGTACTTGCATATGATCTTCTAATCAATGCGTCAGCTACCACGTTCGCTTTTCCAGGATGGTATTGAATGGTATGATCATATTCTTTCAACAGTTCAAGCCAACGTTGTTGTCGCATGTTGAGTTCCTTTTGAGTGAAAAAATATTTGAGGCTTTTATGATCCGTAAAGATCTCCACCTTCTCCCCATATAAGTAATGCCTCCAAATTTTAAGTGCAAAGACAACAGCTGCCAACTCTAGATCATGAGTAGGATAATTCCTCTCATATTCCTTGAGTTGTTTTCATGCATAGGCTATGACTTTTCCATGTTGCATGAGAATGCATCCCAACCCTTTGCTCGAAGCATCACTGTAGATGACAAATCCCTCCGAGCCAGATGGTATTGTTAGAACAGGTGCTGAAATAAGTCTCCTCTTGAGTTCTTGAAAACTCTTATCACATTCTTCGCTCCAACTGAACTTTGTATCTTTCCGAGTCAGCTGAGTTAGTGGAGTAGCGATTCGAGAAAATCCTTCCACGAATCTCCGATAATTAAACCAGAGAAAGCTACGTACTTCGGTACTGATTCAGGTTGCTCCCAGCTTTGAATAGCTTCAATCTTTGCCGGGTCAACAGATATTCCACGACTTGATACTACGTGCCCAAGGAATGCTACCTCCTCCAGCCAGAACTTCAACTTGGCATAAAGCTTGTATTCACGAAGCTTTTGGAGTACCAGCCTCAAGTGTTGCTCATGATCTTCACGACTTTTGGAATAAATAAGGATGTCATCAATAAAGACGACCACAAAGTGATCCAAATATTCCTTGAATACCCGGTTCATCATATCCATGAAGGCAGCAGGAGCATTAGTCAATCCAAAGGACATGACTAGGAATTCATAATGCCCGTACCGAGTTCTGAAAGTCATCTTTGGAATATCCTCAGTTCTAACCTTCAGCTGATGATATCCAGAACGAAGTTCGATCTTTGAAAAGAATTGTGCTCCTTGCAACTGGTCAAACAGGTCATCAATACGTGGCAATGGGTACCTATTTTTAATGGTGACATGATTCAACTCCCGATAATCAATACAAAGTCGCATACTTCCATCTTTTTTCTTCACAAATAGAACAGGAGCACCCCAAGGAGAAGTACTAGGACGAATAAAGGCAATGTCTAACAATTCCTGTAGTTGAATCTTTAACTCCTGAAGTTCAATAGGAGCCATTCGATATGGGGCTTTGGAAATGGGTTTTGTACCGGGTTCAAGGTCGATAAAAAATTCAATTTCATGCTCTGGGGGTAGGCCAGGAAGTTCTTCAGGGAATACGTCAGGGAATTTATTAACAATAGAAATATCATTCAAAACTGACGTATTTTTGTTTAGATCCGTGACATGAGCTAAGAAAGCTTGACATCCGTTTTTCAATAAACGAATAGCTTTATGACTTGAGATGACAGCGATTGATTTTAATGGTTTGGTTGCTTGAATTCGCATAATAGGTCGATTAATAATATGAAAGCTAACAACCTTACGAAAACAATCAATTTTTGCATGATGAGTAGTTAACCAATCAATCCCTAGAATCACGTCAAATGCAAGTATTTTTAATGAAATCAGATCGATAGGTAATGTGTGGGTACCAACTTAAACCAAACAAGACTTATAAACCGTGGATGTAATGAAGGTTTCTCCTAATAGAGTTTCAACAGAAAAGTCAAAGTCTAATTTTTCCGGAGTCAAATTTAATCGATGAGCGCAAGTAGGAGAAATAAAAGAATGGGCAGAACCGGTATCAAATAAAGTATAGACTTTGTTAGAGTTTATGATAAGCTTACCCGTGATGACCTCATTCGGGTTCCTTGCTTTCTGGGAGGTCACAACAAACACTCTCCCTTGCACTACCGGTTTTGACTTTTCTGGGACAACCTTTGGTGCCTTCATCTTGGCTGAACTTTTTTTGGTAAACGACAAAATGAGCTAAATGACCATTCTCTTCCACAATTATAACATGCTTTAGACGGCATCACGCAGTTTGGACTGATGTGCCCCTCCCCTCCACATTTGAAATATATGATAGGTGGTCGTTCTCCTTTCTTAACAACGGTGCTGGTGCTGATATTTTCCATCATTGTTGAATCTCCTCTTCTTGAAATGACCATTCTTATTGTTTTGGCCCTGATTACCACCGAAGTGGTTACCATTTCTGGCCTGTTGATTCCCACCACGCTTGTTGTCACCGCTTCGATGACTCTCTCATTGGTATTATCATTTTGCCGACTGCTCTCTTTTGGTTGCGTTGACTCGTTATCGTGCTCCACTAACTGAGCCCTATTCACAACATCTGAATACAAACACAGTTTATGAGAAATAAGATGTTGACGTATCTCAGGTTTCAAACCTCGCAAAAATATTCGCGTCATTCGCTCTTCATTATCCACCAAGTGGGACGCAAACCGGGACAACTCAGCAAATTTAGCCTCATACTGCGACACGGTCATATTATTCTGCTCCAATTTGATGAACTCCACCTCCTTTGTGTCGAACACTTTCGGGAAAGTATTTGTCATTGAACAGCTCTTGGAACTTCTCCCAAGACATCTTCAGTGCGGCAGGTTGAGTACGCTTAATCGATTCCCACCAGTAATCTGCCTCTCCTCGCAACATAAAGGCGGCAAAGGGAACCTTTTGCTCCTCGGAGCATCCCAAGACATCAAATATCTTGGTGATCTGCTTTATCCATGTTTCACTATAAGTGGTTTTGGCTCTCCCTTAAACTCCGGTGGTCCCAGCTCCTTGAACTGTTTAGCGGTGACCGCCGAGAGTTTTCAGTGTTTCCACCTACATTTTTGAACAGGAGCCGCTCTCGCCTGCTGTTGCATGAACTGCATAAAGCTTCTGAACATTCCATCATTCATCATTTGGTCAGTATTGTTGTTTGCATGAGGATTGTCACCTTCCTGATGCACATTATCCTGATTATTGATATGTGGTGAATCAACAGTCGCCTGTGCTCCATTGCTATTCTCAACATTCTCGGATGCCATTTTCAGATACTGACACAAAATAAAAGTTAATTGATATGTCATATATTATCCTTATATTATGACCGACCAATTAAATACCATGCAAATAAACTTAGGTAGGTCATACTAGCGAAGGAATTCCCCGTCTCTCCCCTCCTAGTTCTATTCTCACATCTTAGCCAGGGATCATATCCCTAAGCTCTGATACCAACTGTGACGCCCCAAAATTAGGTATACATCACCCATCTTGGGTCGTCAGATACATGGTACAGAATACAAATACAACTTACTAATACAACTGTCGTGTACAATACGACAAAACATAAACTGTGAGTTTGAATACAATTATTATCTAGAGAGACTATACATACTCAAAAGGAGTCCTCATTACAATTTTTGTCACACTATTTAACAGAATAGAAAGTGAGGACTACTAATACTATCATCGGTCCATCACTCCGTTCCCCGACTGTCCCAGCTATATTCTCATTTCCTGAAGAGAACAGTGAAAGAAAGGGTGAGCTCAACTAGCCCAGTAAGAAATATTATGACTAAGATAATGCAGAATAAATTATCATTAGCCTTCAACAATGTTAAACTGATAAAATATAATAGACATCAAGTTTAACTGCAGCGGAACAAGCAATCCATTAAAAGAGTCAAGTAGAAAATAAAATCTACTATCTTTTATGATTTAAAAGGTTTTTCAACACTGTTATCGCTGGGACTCAGCTTAATAAAATAATCCACATCATCGAATCACCCTGCACTACGGCCAAGGATATTCGTGTATTCATTAATGGTCATGATCATGCCAACAACTGTCCATCAATGCACTACGGGCCAATGAGGACTTTTACCACATCATTTGTAACATTACGGTCATGATTATACCGAATAATCCCTGGTCATAATCATACCAAGTCCATCTATGCACTACAGGCCACAGATGACTTTCAACATTTTATAAACATGAGGATGATGACAATGATATAAGAATTCAATAAAACAAGTTCAAGAATTAATTTATCCAAGAATTAACAACGTCCAAATTGTCAACATGATACTGCTTTGTGGAGTAAAATTCAAGAATGCTTAGAAAAAATATTTCATGAAAAGATACTGGATGAAACGCATTATCAAGGATATTCCACAAATTTCATGGAGTATAGAATTCAAAACTTAACCAACTGAGTATAATAAAGAATGAAAATAACAAACAGAATCACCGTGATGCAGATAGATCGCACAGACAGGATATTCCAACAGAATAATAAATATGGAACCAGGGGTCCGGCGTAAAATGCACAGACATGAAAATTCCAACAGAATAATAATAAAGACGAAACCAGGTCCGGTGTAAAACACACAGACAGGATGTTCCAACAGAATAATAATAAAGATAGAACCAGGTCCGGTGTAAAACACATAGACAGGATGTTCCAACAGAAAAATAATAAAGACGGAACCAGGTCTGGTGTAAAAACACACACAGGATGTTCCAACAGAATAATAATAAAGACGGAACCATGTCCGGTGTAAAACACACAGACAGAATGATCCAACAAATAATAGAAGAATGTCACCAAGTATAGGGTAGACCGCGTATACAGGTTATTCCAACAGAATAATAAGAAATGAAATAACAACATTCTCTTCATGAATAAGAAAGAATAACACCCTTACCGTTTTAAAGAAAACTGAAATAAGAAGTAGTTAAGTAGCAGAATACTTTGTAAGACCCTAGCTTATTAATGAATAAAATCAAATTT